>JARQOC010000003.1:325757389-326323743 GCA_033576535.1 Allobates femoralis
CTCCTCCTCCTCTTCACCCTCCACATCAGTCAGAAGTGGTCTTGGATGTCCGACATATATACTGTCCTCCAAAACTTTGAGGACTCCACCAAAATGGTGAGCGGTAATGACACCATTATTAGCGTCACCATCCCGCTTCTCTGTCTTCTGAAACGCTCTCTGCTCAAAATCAAAGAGGATGCATTTCAGCCGAAGCACGATAAGATGGGGCAAGTAACCATACAGGGTGATTACACACAGCCCAGCCTCATCTCATCCCTACATGGATTGGGGGACAATGAGGAGGAGGAGGAAGAAGAACAGGAGCTAGTTTCATGTGCTGTAGACAGTACTACCTGCACAAGTGTCATACCGTCTGTTCAGTGTGGAAGGCCAGAGGACAGGGAGGAGGAGGAGAGCATGGTCAGTCGTCCTCTTGGTGAGAACACGGAAGTCTTGCCTGTTACCATTCTGGCGCGCATGGCTGACTTTATGTTACGCTGCCTGTTCCATGACCCTTGCATTATCAAAATCTTGGGTCACACTCATTACAGGTTGGTGACACTTTTAGACTCACGCTACAAGAAGAACTTTATATCTCTTATTCCCGAGGCAGAGAGGTCTACAAAAATGGGGCAGTGCCAGAAGGCCCTT
The DNA here is from genome assembly GCA_033576535.1 of Allobates femoralis. NCBI lineage: Eukaryota > Metazoa > Chordata > Amphibia > Anura > Aromobatidae > Allobates > Allobates femoralis. The sequence continues at coordinate 325,758,023 of JARQOC010000003.1, forward strand.
GTTGCAGAATTAGTAAAAAAATTTCCTTCTGATAATGCTGGCGGCAGAGGTCACAGTTTGGTGAACAACCAAGGAGTGCAGGCGAGAGAGACACAACTCCAATCCAGCAGAGGCAGAGGAATACTCTCAAAGTTCTGGGAGAGTTTTCTCAGCCCCTCCCATGGCACAGGCCCTGAGGCGCGGGTACTCTCACAAGGACTGCAAAGTTTGGGAAGATGCTGAAGGAGTACCTTGCCAACTGTACCAATGTCCTCCATGATTCTTCTGTGATTTATAATTATTGGGTATCCAAGCTGGACATTTGGCATGAACTGGCTCTCTACGCCTTAGAAGTCCTGGTCTGCCATGCCGCTAGTGTTTTGTCAGAGAGGGTTTTTAGTGCCGTAGGGGGAATTATTACTGATAAATACGCGCCGTTTATCAACTGAAAATTCTGACTGCCGGAATCTTATTAAAACGAACAAGGGCTGGATTGGGCCAGACTTTTCAACACCACCAAATGATAACAGCATAATATGAACTCAAAGCCAGTGTCTTTTTTGGAGAGGTATATTCTCATGCTCCTCTTCACCCCCACACATGGCTATAAGCTTCCTGATTTTGGCTATTAGCTCTAGTCCTCTTCCTCCTTCTCATCATCCTCCACCACCGTATCACCAGGGAGACCGTGGTCCATGATGCAACACTCACATAATATTTTGAAATGGTGTTTATGATGCCCATAGCCAAAACAAAAGTTAGACAGTATATTCATGTATACCCCCCAAGGGGTAAATATTTCAGTCCATACTTACTGCATGGGCATTACAAGTATAGGAGACCCACTCCTTTGTAATGGGAATGTTGTTTTTATGAGGTCCTCCTCCACGTCTCTTAAAAGGGGCATCTGAGTGCTTCCCAATTTTTGGCAGCCATCATAGGCCAACACTATGGAAGACCCACTTCCTATTGATGGGAACATACAATATTTAATGAGGCCCTCCTCCATGTCTCTTAAAGGGGGCATCGGAGTGCATCCCAATTTTTGTCAGCCTGCATAGAGCAACACTATGGAAGACCCATTTTCTAATAATGGAAACATACAATATTTAATGAGGCCCTCCTCCACATCTCTTAAAAGGTACATTGGACTGGCTCCCAATTTTTGGCAGCCCTGTATAGGGTGGGTAAGGAAGGTTACAAACGTTAAAAGCAAGGGGTTTAAACGTTGACTTTAAATTATAAATGGCTCTTTGATAGATTGGTCTCATTGATACTGTGTATTTTAGTCACTAAAATGTACTATGCACAGATGTAATGTTTTTATATTGTTTGTATATTGATTTTATCTGTTTCTATACAGACATTACAGTTGTGAAGACACATGGGAGTGGAGCAATTGCACACAGTGTGTCCGCACATCCAATATTAAAATCCAAAATCCATGAATAAAGAAAGAAGATAATATATGATAGAGTTTTTCCTAAAAATGTTTTCCTTAAAATTTTTTTTTTAGAAGTGGATGAATATACACGAAAAATTTTTTTTTATATACACTAGATATCTCACTTTACCAGCAAAAGTAAATTTATTTACACTGAAAATGTATACACAACTTATAATTTAATGTAAACTTATAAACACAATTCAAATAAACTCTACCTAAAATTAATTTTATTTGAAGTACCGTAATTATTTTATGTGTTATACCTTTGTAATAAATATATGGGTTACAATGAAGGCATGTAATCACCACACACCGATAATAATTGGAGCAAAATCCACTCAGTATCCCTTGAGCAGGTAGTGTAAAGGGGGAGAAGGATCTCCCAATACACTGTACAGACAAGGGAGTGATTTAAACCCAGAGATGGGTATCACTTAATTTGAGGTAAAACTGAGTAAGATAGACCAAAAGAATAGAGGTGTATTTCTTGGTCCACATTTTGTAAAAATAAAGAGTAACCCATATATACAGAGAATATTTATATATATATATATATATATATATATGTATATATATATATATATATATATATATATACATATATATATATATATAAGGTCTGGGAGCCTGCTATCAACCTTATGGAGACAGCGAAGTAGGTGAGGAGATTATAAGCCACTTCCCTCCTCTCAGATATATGCAAATATGCAAATTTGCACTTCACTAAGGAAGTTGAGAAACTCCCGTGCCACATTTAAGCAGCTTCCTCAAAGTCATAATCGCTTTCCTACAAGCTTTTAATATACCGTATATACTCGTGTATAAGCCGACCCGTATATAAGCCGACCCTCCTACTTTTGCCCCAAAAATCTGGAAAAACCTATTGACTCGTGTATAAGCCGAGGGTGGACCCCAGCACAGGTATACAGCCCCCAGCAGTGTGGTATACAGGTCCCCCCCCAGTGGTATACAGGCCTCCCCAGTGGTAGTATACAGCAGCCCCAATGGTAGTATATAGCATCCCCAGCAGCCCCAGTGGTAGTATACAGCAGCCGCAGTGGTAGTATATAGCAGCCCCAGCAGCCCCAGTGGTAGTATATAGCAGCCCCAGCAGTAGTATACAGCAGCCCCAGTGGTAGTATATAGCAGCCCCAGTGGTAGTATATAGCAGCCCCAGCAGTAGTATACAGCAGCCCCAGTGGTAGTATATAGCAGCCCCAGTGGTAGTATATAGCAGCCCCAGTTGGTAGTATATAGCAGCCCCAGTGGTAGTATACAGCAGCCCCAGTGGTAGTATACAGGAGCCCCAGCAGCCCCAGTGGTAGTATACAGGAGCCCCAGCAGCCCCAGTGGTATATACAGCAGCCCAGTGGTATATACAGCAGCCCCAGTGGTATACAGGCCTCAGCAGTATATACAGCAGCCCCCAGAGGTTATACAGCACCCCCCAGGGGTTATACAGCGGCCCCCTGGGGGTACCAACATCCCCCTGGGGGTACCAACAGCCCCCAGGGGGTACCCAGCAGCCCCCTGGGGGTACCAACATCCCCTGGGGGTACCAACAGCCCCCAGGGGGTACCCAGCAGCCCCCAGGGGGTACCAACAGCCCCCTGGGGGTACCAACAGCCCCCAGGGGGTACCCAGCAGCCCCCTGGGGGTACCAACAGCCCCCTGGGGGTACCAACAGCCCCCAGGGGGTACCCAGCAGCCCCCAGGGGGTACCCAGCAGCCCCCTGGGGGTACCAACAGCCCCCTGGGGGTACCAACAGCCCCCTGGGGGTACCAACAGCCCCCAGAGGGTACCCAGCAGCCCCCTGGGGGTACCAACAGCCCCCAGGGGGTACCAACAGCCCCCACAAGCTGGCACTGTCCCCCCTTGTAAGTGCCCCCCCCCCCGGTGCTTATACATTACCATCCCGGTGTTCTGATCGGCGCCGCTCCTCCGTGCTGCGTCTTCATCCTCCCGCGCTGGCTGCATCCGGGTTCTGAGTTCTCCAGCGGTCGCGCGATGACGTCACATCGCTGCGACAGCCGGAGATCACGGATGGAGCCAGCGCGGGAGGATGAAGAAGCACCGAGGAGCGGCGCCGATCAGAACACTGGGATGGTAATGTATAAGCACCGGGGGGGGGGGCCCTTACAAGGGGGGACAGTGCCAGCTTTTGGGGGGGCCATATGCACTGCTTCCCCCTGCCGCTGATTGACAGGGGGATGCAGTGCATATTTAATGAGCGGCCCCACGTGACGGGGCCGCTCATACAGCAGCCCCCCCCGCCTCCTCCAGCCTCCACAGCCCCCGGGACACAGCCCCCCCGTATATGACTAGTGTATAAGCCGAGGGGGGGACTTTTCAGCCCAAATTTTGGGCTGAAAAACTCGGCTTATACACGAGTATATACGGTAACTAAGGGATTTGTGCCAGATCAGAACCCCAAACTACAGACGCTGCGTTTCGGGGTACCTGCCCCTCATCAGTGTAGTGTGTGGGATATTCTGATCTGGCTGAGTGAGTGGGCTAAGACAAGGTCTGGGAGCTTGCTCTCAACCTTATGGAGACAGCGAAGTAGGTGAGGAGATTATAAGCCACTTCCCTCCTCTCAGATATATGCAAATATGCAAATTTGCACTTCACTAAGGAAGTAGAGAAACTCCCGTGCCACATTTAAGCAGCTTCCTCAAAGAAACGCAGCGTCTGAGTTTGGGGTTCTGATCTGGCACAAATCCCTTAGTTATATTAAAAGCTTGTAGGAAAGCGATTATGACTTTGAGTAAGCTGCTTAAATGTGGCACTGGAGTTTCTCTACTTATATATAAATAAAAAAAAAACACATAAATGGCAAACAGTTTACAAAGGCTTAATTTATTAAGCACTGTCACTTTTACAAAAAACTTTTGCTCTTCAAAAGAGAAGTTTTCACAATAATCGATGATTATAATAATCATACAATCTATAAGCATCTATAGCACTAATCGCTAGGTTTTTATTGTAAAAATGTTGTTTCTTAGTATATAATATAAAGTAAAGAAAAACCAAGCAATAAGAAGCACCGCCGGGTAGAAAATAGCCAATGCGCATGCGCGGGAGGCCCAAGATGGCGCCGGACCTACTTCTTGCCCATAAGTGTAACTAGGGATGCACATAGACTAGCGCATGCGCAGTAGAACATTAGGAACACTGACATGGCGGCGATCAGCCTAAACATGCTGAGCATGAGGTAATCATAATATAACATGGATTTGAGGACAATTAACTTAAATTAAGCGGACCCCTGTGTGTTAATTGGTACACTACTTATGTCTACAGTAAGTAGGAGAAATATTACTAATGTAATATAACTGTTAGCTGTAAATGTATGAAACAGGCATAACATATTGTGTGAATAAGGTGTAGGATGCAAAAACACTGTATTATCATATTTATAAAATTGTAATTAGATAATGCAAATTGATGGTAGAGGATGTATAAAACACCCAGCATTAGCCATATGTGACTGCTGGAGGAAGGTCACAGGTTGACCGAAACATCGCCACAACACGCCTGACAGTCAATAAAGGCTAAGAATCATCCTGTAACAGAGTGCTGCAGTCTTTATTTTTTCTATATATGGTCTGTATATTGGTGGTTGATCCCCACCTGAGACTGATACTAGCACCTAGCTTATGCTATACATCGCTGCTCTGTTTTTTTTTCATAGATAGATAGATAGATAGGTAGATAGATAGATAGATAGATATTAGAATCCTGTACAGGAGCCTCAGATGTGCTGACTGGTATACAGCCACTTGTGGTACACTGAAATGTGCTATAATCCCTGCCTGACTGTATACAACTATATTAGTCCTCAAAAGGACTGTTGCTTTGATGTATTTTGTATCCCAGCACCTACACTACCTAAAAGACCCAAAATCTGTCCCTGAATCAGCAGCACCTCTCCCTACACTAGCTGACAATGTGAAGCAGAGTGACGAGCACAGCGCAGTCAGGTGTTATATAGACCTGATGACGCTGTGCGGCCAACCAATCACTGTAATGCCACAACCAACATGGCTGTGGCATTGCAGTGTGTGGCAGCCAATCCCTGCATGTGCGCTGGCTCTGTAAAGAATGCCAACATGCAGGGAGGTGGACCCGAGCATGAGCACCAAGCATCTCGCTGGTACTCGGTGGTCGCCAAGTATCCCGAGTACTGTAATGCTCGGGCGAGCACCGAGTATGCTGATTAAGAAGGGGCTGTCCTAGTAGTGGACAACCCCTCTAACAATGTCATAGAGAGAATACATATTCTGTGTCAAATCCCTCGCATTTCATGCTTATTGTTCATTTGTGTTAACATTTAACACATACTTACATGTTAGTATTACACAAGGTTCTCATTGCTCCCACATGCTGTTGCTGAGGAGCGGGATACGATACTAAGGCTGGAGTGAACTCCTGAGGAGAGGTCAGATACTGAGCAGGGTAAGACTGATGATGGAGCTGGGCTTGCTGCTGCTGTAACTGAACCTGTTGATACTGGTGAACCTAATTACAAAAACACATACACGATGAGTTACAGTTAATATAGCCTTCTTAAAGCAAACTTATCACAAGGTTTAAAGTGGCCAGTTTTTCCACTTATTTTATTTCCATTCCTCCCTGAGTTTTCCGTTTTTTTATTTATTTTTTTTTATCCACCATACTGTTTCAGAACTTTGTGCCTTTTTATTTAATGAAAATTGATAATTACTGTGAGCCAAGCCCTCATGTTAAAAACTATTAAAATATATAATAAATAAAACATTTAAGATTTCTGAAAAAAAAATACTCAGTGGTGGAATAGGAATAAAATAAGAGCAAATACTGGTCATTTTTGAGCTGGTGAAGGTCCTTGTTAAAATGTATATAGACTAACATTAAAATTACAATACCAAAAATAAAAAGTTGTGAAATTATGAAAATCACTGGATTGATAGATATGTTAATGATATGTAAATGGTGAAAAATGGGAAATAAGCCCAATGTGGAGCACAACAAACGGCAGTAGACTGATGGTGGGTTTACACACACCAATCATTGTATCCAATCTCTGAACCAATCTCTGGTTGCAGTGAAATCATGGACAGATTGCTCCATGTTGTACACAGCCACAAAATGGAACTATGTGTCCATGATTTCACTGCAACCAGAGATTGGTTCAGAGATTGGATACAATGATTGGTGTGTGTAAACCCACCATAAGGTGTAGGGAACAGAGCCTGGACCCAGAACAGGTGTGTAATAGGCAGATCATCAAGATTCACTGCTGGCAACTCCCCTTGCAATTCCTGACCAATTACTTTCCAGATGTGCTTGATGGGTGACAAATCAGGGGAGGCTGCAGGTCAGACAGGCTACACACAGTAGCAAAAGCAGCATGCGGCCTAGTTTGTCATTTTACAGGGCACTTTCATGTTCCTTTGTGAAGATCTGTTCATGGCATTCAACATCTGGTCTTCGGCCAATCTCCAGTTATCATTGCATTCTAAAATCAAAAGCAGGTGTTATCACTGAAGAGGATAGACATCCATTCTGGCCTTTATTACTGGCTTGCTCTGCACTATGGTAGTCTTTGACAGCGATTGAGTAAGATCAATGAAACACCTGCAGCTGAATGTCTGGCTCATAGCCCAATGCATACGCTTTCTGATGGTTTATGTAGACAGTATTTCATGTATTAGGCTTAGTATGTGATGTCTAATATACCTTGTAGTACCGAATGTATCACTAGGCGCCATTCTTCAAATCTGACAAGATAACTGAACATTACACCAATCCTACTAATTTGATTATGGTGTAGTGAGGCCAAATGTATGGTAGCTTGACCCCTCTAGTCTTCATTGCAAGTTCAGTAATATCTTGGCATTACATTGGTGGGGGGTGAAACTAGTGGTATGGCCATTTATCCAAAGTGCCCCAAAAGTGATTTTACAACACAACCGCCAAGCCACAAGTTGCTTATGTTCTTGTTTGCAGCCTGTGTGGCCTAAACATGTGGCATATCTGTGACCTCAGTGGTTAGCAGTTGCAAAGGGAGCTGCCAGCAGCGTATTTTGATGATTTGCGCGCCCATGGCCATTCAGCGTGGTAAACCAATCCCCAGACAACCATTATTAGCTTAATTCTATGGCATTCAAGTGCGAGTGTTTCTAACCATGGCACTCATGTTCAATAATGTGTACAAGATGCATTTCGTCATCATTTGCATGTCGGTAACATGGCTGTCGATCCTTAGTTTCCATAATTCCATAACTATTCCTTTTAATGTTACAATTTCAATGTTAAGGGAGTATATTTCTTCTTCATTTATTTATAACTGAAAGAAAGCGACAATTCTGTGCTGATCTCAAACTGTTATTCACAAAGCAATTCAGAAAATCATAAGTCAGACCTTCCAGCATGGGAAGGTCTGACTAAACAAAGATCCTTACAGCTCCCATTAAAAATACATTTAATAGGGTGAAAAGTGTAAGAAAGTGAGTAATCCAGTATTCCAGGTTTTTTTTTCTTGCACTTCACAGTTCCAGAAATAAAATTATTTTTATTTAGTGCACCCAATATGCCAATTTTAAAGTCTTCACCAAAGTGGCATTGCTCACAGGATTATTTAGGGTTGTGTCTTTGGACTACTGTGTAGAATTATCCTGTCAGTAGTGATAAAGGCCTTAAAATTAGCATTCTGGGATTACTAAACAAGATACTGTGGTTAGTAAACCATGTATTAGTACTTCTGGCAGTGTGAACAGGTTCCACGTACTGCTGAAACAAATGAAATCTCTATCTCCAAAAAGCTTGTCGGCAGAGGGAAGCATGAAGTGCTCTAAAATTTCCCGTGAGACAGTACCGCTGATCTAGATCTTGATAAAACAAAGTGGATCTACACCAGCAAATAACATGTCTTAACTGTGGGTGTCATTTTACAGCTGCTACCTATACATATCCATAGAGCGGGGAAAGGAGGACAGAAGTAGAGAGACACAACAAGAAACTGATGCACCTTCTAGTAACCAGAGTCTGAAGAGGTGAAAACTGCAAAAAAGCAAGCTACAAGTTATATAATAGTGTCAATGACTGGGAGACTTTAACACATGGTGGGAAAAGTGATTAAAATGGTCATAAATGACACATGATGTCCACAACAGCCAACAAGGGCCTTTGGAAAATAAGAGGCAACATATGGTTAGAGAAATATTTAGTAAATCTTACTGATATGACAGACTTACCATGGCTGGATACTGAGGAGGAATATGTTGCTGCTGGTATAGGGAGTGCATCAAATATTGTTGCTGGAGAAATTGCTGCTGAAATGCCTGTTGATACTGTTGATACTGTATACAACAAAGACACTGGTGTTAGTGTATATTTAATCATTTACAGCGGGGAAAATAAATATTTGATAAACTGGCAATTTTGCAAGTTTTCCCACCTACAAAGAATGGAGAGGTTTGTAATTTTTATCATACAGTAGGTACACGTCAACTGTGAAAGACAGAATCTAAAAAAAATCCAGAGAATCACATTGTATGATTTTTGAATAAGTAATTTGCATTTTATTGCATGAAAAATATATGATACAATTGAAAAATAGAACTTAATATTTGGTACAGAAGCCTTTGATTGCAATTACAGCGGTCAGACATTTCTTGTAGTTCTTGACCAGGTTTGCACACACTGCAGCAGGGATTTTCGTTCACTCCTCATACATATCTTCTCCAAATCTTTCAGGTTTCAGGTTGTCACTGGGCAACATTGAGTTTCAGCTCCCTCTAAAGATTTTCTATTGGGTTCAGGTGTGGAGATTCGCTAGGCCACTCCAGGACCTTGAAATGCTTCTTATAGGGGACACCCATTAGTTGCCTTGGTTGTCGTTGTCATGGTGGAAGACCCAGTCATGACCCATCTTCAATGCTCTTACTGAGTGAAGGAGGTTGTTGGCCAATCTCTCGTGACACAGGACCCTATCCATCCTCTCTTCAATATGGTGCAGTCCTCCTGTCCCCTTTGAGGTAAAGTCCCACCGAAGTATAATGTTTCCACCCCCATGTTTCTTGATTGAGACAGTATCCTTGGGGTTGCATTCATCCTTCCTCCAAACGCGAGTGAAGTTGATACCAAAGACTTCGATTTTGGTCTCATCTCATCCCATGATCTTCTCCAATATCCCCTTTGAATCATTCAGATGGACATTTGCAAATTGAAAAGGGTCTGGACATGTGTTGGTGTGAGCAGGGGGACATAAAGTGCCCTTCAGAATTTGAATCCAGGACAACATAGTTTGTTACCAATGGTAATCTTTGAGACTGTGGACCCAGCTCTCTTCTGGTCATTGACCAGGTCCTTGCATGTAGTTCTGGGCTGATTCTGGACGTTTCTTAGAATCATCCTTATCCTATGAGGCAAGATTTTGCATAGAGCACCAGACCAAGGAAGATTGAAAGTCATCTTGAGTTCCTTACATTTTTTAATAATTGCACCAACAGTTGTTGCCTTCTCACCAAGCTGCTTGCATATTTTCCTGTAGCCCATCCCAGCCATTTGCAGGTCTATAATTTTGTCCCTGGTGTCTCAAGACAGTTCTTTGGTCTCAGCCATGGTGGAAAGGTTGGAGTGTGATTGATTGAACTCGTTACCTGTATAAAAGGCTGTAATGTTCACCCGATATGAGGCATTCACAAGAGTAAACTTTAACTGTACTTTATTCTTATCTTCCATCTTCCTCCATCATATATCAGAACAGTCTTTCCAGCAGCATGCTTCAAAGTGAAACCAAAACCTAGTTTTCTTAAAGAGGCAGATCTAATTGTACATTACAAAGGCCATAGAGTGAAACTGGTGCAATTAATACAGGTAATAAGTGCAGAGTAGGAGGGCTTCTTAAAGGAAAAATTAACATGTCTGTGAGAGTCAGAATTCTTGCTGGTTGGTAGCTGACCAAATACAATAGAAAGCAATCTCATTATGTAAAAATCATACAGTGATTTTCTGGATTTTTTTTAGACTCGGTCTTTCACAGTAAAAGTGTATCTTCGTTTAGCTTCCTCAGAAGGAAAGTCAACACCCCAAATTTTAGAAAACTTCGGTAGTAAACTACTCTTGTGCCTGCGCAGTGCGCGGCTCATCGTGCTCCATTGAAGACGCAGTGCCCCAAGTCTCGTGAGATATTACGGTACAGGTGCAAGACTACAAATCTCGTGACACTTCGGGAATAGTGCGTCTTAAATGGAGCACAGTGACCCGCGTACTGCGCAGATGCGAGAGTAATGTTTGTCAATGCAGCCAGGGGGCAGTGAGGACCACAGAGAGGAATCCCTGCTAGACCTTTTCAGGATTCATCACCATACAGCGTGGGAGAGAATAAAAGTGTATTTAGGAGGTATGCAGCGGGATGTCTGGGCATATAGAGGGGTTACAAAAACCTCATTTACATCTTGTTACAGCTGGTGGGCACAGTTGAGAATGCCCAAAAGGTTGACAGGATCCTTTTAATATGGAATATGTACAGAGGTGTTCATCAGAAGACCCCTTTAAATGAATAGTGCAGGACTCTGTCAATCCATAAAACTCCCTTTTATCTGCTGTGTTATAAGCAGAGTACACCATGATGTAAGTAACATATATTCTGCTGGTGGTTTGTAAGGAATCAGCAGAAATCTGATTCTATTCTATTATACTATCAGCTCATCACAAAGTAAACATGCAGCAGGTGAGCACAATTTTTCAAAGTAAATATATTTTTAAACGTCTTATGGAAATGAAATTCTTACCAGATGTCAGTAACAACCAATCCACACAGGCTAAGAAATCAAACCATGGATGTCCATAAATTACATTATGTGCAATGATGAGAAATGACGCAGGGAAAATGTATTGCACACATGAAGAGAGGTGCATAAAGCCATGGAAAGTATTGACACCAGCTGAAAACTATCAATAATTAGGGAGGAATCCTGCCACTTACTGAAAAATATCAGCTGGTTCAATTGATGACCTATAAAATGGTGTCTTATTACCAGGGTGCCACACAAGAAACAAAACCAGTGAGCTTTCTTAAAACCTTTACAATCTTTGCAAAATATACTGATTGAATTGATTACAGAAGAATTTCTAAATTACTGAAGGTCCTAGGGAGTGCTATTAGCAACATAATCTGGAAGTGGAAAGAACATTATTTCACCATAAACTGGCAAAGACCAGGTGCTCTCCACTAGATATTAGAGGAATGAAAAGAATTATCAGAGCGAAGGACCAACTACCTGAGGAGAGCCACAAGAAAGACCTGGAATCAGCAGGTACAATTATTTTAAAGAAAACAATAAGTAAAGCACTCAACCATCATGGCCTGTATGCACGCTCACTATGCAAGACTTCATTACTGAACAAAAAGCATGTTCAAGAGTGTTTAAAGTTTGCTTAAAACATTTAGACAAGTCTGTGACATACTGGGAAAATATAGTGCCAAAACACCATAAAAACAGTCATTTTGGAGGTGGGAATATCATGGTTTGGGGTTGTGTTTCAGCACACGGCACTTTTAAACTTCATATAATTGACAAAAGCATGAATGGACAAATGTATTGAGATATTCTTGATAAAAATCTGCTGCCATCTACCAGGATGAAGAAGATAAAATAAGGCTGGACATTTCATCAAGACAAAGATCCCAAACACACAGCCAACGAAACGCTAATTGGTTTCAGAGGATTCAGAAAAAGAAAATAAAGCTGCTAGAATGGCCCAGTCAATCACCTGACCTGAATCCCATAGAATATTTATGGAAGGAAATAAAGATCAGAGTTCATAGAAGGAGTACACAGAACCTACTGGATTTAAAGAGTGTTTGTGTGGAAGAATGGGCCAAAAATCACACCAGAGCAACGCATGCAACCTTTTTCTCCATACAGGAGGCATCTTTAAGCTGTCACCAAAAAGACTTTTGTATGAAGTATTAAATGAATTTCAGTAAGCTTGTACAATACTCCTGAAATGTGCCATTTCTCATTATTAGACATTACTAAATTTATGGACATCTATGGTATGATTTCTTTGCTCGTGTGGACTGGATGGGTTGCTACAGACTTCTGGTGAGAAATTGATGTCAATAGCACCTTTAAGGTACCGTTACACACGGCAACGTTGCTGCGATGTTGCCGGCAACTTCAGGGGAGCACGCACGTTTTTGCCACTTTTCCAAGATCGCTTTGGAGATGTCAGACGTAGAGATCTGTTGTGCAACTTCCGACGATCCTGAAATCGCCTGAACAACAGCTGAAGCGATGTTGACGGTCGTGGTTTCCGCGTCACACAGCAGAACCACATCAGCAATGTGGGCGTACTGTTTGACACAGGCTAGGAGATAGGCGTGCCACAGTTTGTTTTAACTGCGCCCATAGCACTCGATTGGTCACCACAAGTGCTTAACCATTGGTCAGTCGTGTCTGGCAATATGGGCACTACATTACGCATTTGCCCTTTCTACCATCTCGGCATCCAACTCTCGTGTCATGTTTTGAGGCTTCTGCAAGACACTCCCGCGTCGCCAAAATGTCACACAGTACGTGATAAATGTATGACTCTCGTGGCCATGCAGTCCACACAGACTTATAGTGGTGGCCATGACAGTGGCTGGGACACACACCAATTGGGAATTTATGGTAGTTGTGCCTCAGCTTTTGTGTGGACACTTTTCAGACACATAGCCACGATTTGGCCAAAACACAGGGACAGGCAATTTGTTACCAAAGTGACCCCTCATTACCCGATAGGGCTGACACTATTATCCACATTACCTCACAGTGAGCGGGTGCTTGATTGCGCATGTGGCACAATACAGTGATGTTATAGCTAGACTACATATTTGCACTGTGACCTCCAAGGTATTGGGTGCTATATAAAGCACACCAGGAACATCTTGACAGTCTGTGTAATGTTGGCCCTTCCATCACTTACAAGATGCAGATGCTCACTTCAGGCTTTTTACACAGCTATCTGTGTTGGCATTGTCTTTGCAAACACTATGTGTAGAGTACCAAATGCTACACACATGAGTGTAGGTTGGACCTTCATATTGGAGTTTGCACACCCTGCAGCTGCAGAGTGGTAAAGCATCAACATCAGCAATTCTGGGACAGTATCTGACAGGGTACACTTGCATGTGGTGTCATAAATCTATTTTCTGTTTGAGTCAAGCATGTGTGTATTTTGCAATTACAAATACTCACCATGTACACTCTATAACCTTTCACGGATGAAGGCGATGTGGCCCGGTGACTTATACTTCAGATCCACCACCTTCTTCCTGATCTGGAGTGTGGTCCTCTCAACACCCACTCTCCTCAGCAGGGCCCTCTTGATTTTGCGCAGGATGGCCTGCTTATGGAGCCGTGGGTGCTGGTGCTGATGGTGGCACCAATAGTCCCACCTGTCACATAGATCTATCAATATGAGCAGCTCTGACTTGCAGCATGCTGCAGCTCGCTGTGGTGACGCCATGGCTATCTCTGCAGGGGAAGGGAAAGCACCGGGAAGGCAGGCCAGGACGTCCTATAACGTCATGACGTCACACCGCACGGTTGTTACGCTGAGGAGACTTGAGGGACCACAAATGAGGCGCCCGCACATATTGCTGAGCCTTTACTTGACGCCGCGGCGTCACCAACAAGGAAACCACAGGGTGACACTCGTGCGTAAGGACATGCCAAACATACATGATGGAGTCATTATTCAGGGCTGTCATGTGGGTTGTGGTTTGGATATGCTCAACATGTTATGTTGGAGAGTTCAGACACCATCCTCACGAATTGGACATGAACAAATATATGTATATTATGTTTACCCATTAGTAAACCACTCGACAGGATGCAAAGTGATTAATTTGCACAAGACGCGGCAATATACACGCCATATGAATGGCCTGCTGACTTCAATTACGCTCCTTGTTTGAATGCCTTTCAGGACTCTTGGGAAGAAGAAGATGAGTTTGCTGATGAAAGCACGTATCATCAAATATGGTGCCTTGGCCAAGGGCTGCCAATCGTAACGCAGTAGGATCCACCAATTGCCGCAGACGTGGCGTGGATTAACACAAAGGCCAGCCACGCCTACAGGATTGCTTTCAGGATCTCTGAAGTTGCTTTCAACATCACTATCGCGGTGTCACACAGAGCGATGCTAGCAGATGGCCTGAGCAACATCGCCAGGTTTCAGAACATGTTCTGAAACCTGGCAACTCCGATCAAGAAACTTATCGCCGTTGAATCACCCTGTTACACGTTGCAACGCACTAGCGATGTCGCTTCAACATCGCCGAACACGTGCCTTTTCGGCGATGTTGCCAGTGATACCGCGTTGTGTAACGGTACCTTTAGAAATGTACTTACTTAGAAAATTGATGATGTGTTCAATACTTATTTATGTAAACACACACATACACAGAAACCAAACAGACCTGCTTAATGTAGGCATCTTGGAGTAGTTGCTGTGGCTGGAATTGATGCAGCTGCTGTAATCTCCAGTCTCCAGGCTGAAGTTGCTGTAAAACTCTGTGCTGCTGTGAGGACTGCTGGCTATTTTCCTGACCTAATATTGTGCTAGGCCCATTGCCAGATCGTGGTGTTGCATCTGTAGTTTCTGTAAGGGAATATGACAAATATTCCTAAATCATATATATATATATAATATATATATTATATATATATATATATACACACATACTGTATTTATATATGCGGTATATATATACGGTTGTAACCATATGTTTACATACACTATTTAAAAAGACACAAGTGCAGGTTTTTCTCACTATCTGACATGAAATCAAAATACAATACAATTAGGAATTACCATAATTATTTCTATTTGCCAACTGGCAGAATAATGAGAGAGAGATAATGTTTTAAGGTACTTTTATTATTTTCTGCAAAGTCACAAGTTTACATACACTAAGAATACTATGCCTTTAAGCAATTTGAGACAGCTCATATGATGATGTCATGTGTTTGGAAGCTTCTGATAGGTTTATTGGTCCCCATCAGAGTTAGAGACACACCAGTCTGTATTTTAATGCACACCTGAAACACACAGTTTCTTTTGTGTAGCATCATGGGAAAGTCTACAGAAATCATTTATCAGGAATAGAATTGTGAACTTGCACAAGTCTGGTTCATCCTTGGGTGCACTTTCCAGATACCTGAAGGTGCCTTCTTCAAATGTACAAACAATTATACCCAAGTACAAACAAGATGGGAATGTTCAGCCATCATACCACTCAGGAAAGAGACAGGTTCTGTGCCCCAGAGATGAACAAGCTTTTGGTCTGACATGTGCATATCAACCCAATAATAAAATCAAAAGTCCTTGTGAAGATGATGGAGAAAGATGGTAAGATTGTGTCATTATCCACAGTGAAATGAGTACTGTATCAATATGGACTGAAAGGCCACTCTGCCAGGAAGAAGCCATTACTCCAAAAGAAACGTAAAAAAGGCAGATTAATTTCTGCAAATGCACACAGAACAAAGCCCTGAATTTTTGGAGACATGTCCTGTGGTCTGACAAAAATAAAATTGAACTGTTCGGCCATAATGGCCATCATTATGATTTGAGGAAAAAGTTTAAAAGCCAAATAACTCCATTTCAACTGTGAAGCATGGTGGTGGCAGCATCATGTTGTGTGATTGTTTTGCTGCAGGAGGGACTGGTGAACGCCACAAAATAGATGACATTATGAGTAAAGAATATTATGTGGCAATAAATACTGAAGCAACATCTCAAGACATCAGCCAGGAAGTTAAAACTTGGGCAGAAATGTGTCTTCCCAATGGACGATGACCCGAAGCATACTGCCAAACTGGTTATAAAGTGACATAAGGATAACAAAGCCATTGTTCTGGAGTGGCCATTACAAGATCTCAACCTTATTGAAAATTGAGAAAAACATGCAGATGTGTATTTTTATATAGTGTATGTAAACTTGTGGTTTCAACTGTATATCTCATAGCACTGACATAATGGTCCATTCTCTGACTAGAATTTTTTCTATTTCTGCATAAAGAAGAAATCCTCATACCGCTGTGAATCTGCTGACTTGGGGCACTCTGCACGGTCATCTTAACAGGGGTTGCAGCATTCTGAATGTTAAGCATCTTTGACTGAGCTGTGCTGGAAAATGCCTTGGGTCTCTGCCTTGGAGCAATAGATGTTTCCGTAGGTCCGAGTGAATCAGTTATTCTGTGTCATGAAATCATAAATTATTTTTTAAGTCACTCAAATGCCAGTTTTTCATTTACAATGGAAAAAATACTGCAATGACAGGCTACATAGAACATCGCAAAGTAGTTAAACTTTCTACGTGTTTTCCTTATTTAACAGGCACTTTAAATGTCTGCAGATCTTCGGGGGTCCAGGTCCTGAGACCCCACCAATGGCTCAATGGACTCCTGACTAGTGTGCAGCTCATTATACAGAGTGGAATACAGATTCAATAGAAAGTAAAAGCTTCATAGCTCTGCACTCCTGTCTGCTTCACTGCGCACTATTTGGGGGTCTCAGAACCAGGACCCCTGCTGATATGCAAGCAGCTCAAGTGCCTACTAAAAAAAAAAAAAAAGAAAGAAAGCAGAGAGAAAGTTTAGTTACTCTTTAAAGCAGTGTTTCTCAACTCCAGTCTTCAGGACCCACCAACAGATCTTGTTTTCAGGATTTCCTTAGTATTGCACAGATGACAGTTTAATCACCTGCACTGGGGATAATTCAAACCCCTGTGCAATACTAAGGAAATCCTGAAAACAAGACATGTTGGTGGGTCCTGAGGACTGGAGTTGAGATACACTTGCTTTAAAGGCTTGTCCACTTTCAGGGACAATTTTATTTTTTGTTATTAAATTCAAACATTTTGGGGTAAAAATCATCTTTGCAAAACGTTTGCACCAATAGTTATAGGCTCTCTATTTCTCTGCACATTCAACATTGTTGTGGTATGTTGTCATAAATCAGCTAAGAAAAAGAGAGATAAAACATAGACACTCCTCATTAGACCATCATAGCGGGCTGACTGATGGACTATAACTCATTCTGCAGCCCACAGTAGACAGAGCAACACAGAGGCTGCAGAAGACAGACAATGAAAATTTCCTACTGAAACCCAATTGCAAAAATGATTTTTACCCCAAACATGCACGCAGTAAAGTAAAGAAAGAAAAAGGCCTCCTAATGGTGGAATAACCCCTCTATGGTTACAAAACAACTTCTAGCTTGTTGTGAGATAGCACAGCACTACCAGTAAGATGAAATCTCAACACATGCAACACTTTGGTTGGGAATGTTGCAATTTCTCATTGCCAAATCAATAACGATATATAGATTTATAGCCTCATGTTCTATACTTTGTGCAGAATAGACACAGCAGGTACTGTACATACGCCACTAAATTAATAAGTAAGATTTTGTGTCAAGGTGTTCTAGTGTAAACACATGGAGGTATTTTCTCCTATAAGCAATGGTATGTATGAACGTAGTCAATTCCCCATTTGTGGTGGAACATTAGAGAATATTTATGATTGACCTTGGACCTGTTTATCCTCTTTCCACCACCCCTAGTGCAGATAACATACTGAATGTATACACTGAATAAAAAATGTTAAAACACAATCCCTAAGAATGTATTATTCTGAAGGAAGCAGACATCAATAAGTCTTTGGTACGAGTCACTACAAAACAGAACAGCTTTTACATTTCCCATGGGTCAGAATACAACCATGTACATTTTAATTGTACACAATAATATTCTGGACCCAGATGGATTGTAATATGTGGTCCATAAATGTATAAACCCATACTGAAACTCAGTGAGTCTACGATTCCATATAGTCACATTGAGGTTTTTCCTTGTAGTTTTTTTCAGTAAAACATTGCTAAGGTTTATTTAATTCTGTATTATGATGGTGTTCTCTTATATACAAGCTTTGTTGTGCACATACATCCTGAGAACAATATCCATGTGATGGAGTCAAGCAACTTTTCTTAGGACCAATAAATAAAATGCATACTTGTTTCCTACCACTAGGTGGTGCTGTAGCTCCACTTTTAAGACATCTAAACTGCATTGTTTTCTGGAGACCTGGAGAACAGCACTAAGCTCTATTGAGATTATCTGGATCTATTACAGTGCTCTTCATATTTACTTATGTATCTAAATAGTAGAACACATGACATTGGGAAGTGGCTTCACACAACTACCTGCAAGTATAGCAGCCGACTGGACTGTAAAGACACTGCCCTATTAGCTTTTCTACATACCTAGTTTTCATCTGATTCTTTTTAGAAGCAGCCTCGCTTGCAGTCAGTGGTTCTGGAAGAGCTGGAGGGATTGTAGAATTCTGCAAAATAATTAAAAAAAAGAGAGTTCAACTATAGTGATTCACATGCCCCCAAAGAATACTGTGAGCAATGAATGCCCCCTTGGCAAAGACCATAAAAAGTAGTAATAAATAAAATGGTCCGTATCACAAAATCCATTTTTAAGAAAGATAAAATAAATAAATAAATTACTCAAGGAAAGAAAATAAGGGCCACTTTACACACACCAACTTATCTGTCCAACGTCTGAACAACTTACTGGTTGCAGTGAAATCATGGACACATTGCTCCATTTTGTGGCTGTGTACAAATGTAACAATGTGTCCATGATTTCACTGCAACCAGTAAATTGTTCAGACGTTGGACAGATAAGTTGGTGTGTGTAAAGTGGCCATAAGAGGGAATAAAAAAAATGGCAAAATCTGATCATGTGTGACTTTGACAGTTCCTCATTAATCCATTGAAATGTGTTGCATGATAGTCAAATACTAAAATGCAATATGATTTAAAGTGTTTTCTTACCAGGCAGAGACAGAGTTACATTCGCTTTGCACTAAGGAAAATGGGGTGACCTTACACTACAGGTATAAACATAGCAAGAATCTAAAATATAAGATATGTGAGAGGATCTTCCCTCGGTCTTCTAAAGAAATGGTTGGAGAAAGCATTCATCTCTAGCCAAGTGTTTGGTAAATCATATAGAAACAAACTCACATAGACATTGGGCACAGGACATTCTCTCTTGGCTAATTTGAAGGCAAAATGGGAAACCTGGTAGATGTCAGGTCTTCGTTCCTGATCAGGTTCAAGCATATACCCTGAAAAAACAAAGTCCAGATTACTAAAGAGGTGACTAGCCACAAGCAAACTAAGGGCCCTTTCACATCAGCGTTTTTTGAAATTCGCGGCAGATGCGGTGAAAAAAACGCATCTGCCGCGTTTAACGCATAACCGCGACACTTGCGGCACACTTGCGGCAAGCCCCATGCAGTGTCTATGGGGCTTGCGGTAAGGGTGCGGCAGGTGCGGCAAGTGCGGTTTCGGCACTTGCGGCAGGTGCGGCCGCGAAAAAAAATGCTGTCAGCCGCGTTTTTTTTCGCGGCCCCACCTGCCGCAAGTGCCAAAACTGCACTTGCCGCACCTGCCGCAAGTCCGGCTATACCTTGTATGGCGTTTACCGCAACCGTGCCGCAAGTGCAGCTGGTATGCGGTAATAGCGGCAGATGCGTTTTTTCACCGCATCTGCCGCGATTTGAATAAAACGCTGATGTGAAAGGGCCCTAAGGCTCCTTTCACATCAGCGTTTATCGCTGATCGCGGCAGTTGCGGTGAAAAAAACGCAACTACCGCGATTACCGCATAATAGCCGCAATCACGGCATACATGCGGCAAGCCCCATACAATTTCTATGGGGCTTGCGGTAAGTGTGCGGCAGGTGCGGCAAGTGTGGTTTCGGCACTTGCGGCAGATGCGGCCGCGGGAAAACCGCGGCTGACCGCGTTTTTTTCGCGGCCGCATCTGCCGCAAGTGTCGAAACCGCAACTGTACCGCACATGCCCACTTACCGCAAGCCCCATAGACATTGCATGGGGCTTGCCGCAGGTGAACCACAAGTGCGGCCGTTATGCGGTAATCACGGCAGTTGCGTTTTTTTCACCGCAACTGCCGCGATCAGCGATAAACGCTGATGTGAAAGGGGCCTAACCCAACTCAAATGTTAGCGGATCTGGTTATATCATGTCTGATTGTCATCTGAACCATTTGACGAACAGGCAAACAACACTCCTCAAGGCTTGTATTCATTATTAGTGTGTACGGAACATATTCAGACCCCTTTAAATTTTTCACTCTTTGTTACATTGCAGCCATTTGGTAAACGTTCATTTTTTTCTCATTAATGTACACTCTGCACCCCATCTGGACTGTAAAAAAACAGAATTGTAG
Organism: Allobates femoralis; assembly: GCA_033576535.1. NCBI lineage: Eukaryota > Metazoa > Chordata > Amphibia > Anura > Aromobatidae > Allobates > Allobates femoralis. The sequence goes on from JARQOC010000003.1 coordinate 325,778,761, forward strand.
AATTTTTTGCAAATTTATTAAAAAATAAAAACTGAACTATCACATGGTCATAAGTATTCAGACCCTTTGCTCAGACACTCATATTTAAGTCACATGTTGTACATTTCATTTGATCCTCCTTGAGATGTTCTACTCCTTCATTGGAGTCCAGCTGTGTTTAATTAAACTTATAGGATTTGATTTAGAAAGGCACACACCTGTCTATATAAGACCTCACAGCTCACAGTGCATGTCAGACCAAATGAGAATCAGGAGGTCAAAGGAACTGCCCAAGAAGGTCAGAGACAGAATTATTGCTAGGTACAGATCAGGCCAAGGTTACAAAATAATTTCTGCAGTACTCAAGGTTCCTAAGAGCACAGTGACCTCCATAATCCTTATAATTGAAGAAAAGGTGGAATGGAAAAGGCGCAATCTAGGGTGTTACCAGCATAACAATTAAAATTATTCAATAGGTACACACTCACCTGGAAGGTTGTGTAAGCCACAAACACTACAAAAGCATAGGTTTGCTGCAATCTTCCCAATAAAATTGTGTCAATAAAATAGAAATAAAAAGTGAAAAAAAAAATAAATAAATAAAATGAAAGGGAATATTGACCGCGCTACCATATATGACAATCAAAAAATTTGTGGATTGATTGTGATTTTTATATTCTATGCATTTCTGGGCCCTCTGGCCCCTTCATCAGGAAAAAGTCATGATGTGTGATTTTTTTTCCTGATGAAGGGGCCCGAGAGCCCAGAAATGTGTAGAAAATAAAAATCACAATCAATCCATAAATTTTTTGATGGTTATATATGGTAGCGCAGTCAATATTCTCTTGCATTTTATTTCTATTTTATTGACATAATCCTTATAATGGAAGAAGTTTAGGACCACCAGAAGTCTTCCTAGACCTGTCAATCCAGCCAAACTGAGCAATCATGGGCGAACAGCCTTGATGAGAGAGGCAAAGAAGAATCCCAAGATCACTGTGGCTGAGCTCCAGAGATGCAGCAGAGGGATGGGAGAAAGTTCCACAAAATCAACTAACACTGCAGCCTTCTACCAGTCAGGCCTTTATGGTAGAGTGGCCCGACAGAAGCCTCTCATCAGTGCAAGACATATGAAAGCCCGCATAGTGTTTGCAAAAAAAAAACACATGAAGGACTCCCAGAATATGAGAAATAAGATTATCTGGTGATAATTCTAAGCAGTATGTGTGGAGAAAACCAGGCTTTGCTCATCACCTGCCCAATATAATCCCAACAGTGAAACATGGTGGTTGCAGCATCATGCTATGGGGGTGTTTTTCAGCTGCAAGGACAAGATGACTGGTTGCAATTGAAGAAAACATGAATGCAGCCAAGTATAGAGATAACCTGGCTGAAAACCTCTTCCAGAGTGCTCTGTACCTCAGATGTGGCTGAAGGTTTACCTTCCAACAAGACAATGATCCTAAAAACACAGCTAAAATAACAAAGGAGTGGCTTCAGAACAACTCTGTGACCATTCTTGACTGACCCAGCCAGAGCCCTGACCTAAACCCAATTGAGCATCTCTGGAGAGATCTGAAAATGGCTGTCCACCAATGTTCACCATCCAACCTGACAGAACTGGAGAGGATCTGTGAGGAAGAATGGCCAAGGATCCCCAAATCCAGGTGTGAAAAACTTGTTGCATCATTCCCAAGAAGACTCATGGCTGTACTAGCTCCAAAGGGTGCTTCCACTCAAAACTGAGCAAAGGGTCTGAATACTTATCACCATGAGATATTTCAGTTTTTCAATAAATTTGCACAAATATCTACATTTCTCGTTTTTTTTTTCAGCCAAGATGGGGGGCAGAGTGTACATTAATGAGAAAAAAATGAACCTTTTTGAATTTACCAAATGGCTGCAATGACACAAAGAGTGAAAAATGTAAAGGGGTCTGAATACTTTCCATACCCACTGTATGTCCAATACAGTACAGAGTCATTTCTAATTGTTTGTGTTGGATAGTAAGGTTTCATCCTCAAGGTCAAATGTGAATGAGCCTGTGACCGAGCAGGGTTCATCTGTATGTACTTGTGGGAAAAAAACTCTGACCTGAATGTTCTCTTATTTTTGACAGTGCTGAAAATGAAGGTTGTTGCAACCTAATCGTCTTTAACTTACTCAAGATTTATGTATAATCTTAAAGAATTTTGCAATTATCAAAGCTAGTTCACATGAAAACTTTTTAGATGCATTTTTTCCATAGCAATTATACTTACGGAAAAAAGCAACGTTTTCCTGTAACTGTCATGGGGCGTTTTTTCTGACCTGACATGCATTCTTTTCAGTGTCTTGCCTGCAGTGTTCCCCTACTGAGTTCAAAACGACTTTGCACCAAAACAAATCTCAAAAACGCAACATTTTGGACAAACAAACTTGTTAAGAAACGTTTCTGAGAACCCTAGTTGGCATATCATCATTATGTGTCAGACATCAACGCTGTGATAACTATGACTTTAGAGCCTTAAAGGGAATTTGTCAGCAGATTGTTGTATGCAGTGCTGGAATAAAGGCCCCGATATCATCCTGTCCTTGAAGCTTAGGGAAGAGGGGTGTACCACAGTCCGCGCTGCCAAGCTCACTCACATCAAAGAAAACGAGTAGACGATGTCCAGTTCAATCCTTCTTTATTCTTCTACGCGTTTCAGTGCCCTCCTGGCACCTTCATCAGGAGGACACTGAAACGCGTAGGAGAATAAAGAGGGATTGAACTGGACATTGTCTACTCGTTTTCTTTGATGTGAGTGAACTTGGCAGCGCGGACTGTGGTACACCCCTCTTCCCTAAGCTTCTGGTTTCGTCTTCACGTTTGTGAGACCGGTGGAAGTCCAGCAGCAGCCATCAGGATATTTATCCTAACAGGTCTACAAACCAGTTGTGGGTCTCACAACTGGAATAGGTGGGTGGTTCACTTTTCTCACCTTAACACAAGCTAGTGTCTAGTGATAAGGGTACTATTGCGCCTCTTGTCCCCCCCCCCCTCTTCTTTTTATCATCCTGTCCTTGGATTGCATAGCAAAAAAAGCAAAAAGCTGCTGACAGATTCCCTTTAGTAAACCCTCCTATCCAGATATAAAGACTTGAAACATCACAGAACTGATAGGATCATGGATTTCACCCATCTACAGAACTTTTTTTTTTATAAATACGAGCCATATAGTAAAATTCTAAAGAATGGCATTCTTCTTTACTCCTTCATTTCCTTGCTTCTAAAATCACATATGTAGCTTTTCATACAGTTAATGTGCTGTTTTCAACAATTTCATAGCCAAAATTGGATACAAGAGTTTTTTCTTTCCTTCATACTTGTAGTCTTGGCTTTGGATAAAATAAAAGTCCACCGAAACGCATGTGTGATTCTAGTTTTAAGAGCAAACTGCAAAGAAACCAGTGTTTGAAATTGGCAAAGTCCGGACTGGCAAAACCCAAGAGCTTCATAAACATAGACGAGGCCGGTGAGTTTGGGTCAGCAGACCCTTGGCCAGTTTGTGGTCTGTGTTTGGACTGTGCATGTCGAACCTGTGAAACCATCTTTGCCCTACATAATTCATATCATAGTTTATAATATTTAGCAACAAAAGACACTTACTAATTAAACAATGCAACTTGTGGTCATATCTAGAGTTGTCTGGTATGGTGAAACTCCCATCACAGATAGCGACTTGACTTTCTCCAAATGGAAGCGTGAAAAAGCAAAGCTTGTATAATAAGCAGCCCAGGGCCTAAAAAACAATAGAAAATATAATGATTCCCCAATAAGAATGTAATGTGATCATACTGACGTCTAATTGCATTCTTCAGGGTCCTGCTATTTTGACATCAGGTATAGCGTCTATTGCTGCACTTCTCTTGCTGTCAAAAGTGACAGGCCGCTTGACATATTCTGCCAATTTACACAGATAATGTTGCAATAAAAATTAAACTCAGAATATATCTAGAAGGCTACAAAGTAAGAGGGCAGCCTGGTATAAAATACTACCAAATCATCTATTTAAAGGGAATCTGTCACCAGATGTTTGCTGCCCCAGCTGACAGCTACATAATGTAAGAAATAAGCCCCTGATTACAGCAATCACTTAAGGGGCTGCTTGTTGGACTTTTGGTTAAGGGCCCTTTCACATCAGCGTTTTTTTAAATTTGCGGCAGATGCGGTGAAAAAACCGCATCTGCCGCAACTGCCGCATAACGGTTCCACTTGCGGCACGGTTGCGGTTTTTTCCATAGGAAGTATAGGGGGACTTGCGGCAGATGCGGCAAGTGCGGTATTGCACTTGCGGCAGGTGCGGCAGAGAAAAAAACCGCGGCTTACTGCGGTTTTTTTCTCTGCCGCACCTGCCGCAAGTGCAACACCGCACTTGCCGCATCTGCCGCAAGTCCCCCTATACTTCCTATGGAAAAAACCGCAACCGTGCCGCAAGTGGAACCGTTATGCGGCAGTTGCGGCAGATGCGGTTTTTTCACCGCATCTGCCGCAAATTTAAAAAAACGCTGATGTGAAAGGGCCCTAAGTCACATTTTTCTATTGCAGCTGTTAGTAATAAGCTTTGTACTGACAACTGATTGTTGCTGTTTTTGCACTGTGCATGAATACAGAGGGCTGTAGGACAGCAGGCTTCCTAGTCCGCTATGTGATAACACAGTGTTCAGCAGGGGATGAACAAAGGTACAGTAAGCAACATCATTGGAATCAGGGTCTATGCACTACATTGTGCTGCAATCAGATGATAGTAAAAACCTGGTGACAAAGTCTCCTTAAGTAAAATTACAATTTGTAGTGTCTACCTCCACCAAAAAAAGAGTGAATGTAAAATTGTCACTGTTAAGGTGAGCGAGGAAAAAAAGGAAAAAAAAGAGGTGTGTTCACAACAATTGTACCTTTACTTCTAAAAAAAAATATTGCAATTTGAGAGTCCTCAGTAGTTGATACCTTTTAATGGCTAACTGAAAAGATGGTAAACATAGCAAGCTTTCGGGACACTGCGGCCCCTTCTTCAGGCTAATAATGACACAAATTCTGAAGACACATACATATATACATAATCAAAGGAAAAAAAATAATAAGGAAAACAGTGTTACATGCTGTGGTGAATACGACAGGTGACGTAAAGCAGAGTCAGGTTAGGGAGGGGTGGAGGAGCAGGGACAGAGAAACCAGATTTCTGAGATTAGCAGAACAAATTGTATTAGTTATATGATTAGCAACACGTGGAGACCTGAAGATACTTAAGTGAGTTGTGGAGAGCTGAGTTGTAAGTGAGACAGTTTACAGAAGTGTCAAGATTTCATAGTCCTATAATTTCAGTGTGTTGCAAGATGTCTCCAAATGCACTGTCAGTTTACATAAACATGCATGAATCTTTATTTCTACTAATTTCAATGTGTTCTCATAATACATAGAAAAGTATACATGGACTCTTGATAATATACATATCTAAAAATATTTCTGGAAGAAATACCCTCTAAATACAATCATTAAAGGGGTGGTTGTCCAGTCTCAGAAGAGAAGTCTTCAGTCATTCTATTTGATTATAGAGCATAATGTTATGATTCCCCTGTATTTCGTGTATGGGTGACTGGTTATGTGATTTGTATACTTGTGGTTATGCATAAACTAAACTCCAACACATCTCTCAATTCCCTTCTTTTGAGAGAAGCTAGTTAAGACTAGTTGGCAAGTGACCGCATGTATACAACTCGCAAACATGCAGTCACGTGACTACCAACCCATATGGCAAACAGCTCATAACAAGTCCCCTTTTAGTACTATTTGCTTTCCTTATGACAGATCACAAACACAAGGTCGGGTGTTTTTCCCCCCTCTCTCAGGAAAGATTCAAAATCTGAATAATTATTTCAAATATCCTTTATTAATAAATCTCACACAATAAAAACATTTAGAGCATTCCCTCCGGGGAAACACACCAGAGGATGACCAGATACATACATTTTCATAGTATTGTCTCCATTGACCTTCATATATTCAATGCAAAATATTTTCTACACATTTAAAATATATAAGTGTATAAACTCACTATCAGGGGTTTCTCTTTATATAAATACACAAAAATTTCCTATTAGTCCTCTTTACAAAATTATACTGGGAATCAAATGTATCCAACCCAGAAGGACTAATATTTACTATGTCCCACTCCTCCAACTTCAATCCAAAAAGTTACAGCAGGTAAATATACCCAGCCTCTAGTATTCACTTTATACAGATCCTCTATCTAAATCTATGAGGCACTTGGTTTTATAGGGTTAATGACTCTTGAAACCCTCTTCCCAAACTTCTGTCTTTGACCAACAATAACATCACCTCCACTTTCTCTTAGCTGCTGTCACTATACGCCAATACCATCACCTCCACAATCCTTTTAAAAAAGTTAAATACATGGGACATGTTATATGGTAATCCCCCAGTGGCCAAGGTTCATACCTGAGTATACTCCCGGTCAGCGTCTGTGGTTCCAATTTCCCTACAGCTGTTTCGCTATCCGCTTCTTCCAGAAGGAAAAAACACCCGATCTTGTTTTTGCCATATGGCAACACTAGGAAATAGCCACAGTGACCGCAACACACACTAAATCTTAATAGATAGTGTTTGCCCAATTTAAAATCTAGTGGTCAAGTGCAAATTCTCTATAGAATGAAATAATGACATCCCATTAACACATGACACAGGAAACCAGTGATTGGCTGCAGCGGTCACATGCTGTAGACTGAAATTACTGCAGCAGATCAGTTAACAACGTCAAGGGGGAGAAGCATGACTAAAGCAATTTTTCTTTTTTTTTTTCCTTTGAAACAAAATACCCATTAACATTTTATGACCATATAATTTTTTTGCAAGATGCAACAATGAAAGTCTTAAGATAGAAGCTCGTATATTAGGACCTGAAAGTGGGAGCGTTATCTTTTTTATTTTTTACTTACACATTATTATTATTTATTTATATAGTGCCATTATATTCCACGGCGCTTTGTATATAGAAAGGGCAGACGAGGACAAGTATAATATACAGTTAAAGCCAGAAATATTTGAACAGTGACACAATTTTCGCGAGTTGGGCTCTGCATGCCACCACATTGGATTTGAAATGAAACCTCTACAACAGAATTCAAGTGCAGATTGTAACGTTTAATTTGAAGGGTTGAACAAAAATATCTGATAGAAAATGTAGGGACGGAAGGTGTGCTGCGGTCCGCGCTACCAGAATCATCAAGGAAGAACCAAGGCAAAGTTGTGATCCAAACCTTCTTTATTTTCCTATAAATAATAAGAAAATAAAAGAAAAGAAAATAAAGGAAAGGAAAAGGAAAATAAAGAAGGTTTGGATCACAACTTTGCCTTGGTTCTTCCTTGATGATTCTGGTAGCGCGGACCGCAGCACACCTTCCGTCCCTTAATTTCTCGGTATAACCCCACGTGAGTGGAGCCGGTGGAGGTCCAGCAGCAGCCATCAGGATATTATCCTACACACTTTCAAGCCAGTTGTGGGTCACACAACTGGAGTAGGTGAGTGGATTGCATTTTTCACTGCTGAAACTTCTAGTGTCTAGTGATAAGGGCACTATTGCGCCTCTTGTCCCCCTCCCCTCTCTTTTCTATGATAGAAAATGTAGGAATTGTACACATTTCTTTACAAACACTCCACATTTTAGGAGGTCAAAAGTAATTGGACAAATAAACATAACCCAAACAAAATATTTTTATTTTCAATATTTTGTTGCGAATCCTTTGGAGGCAATCACTGCCTTAAGTCTGGAACCCATGGACATCACCAAACGCTGGGTTTCCTCCTTCTTAATGCTTTGCCAGGCCTTTACAGCCGCAGCCTTCAGGTCTTGCTTGTTTGTGGGTCTTTCCGTCTTAAGTCTGGATTTCAGCAAGTGAAATGCATGCTCAATTGGGTTAAGATCTGGTGATTGACTTGGCCATTGCAGAATGTTCCACTTTTTTGCACTCATGAACTCCTGGGTAGCTTTGGCTGTATGCTTGGGGTCATTGTCCATCTGTACTATGAAGCGCCGTCCAATCAACTTTGCAGCATTTGGCTGAATCTGGGCTGAAAGTATATCCCGGTACACTTCAGAATTCATCCGGCTACTCTTGTCTGCTGTTATGTCATCAATAAACACAAGTGACCCAGTGCCATTGAAAGCCATGCATGCCCATGCCATCACGTTGCCTCCACCATGTTTTACAGAGGATGTGGTGTGCCTTGGATCATGTGCCGTTTCCTTTCTTCTCCAAACTTTTTTCTTCCCATCATTCTGGTACAGGTTGATCTTTGTCTCATCTGTCCATAGAATACTTTTCCAGAACTGAGCTGGCTTCTTGAGGTGTTTTTCAGCAAATTTAACTCTGGCCTGTCTATTTTTGGAATTGATGAATGGTTTGCATCTAGATGTGAACCCTTTGTATTTACTGTCATGGAGTCTTCTCTTTACTTTTGACTTAGAGACAGATACACCTACTTCACTGAGAGTGTTCTGGACTTCAGTTGATGTTGTGAACGGGTTCTTCTTCACCAAATAAAGTATGCGGCGATCATCCACCACTGTTGTCATCCGTGGACGCCCAGGCCTTTTACAGTTCCCAAGCTCACCAGTCAATTCCTTTTTTCTCAGAATGTACCCAACTGTTGATTTTGCTACTCCAAGCATGTCTGCTATCTCTCTGATGGATTGTTTTCTTTTTTTCAGCCTCAGGATGTTCTGCTTCACCTCAATTGAGAGTTCCTTTGACCGCATGTTGTCTGGTCACAGCAACAGCTTCCAAATGCAAAACCACACACCTGGAATCCACCCATGACCTTTTAACTACTTCATTGATTACAGGTTAACGAGGGAGACGCCTTCAGAGTTAATTGCAGCCCTTAGAGTCCATTGTCCAATTACTTTTGGTCCCTTGAAAAAGAGGAGGCTATGCATTACAGAGCTATGATTCCTAAACCCTTTCTCCGATTTGGATGTGGAAACTCTCATATTGCAGCTGGGAGTGTGCACTTTCAGCCCATATTATATATATAATTGTATTTCTGAACATGTTTTTGTAAACAGCTAAAATAACAAAACTTGTGTCACTGTCCAAATATTTCTGGCCCTAACTGTATGTGGACAATCAAGTCAAACAGGTACAGGAGGGGAGAGGACCCTGTCCACAAGGGCTCACGGTCTACTAATGCTATCTGGGTATATGAGGTACACAAATTATGCAGATTATAGTATTGCGACTTCAATTCTTCTCAATTATTGATATGTTACTAAAACAATCTTAAAGGGAACCAACCACCTCAGATGACCTCTATAAGCGGTTAATACATGTCCCTGGAGGCTACCTACATCATTGCAGCTATCTTTTTGCTAAGAAAATTGATAACTGCAAACCGAAATAAACAGTTAGTAAACTTACATGACTCCAGTACGAGAGGGCGTCTCCCTTTGGCTCCAGAACGAGAGGGCTGTGTCTTATGCAGGCTGAGTGACTTTCCTCCCCCTCCCTCTCAGTTTGCAGCTTGTCACTGAGGGGCGTTATATTATGTTATTGTGGGCGGGCACGCAAGCCAGCTCCCGTCCGTGCACGTCATCGCAGGGAGACAGGGTCACGTGCACTAGCATCTTCACTTCCTGTCGGCTCCGTGCACAGACAGGAATCTGATGGCTGCATTGCATGTGAGGCTCTTACCTAACCTTACCTAACCCTGTCTCCCTGCGATGACGTGCACGGACGGGAGCTGGCTTGCGTGCCCGCCCACAATAACATAATATAACGCCCCTCAGTGACAAGCTGCAAACTGAGAGGGAGGGGGAGGAAAGTCACTCAGCCTGCATAAGACACAGCCCTCTCGTTCTGGAGCCAAAGGGAGACGCCCTCTCGTACTGGAGTCATGTAAGTTTACTAACTGTTTTATTTCGGTTTGCAGTTATCAATTTTCTTAGCAAAAAGATAGCTGCAATGATGTAGGTAGCCTCCAGGGACATGTATTAACCGCTTATAGAGGTCATCTGAGGTGGTTGGTTCCCTTTAATTATGTCCACATAAGTTCTATATATGAGAGATACAATACTGCTCAAAGTATGTCGTCAGTTACAGGACATGAGCTTGTTGAACGCCCCATCACAAAATTGTTTGCAAAGGTTTGCTGCTATTCTTGCCTTAACCCTACTGGGAAGGATGCCGGTAAAGCTTGTCTGTCTCTACTCAGCCAACAGGCAACCTTTGTTAGTTTTGGCAGTAATCTATGAAGAACAGATCTGTCTCCAAATCTGCATCTAACATCATTGTACAGCATTGTGCAGCTCCTAGATGGCGCTGAGGTCAGGGTTCAGATCCTCCACACCAAACTTATAGGGCAAAGGACAGGACGAATCTACCACTGGTGCAACCTCTGAAGCTGCACAAAGTACCAAGAGGTAAGGGGGCCCACTTCTTCCCCCAATTGTGGATTATGAGGAGCTACTGGACTGCAAATGGCCCATATACTATTCTTGTACACAGACCCTTTTCTGTCTGTGTCCACTCCTGACAAAGTGGCGGAAAATATAAATCCAGAAAAGCCGTAAATTGGAAAAGGACCACAATAGATCAGAGGGTAATGGTGCCTTTATTCAACGCGTTTCAGAGCATGTCCTCATTCCTTCATCAGGAAAGCTACCATGGTACTGGGAGTTCTGTAAGCTCCAGAAGGCAGCGTTCTCAGGCACCTGCTGAACCAACATTTATCCACGAGACTGTCATAGTGACACAAGAACAGTTTTCTAATGCTCTTGAATCTAGTTGTAGTGTGCCTCATGAAACCTCAGATGAGTGGGTACCACAATGTCACTTTTGTTAGCATGGTTACTGTGCAGATCTAGGGTCCTGGGCTCAACTTCCACCAAGGACAATATCTGCAAGAAATTTTTATGTTTTATGTCACACACTCCAAAAATATAGAGATAGGCAATTTAGGTTGTGAGACCCAATGGGGGTTGTGATAATGATTAGTGATGGGAGACCCCAAACTGTAAAGTTCAAGTCCATACCAGACACCTAGTATCCGTGCACAGACCCCAAACACAGACTTCCCTGACAAGTCCATGTTACTGATTGGGTTCAGCTGCCCGAATTAAGAGCTAGGGGGCGGCAAAATAAAACAAAATGGGGAGTCTCCTCACTGCTTCCGGGTCCGCTCATTAAGCCTCATGCTTATTCACTGCTTCCCCTGCCCTCACTCTCAGACAGCATTGGTTTTTGCAGTCAGACTGCGCCCCTACTCTCTGTGCCAGCATTTGTGATTGCTTGCTCGCTCTGCTAATGTGGCACCCCAAGGGTTAATATGCCACAGAAACAACACAGGTTTAATCCCCACACAACACTACACTAGAAAGTGGGAGGAGCTTAGCTGTCACCTGCACTAGTGGGAGGAGCTAAGTTGTTTACCTCAGAGCAGAAGTGACAGTTAGTTCAGTTTAGTTCAGAGGAGAGTTGAGTCTGGAGCGAGAGCAGAGCCAAGTGTCAGTGGAGGTCCTGAGAGGTCTGAGGAAAGGAGACAGAGTAACAGAGGAACATCCCCGGGATAAAGAGTTACCCCAAAAACTTAACCCCGGAGAGGCACTTAAGACGGATACCGGATCCGAGGCTGTGCCTGAGACAGACAGGACAGTAAACATCGGCATAGTGAAGGTCCACCATCTTCACCACACCATAGCAAAGCAACACAAAGGAGTCAGTGACACAGAGGACTCAAGTTGCCCAGCATATTGGTACCCGTGAGCAGAGACAGGGCCAGCAGCATAGCTACAAGCAGCAGCAGGGCCACACACAGCGTTTAAGTAGGAAGCCAAGGACCCGGTCAGGGTGAGAGCAACCTGGTACAGACTCCGTGGACAATACTGTGTAATACCATCTGCCAGTAAAGACTTGAAGAACAACAGAAACCGTGAGTGTGTGTGTCATCCTTATGCTGAAGCCCCACTTGCCCTCATAGACTGCCATTGCCTCTACTCTTATCTCTACTGCTACCCCTACTCTCCTGCAGCATCAATAACATCCTCACAGACTTTAACTACCTCTACCACTGCCCCGGGGAACCCAGTTCTGCCCACAGGAACTATTCCATCCAAGCTGCTAACCCATCATCCCCGGAGGTTCTGCAGCAGCGGCGGCCCCATTACTGGCCGCATATAGTGGGTGGCGTCACGAGTGACAAATCCCCTGTAAATAACCCCCCATTTTATTGTGCGGGCCCGGGACACGGTCCGGACCAGGACCGGCGTGACATCCCCCAGCAGCACCCCGGTCCGGCACCGAGTGCCCCGTCCCAGTGGGCTCCACAACCTGGTGTCACGAACAGGATCTACCGTGCCCGGTACCGGGCATTGTGTGCCGTGATTAGTGACTGTTTTGGATCTGCCGCCATTGCTGGGCGCGCGCAAGCTGAATTGTAACTGCGCCACAGAGATTGAAAATTTCAAAATCCGCCATTGCAGAGCGCGCGACGCGCGGGAAGAAAAACCGCTCACCGCTCTGACGTCATCCGGAAGGGAAGAGAATCCCTGGTGCGCAGCGGAACCTTTGTAAGACATCCGGACGGAAGCGGAAGACGGAGGGCGGACCTTAACTAAGGGGGCACAAGATGTCGCAGCCCAATGCACAAGGCGGAGACGGAGCAGCCGGTGGAGCTGCAGCGCCGGACCCAGCAATAGTACCCGGCGGTGCAGCGGCGCAAGGAACAGCACCAATAATGCCGTTCCTGATGCCGTATACTCCAGGGGCAATGTGGCTGCCCCAATACTCCGGTGAGCCTAATACTTTAACTGACTTTATGCAAAAGATAAAAGAGTATTATGTGATGTACCCCCTCACTGAAGCCCAGCGTGTAGGAATGATAATAGGACAGTTAACAGGCAATGCACGGCGTGAGGCTGCGTCCTGGCTGGACACAGATAAGGACACTGTAGAGCATCTAGCAGCTAGACTGAAAGCAACGTTTGAATCTGCTGTTGATACTCGGGCTAAGATGAGGTTCTTTGCATGCCACCAGAAACCTAAACAGAGTGCTAGAGACTTTGCCTCAAAGCCCTTAAGCTGGCAGAACCTGCTTTAGCCCCGGGAGCTGATAAAATGCTATTTGACCAATTCATAGAGAGCCTCCATTCCCCTTCCCATCGAGGACAGTTAAGCATGATACTGCTGCAGAAACCTGACATGACATTTACTGAGCTGAAAGATAGAGCTATCCGTTTGCAGCAGCTGGAAGAGCCACGGGAGCTACCCACTGTCCTGGATATTGCAGCAGCACCTCAGCAGCCGGCAGTGCCAGCGACATCTGCCATGTCAGCAACTGCTGCTGAGACTGGAGAACTAATTTCTAATGCCGCAATCAATCAAAAGCTAGATGCCCTGACAGACACCGTGATCTCCATGGCCAAGGTCATCAAGGAACTGCGAGAGTCAAGACCTGCACCCAAGATTGAGTTGGCGACCAGCAAAGAGGATGTTCCGTGGATGAGGCCCAGAAGATACCCAGCAGCAAGAGGACGACCCAGCGATCGCTATCAACCATATGGACAGCCCATTTGCCGTCGTTGCCAGAAACCAGGCCATCTTGCTCGTGAGTGTCCTTTAAACGACAATTCCCTGGGCAGGCGGGCCGCTCCCCATGAATGAACACTCGAGGCCCCTCAGCCTGGTATGACAGATTCGTGGGAGGAAAACCGGTGATCCCTATTGTGTTGAATGGCATCCCCTTTAGTGCCTTGCTGGATACTGGATCCCAAATAACATCTATCCCGCATGTTCTATATAAAAGGTACTGGGCTGATTCAGACATTACTAATGCGCCAGATGGCTTTAACTTTGAAGTATGGGCTGGTAATGGACTGGTAATACCAAAGGTCGGATTTAGAGAGATGAATATTCAGGTTGGGAAGGTAGAATTGCAGAACCAGGGTATTATAATCGTAGATGTTAACCGGCGAGACCGTGAACCCGTGATGCTGATAGGAATGAATGTCATTGAGAAATGTTTTTCGCCAAGACTGCCGGAACAGGACAACAGAGGCTTTTGCACAAAGAGATCAAAGCCCTGATGTTGAAGCAACAGGTAGAAATCTCCGGAGGTGAGATCGGCAGTGTACGAGTAAGTGATCCAATACCAATTGTAATTCCTCCCAAAACTGAAATGTTGGTCTGGTGTAGAGCCGCAATAGGCATCAAGGGGCAAGACTATCAAGCCCTGGTAGAACCCGTGTACTCAGATAGCAGACCCACCATACTCACTGCTAGAGGAGTAGTTGACGTACACAGGGGAAGAGTGCCATTACGCCTATTAAACTGCGGAGAAGATGAGGTCACATTACCTAAGTATGCTACCATGGCTAAGTTGTACACGGTTGATAATAATAACATCACAGCCGCCGAGCCCTTGAACCCGTCATGTCAGGCGGATGACAATGGCTCAGAGGAGAAGCTGGAGGATTGGTGCCAAAAGTTGCATGTAGGTACCAGTTCTACACCTCCCCGTCACAAGCATGGAGTATACCGGGTAGTGAAAGAATACGAACAGATATTCAGTAAACACCCGTTAGACTTTGGGCAAATCAAAGGGGTAGAGCACACTATACCCACAGGTGACCATCAGCCTATAAAAGAGAGGTATAGACCCTTACCACCAGCTCACTACCAAACCACCAAAGACATGCTCAGAGAAATGAAATCTGCAGGGGTAATAAGAGACAGTTGTAGCCCCTGGGCAGCACCTCTAGTGTTAGTTAAAAAGAAGGACGGGGACCATGAGAATGTGCGTAGATTACCGGAAGATTAATCGCATCACACATAAGGACGCATACCCATTACCTAGGATTGAGGAGTCATTAGCTGCACTAAAATCTGCTAACTACTTTTCCACCCTTGATCTGACTAGTGGGTACTGGCAGGTTCCTGTGGCCGAGGCCGACAAGGAGAAGACAGCGTTTACTACGCTGATGGGCCTCTGTGAGTTTAATTGTATGCCGTTCGGACTCTGCAACGCACCCGGGACCTTCCAACGTCTGATGGAGAGCTGCCTCGGGCACAAGAACTTTGAAACTGTCCTCCTGTACCTAGATGACGTCATAGTCTACTCAAGACGTACGAGCAACATCTACAAAACCTAGCGGAAGTGTTCGAAGCTTTGTCCAAGTATGGCATGAAGATCAAGCCATCCAAGTGTCACCTTCTCAAACCAAAGGTACAATACCTGGGACATGTCGTGAGTTCAGAGGGAGTAGCACCGGATCCTGATAAAGTCACAGTGATAAGGGATTGGCCAAGACCTACGAACGTGAAAGAAGTGAGGCAATTCCTGGGCCTGGTAGGCTATTACAGAAGATTCATCCGAGGATTCACGAAGCTAGCAGCTCCTCTGCAAGACATTCTGGTAGGACGATCAAAGAAGACTTCAAACTGTAATCTCCTGACACGGTGGGATGAGGAAAGAGAAGATTCCTTTAGCAAGCTGAAAAGTGCGCTGACGGGAGAAGAGATCCTGGCATACCCTGATTACCATCAACCATTCATTCTTTTACGGATGCCAGCAACGTGGGACTGGGAGCAGTATTGTCCAGAAGCAAGGAGGCAAAGAAAGAGTTATCGCCTTTGCAAGCAGGAAGCTCCGGCCTACAAACGAAATCCCGAGAACTACAGCTCCTTCAAGTTGGAACTACTGGCAGTAGTTTGGGCTGTGACTGAACACTTTAAACATTACTTGGCAGGTGCAGAATTCACCATCTACACGGATAACAACCCGTTGACTCACCTGGAACAGCAATGCTCTGGAGCAGCGATGGATAGCCCGGCTATCTAATTATAACTTTATCATCAAATACAGAGCAGGCCGCAAGAACGGGAACGCAGATGCCTTATCCCGGATGCCACATCTGAGAGACGTGGAAGAGGAACCGGAAGAGTTGGAAGAGATTGAACTACCGGCCTTTCATCGTTCAAAGGTAGAAGATTATCAACCCGGCATCTACCAAAGAGAACAGGAAGTAAACTTTAACCGTTAAGACACTATGAATGGGCTGAAACCCAAGATACTGATCCAGCTGTGAAGCTAGTGAAAGAACTGCTTACGCGACAAGGTGCATACCCGGATCAGAATGCCCCAGCTGAGACCATACAGCTTGGAAAGAGAGAGGCAAGTTGTTTCTGAACCAAGGGAAGCTCTGTAGACGATTTACCAATCCCAAGACGCATGAACTGGTCTGGCAGATAATCGTGCCCAAGCGAGACACCCAAATGGTCTTAGAAGCTTATCATGACAACGCAGGTCATTTCGGATGGAAGAGGTTAGAAGCAATCCTAAGAGACAGATTCTATTGGGTTGGCATGAGAAAATCCATTGAAATATGGTGCAGAAGATGTGCCGCATGCAACCTCAGAAGGAAAAATCTACAGAAAGCTCCGCTTCAACCAATAGTAACCAAGCAGCCACTCGAGCTAATCGCATTAGATCACGTCAAGTTGTCACCAAGCCGGTCAGGCTATGTCTATGACTTAACCATCGTGGACCATTACTCACGCTTCTTAGTGGTGGTACCAGTTAAAGATCTGACAGCAAAGACGGCAGCAAAAGCATTCCAGACGCATTTCTGTAGACCACATGGTTACCCAGAACAAGTCCTTGCAACCAAGGTCCAGCTTTTGAATCAGAACTATTCAAGGAATTCTGCGATATGTACGGTTGTAAGAAGATTCGCACAACAACGTATCATCCCCAAACAAATGGTCTATGTGAGAAAATGAATCATATCGTAATTGAACTGTTAAAGACCTTACCAGAATCAGAAAGAAACCAGTGGCTAGATAAATTACCTGATTTGGTAGACTTATACAACCATGTTCCCGTGAGTTCTACAAACTGCACTCCAGCTTACCTTATGCGTGCAAGACCCGGTAAGCTACCAATTGATCTAGAAATGGGAATTGAAAAACCAGATACAGAAATAGAAGAAGAAACAGATTGGGATACCAAACGTCAGAAGCAGTATCAACAAGTGCAAGAATGCGTAGAAAGAAACTTACAACAAGCAAGAGCAAGACAAGAGAAAACAACATGCTCAAGCAATGCCATTACAAGAAGGTGATCAAGTTCTCAAGAGAAAGAGATGCACTGACAAACTGGATAATCAGTGGGAAACCGTCCCATACACAGTCTTACCATCTAACCTAGACAATGTTAAAACCTGTTTGATAAGCAAAGATGAAGGAAAAACGTCACAAGTCGTATCTCGTGATCAGCTAAAATTGTGTCCTGAAACACTGAAGACACCTGAAGTAAGAGAACCCGTACAGGTCCAACCTATTAAAGAAAAAGAAGAAGTTTTCCACACGGTACTAGGAGATTTTCCTAAAACATGGCCAAATTACCATGGAGCAGTTGTCGTACCAATGATTGCATTCCCTTCAATGGTGGAACCAACACCAGAACCCGTGTTACCTGAAGAAGTCCCAAGACCTGAAGAACTGGAAGTAGAACCATTAGAGGAAGAACAAATTCCTGGTCCCAGTGAGCTTGCCAGTCCTACAGTCAGATCTTCATCTAACATAGTACCAAACACTACAAATAGGTACATGCCTACCAGCACCAATAGGCTACATGCAAGTAGTACACCCGTTTTACGCAGATCAGAGCGTAGTACCAGAGGTCAGTTAGCAGCTAGGTACAGGGATTAAAAGGTCAAATTAACTGTAAGATGTAAATATGTTTATGTAACTATAAATTGAACCCAGTAAACAAATGTACATAGTTAATGCAACGTTAAAAAGCCCAGTACCTACAGAGACTATCCTGTATGAACTTCTTGCATATTCTTCAAACTTTTCCCTTTTATTTTATTTTTTATGGACCATACTACCACGGACTGGTTGTGGTATAAACATTCTTGTATATATTCATCAGCCCGGAGGCAAAAGACTAAACCCCCGGAAGGACTGCTTTTTGAATTTTTGGACTGTTTTTGAACTTTAGTGATTTTTGTGATTTTACTTTTAAGTCTTTGTAAATATTAATTGTTTATTCTTTATTGTTCCACAGTCCCGGAGTACTGTCTTTAACTAAGGGGGAATGTGGCACCCCAAGGGTTAATATGCCACAGAAACAACACAGGTTTAATCCCCACACAACACTACACTAGAAAGTGGGAGGAGCTTAGCTGGCACCTGCACTAGTGGGAGGAGCTAAGTTGTTTACCTCAGAGCAGAAGTGACAGTTAGTTCAGTTTAGTTCAGAGGAGAGTTGAGTCTGGAGCGGGAGCAGAGCCAAGTGTCAGTGGAGGTCCTGAGAGGTCTGAGGAAAGGAGACAGAGTAACAGAGGAACATCCCCGGGATAAAGAGTTACCCCAAAAACTTAACCCCGGAGAGGCACTTAAGACGGATACCGGATCCGAGGCTGTGCCTGAGACAGACAGGACAGTAAACACCGGCATAGTGAAGGTCCACCATCTTCACCACACCATAGCAAAGCAACACGAAGGAGTCAGTGACACAGAGGACTCAAGTTGCCCAGCATATTGGTACCCGTGAGCAGAGACAGGGCCAGCAGCATAGCTACAAGCAGCAGCAGGGCCACACACAGCGTTTAAGTAGGAAGCCAAGGACCCGATCAGGGTGAGAGCAACCTGGTACAGACTCCGTGGACAATACTGTGTAATACCATCTGCCAGTAAAGACTTGAAGAACAACAGAAACCGTGAGTGTGTGTGTCATCCTTATGCTGAAGCCCCACTTGCCCTCATAGACTGCCATTGCCTCTACTCTTATCATCTCTACTGCTACCCCTACTCTCCTGCAGCTCAATAACATCCTCACAGACTTTAACTACCTCTACCACTGCCCCGGGGAACCCAGTTCTGCCCACAGGAACTATTCCATCCAAGCTGCTAACCCATCATCCCCGGAGGTTCTGTAGCAGCGGCAGGCCCCATTACTGGCCGCATATAGTGGGTGGCGTCACGAGTGACAAATCCCCTGTAAATAAACCCCCATTTTATTGTGCGGGCCCGGGACACGGTCCGGACCAGGACCGCCGTGACATCCCCCAGCAGCACCCTGGTCCGGCACCGAGTGCCCGTCCCAGTGGGCTCCACACTACATCCAGATCTCCCACTGAGAGGTGACATTAAAGCAACTGCTCAATGCCAGCTGCAACACACATTGTCGTCTCTGACAGCTGCGGCTATGAGAGTGATGACTTCAGTAGGGTCACAATTATGAACTCAGGTGGCCTCACTGAAATCACTATACACACAGCCGTTGCTGTCAGAGCAGTCAGTGTGTGCCGGAGCTAGCTCAGCGCAAGATTTTGATGTAGCAGAGAAACGAGAGCTTCAAGGGATCTCGTTGTGGATTATATCTGAGCTGCCACCTTACAAGGCAAATTATGAAGAGCCAGGTAAAGAGCCATGAATGATGCATGTAATGGATGCGCCAATTCTGGGGCAGCTGTGGGCTGCTATTCTTAGCTTCTTAGCCTGGGTGCAAAATAATCATGGGCTTCCCCAAGCAGAGAATACCAACCCCTAGCCGTGTGGTTTAGCTTGGCTAAGTATCAAAATTAAAAGCAACATTTTTACCATGGTCTTTCCCATGCTGGAACAAGTTAGAATAGAATAGACAGGTAGATATAATAAAACGATAGATGGTTTCAATAGCTAGACCATCTTACCGGACTCACACTGCTGCTTCTGGGGCCACCAATTAAGCTTCATGCCTAGTCACTGCATTGGCTTGCATTAGCCAATCACAGATGCTCACTCTATGAGAGCCTCTGTGATTGGCTATTGCAGTCAAACTGCATTTCCACAATCTGGACAGTGATTGTGCTTGGTTGCCATACACATTAATGTATGGCAACCAACCTGCTGTCATACTGTGTTAAATAAATAAATAATTTAAAAAAAACGCGTAGGGATCCACAGTATTTTTCAGTCTAGCCCAGATAAAGTGGACAGCTGCAAGCTGTCACCCTCAGAATATTTTAGCTTGGCTGGCAAAAAAAAAAGTGTAGGGCTCTGCCCTATTTTTTAAATTGCCAGCCAAGGTAAAACTAGCAGATAAGGGCTTGTAATCTCAACGCAGTGAGAGCCCATTGTTTTAGGGCCCACAAGCTTAAGAATAGCAGACAGCAGCTGCCCCTGAAAATGGCACATTCATCATAGCACCATTTCCAGGCGCTTTAACAGGCTCTTCCAGTGGCCCTGGTGGTAGTGGCATGCTGGGTTACAAAGCGTTAATTCCAGTTTTGACATCATTGGCATAGTAACCGTTACTATGGCAACAATGTCCTCGGGTGACCTCAGTTACTCCCTGCTTACCCTGTTGCGATCCCCAGAGAGAGAAGATGAGGATCATAGAGGTGTATGATGGTTAAGGGGTTAATACAGATGGAGTCACTAAGTGTCTCTGTGTTTTTATTTTGAATAAAATAATTTGTCTCTGTGCTGTTCCTTTTTTACTATTTATTTGAGATTTTGAACGGCCAGGTCTAACTTGCCCGACATTAAGAATCTCAGGGCTTAATACACTGGCAATATAAAAGCTGGTATTAACATTTTCTTACCCAGCATGCCACCACCTCCAGGGCCACTGGAAGAGCTTGGTAAAGCACCTAGAAATGGTGTTACTATGAATGCACAATTTTCAGGGGCAGCTGTGGGCTGCTATTCTTTAGAATGGGGGGGGTCTTAAAACAATGGGCCCTCACCCTGCTTAGAATACCAGCCCTCAGCTGCCTAGTTGTACCTTGGCTGGCAATTAAAAATAGGGCAGAGTCCTATGCATTTTTTTGCCAGCCAAGGTAAAATTAGAGAGCTGTAGGTGACAGTTTGCAGCTGTCCGGTTTATCTCAGCCAGACTAAAATATATGCAATTTTTTTTAAAATATTTATTTATTTAACACACTATGATGACAGGTGGGTTCAATACACTAATGCGCATTAGATTGAGCAAATGCAGTCTGATTGCAACAGCCAATCACAGACGCTCTCACAGAGTGTGAGCATCTGTGATTAGCTGTTGCCAGTAAATGCAGTGAATATGCATGAAGCTTAATGGTTGGCCCCGGAAGCAGTAATGGGAGATTGGTAAAATAATCTAGATATTCTAGCATCTATATATCCTATCTGTCTATTCTATTCAATCTATCATGTCTATCTGGTCTTTTCTAACTTTATACAGTATGGGAATGACCATGTTTAAGGCTACATTCAGACTGTGCATTTTTCTTCTCATCTTTCTGCCATTTTTAGCTGCAAAACAGGAGCTGTCAAACAAAAACACCCAAAAACGGACCATCCGTTTCTGATCAGTTTTTGGGTGCGTTTTGAGTGGTGTGTTTTTTGACCCATAGACAATGGTTCCTATGGGAAAAGTGGATAAGAAAACGCCAGACAAATTGAAAGAACCTTTTCCAAAACGGAGCCGTCTAAAATTAAAAAAACACATCACTTTCAAAATGCCATGTGTGAATGGCAAAAATGAAAACCCATAGACTTGGCTGGGATGTCATTTGAGTGATGTATTTTCTGCAGTGCACTGCAATAACGGATCAAAAAATGCACAGTCTAAATGTAGCTTAAAACACAATTCACATGGACAACAAATGGATGTCGCACTGTTAACTGAAAAAAACGCACAATTGCACTGCACTCGCTTGCCATATGGATAAAAAAATGGATGTCACTTGTCCTACTCTCCAGGTTAAGAAACAGTCAGCTTTTATATATGCTCGTGTGTTTCCAGCCTTTGGGACAGTTTGGTATTTTATAATGAGTCACTCAACGGAGAACAGGTGATGTTTATACTTCGGCACTCGGTGGCTTGTACTGGGAGTTTTTGTGGTTTAAACAGGGCAGCTGTTTCTCCTAGATGCTCCTACATCACTATAACAGCGCTGACAAATATTTCACGTGCTGTTTTGTGGCAATGGCAGCTTCTTATAAATATAGTATATTTAAAGTCACTGTAGAAATTGGTTGTGTGGCTGATTTTAGTCCAAGGGGTAATGTTTCTCCTTGTGGAGAGTAACATGCTTGACATGCCAGTGTAAAGAGGCTTACAAGCCATGCAATGGTCCTCCGGGAAATTAAATATGCTAATTGCCTCTTCAGAGAAGAAGAGAGAACTTGAACTCTAGCGCCACCTATTGGACATGGCAATATAAAAAGTCAATATCAACCCTTTAATTAGCTTGTTAAAGGGTCAATATTGACTTTTAGAATTGCTGCTTCCTATAGGTGTTACCAGAGTACAAGTCCTCTTCCACTTTGAAGAGAACTTTGATAGATTTTATGTACCCAATTAAGGGCAGCGTGGCAACTCAGTGGCTAGCGCAGTTCTTTACAGTACTGGAATCTTGGGTTGACATGGTTAAAGGGTTTACCAAGGTCAACATCAGCAAGGAGTTTGCATGTTCTCCCTTGTTTTCGTGGGTTTTCTCCAGGTTCTACGGTTTCCTCCCACACTCTATAGATATGTTGATAAGTAATTTAGATTGTTAATCCCAATTGAGGCAGTGATGATAATCTCTGTAGAGTGCTACTGAGTATGATGGTGCTATGTAAGTAAAATATTGTAAATAGGTATTTATTTAAGTTTGTCTGAAAACCCAAATTCAATAATTAGGCAATGGTAGGTAATTCCACATATATTGTCCATATAGTCTAGCTTGCTGTTATTATTGATTATGGTTTGTTGCTATTATATGTAAGGTCATAGTTTTACTGGTTTAGTTGCAGCCTACTATGAGATCAAACAGATTTTCATAGCCAAATATGGCAAATGTATGAAAGCAGTTAGATGAAGCCACAAGGGACTCTTGTTTAGTTGTCTGTGTACAACAGGTTTTAGCAACAGCCATTTAACAGTGATTAATCTACAAGACAACACGGAACCAGCCTTTGAGTTTATAAACTTGATGGCAGAAACATGAATCAGTCCAAATGAACGGGGGGAAAGCCGTGCCAGACTCACAAGACTCTTAAATCCAGTCATTTCCATGTACGGCTAAGAACACATTGGAAAAACCCAAATAGGCCTGATTTCAGGATTTGTCACCTCTATGATTAAATTACAAGGGAGTGTGCACAGCTCAGCTGATTTACTTCATAGGTCTATGCTTCCCAAATTATACTTGTAAGTCCAGAGCAATGTACAACACAAAAAGAAAGGACATGACCTCTTAGTAATGTTTTCTTCATGCTGTCATTCAACTTTTTATCTGGATTGGCAAAGGGACTGATGCTGGGAACCATTTTGCTTGACAGCAAAGGGCATTACAAGATCATTGCACATTCAGTATAATAAACAGTGATTCATACAGCGGTTGCATCTGGAAAGGTTCACTGAGGTGTCACGAGTCCACCAAGGTCCTTCTACAAGAAGGAGCCATGTGATATAACCTGCAGAGCTGTGCGGCATCCTTACCGTACTTTGTCATTAGTCAGAGAAAGGGAACATTTATGGCAGATTGTATTTTCACAAAGTGCTGAGGACACACATCTCCTTTAATGAACAAATCTGTATTTTTTCCAAATATTGCAGACATTTTACAGCCTGTCATCAAGTTTCACAATGCAAACTACCCAGATTAATAAATACATCTATCTGACTTTGGTGTGGCTAGAGTACTTACTCTGAAAATCCATTTCAGAATGGCTGTAAAAGAAACTTTTGGAAAATTGTCAGTTCTGAAATCAGCATTTTATTAGTCCAGTTTTATCAGATTATACGGGATTATGCAGCTATTCTGACATGGATTTTCCAAGTAAATTCACCAGACCCATCAGGTCAAAGATTAATGGAAGCATTTGTGTCATGAAATATGAGGCCAGATTTTTAAAGATCAAAAGTGAGCAATTTTTCCTTTTATGTTCTATCCTTTGCTTCTTGAGTATTTCACAGTTTTTCTTTTTACTTACTATTTCCAATATGCTATCTATTATTACTCACCGAACACTCAAGTACATGTTTTAGGCTACAGGACCAACGTTATTACTCGGTGCACCTGAGGCCCTGGACAGCTGAGGGGGCCCACTTGCCATGAGAGACAGGCAGCCCTGAAGGCAAGGGGCCCATCAGAGAGAGGCAGTCCTGATGGCCAGAGACCTATTAGGGACAGACAGCAGCTGAGTTTCCGCTACCAGTCCACATGGCTAATTTGCATGTGATGTGCTTCATGTGCATCACATGCAAATTAGCCATGTGGTGGCGCAATGGGCAGTGGCCCTTGGTCAACTGCTGCAGAGTGATGAGGCCATCATGATGCAACCTCATCACACTGCTGAGGCAATGAGGAGGAGTGCGGATGGGAGTTGGTGGCAAGGACGCAGTGGGGACAGCATCTGAGGAGGACACGATCCCTGGGGGAGCAGTGGGGAGAGGTGTATAATTGTTTATCTATTTTTTACTGTGTGTGGCAGGAATGGGGGATTGTATATACCAGGAAGATGGATGAGGCCAGTATGGGGATATATATATATATATATATAAATATATATATATATATATTATATATATATATATATACTGCTCAAAAAAAGACTGTTGGAACACAAAATTGATGGTATGGTGTAGTATATGGGGTGCAAAGATATGGGGCCATTCTTGATCAATGGAAACCTCAATGCCACTGGATATCTGAAATTGCTACATGTTCACTATCCAGTGGTATTGAGGATTCAATTGATGAAGAATGGCCCTACTATCTTTGTACCCCATATACCACACCTTACCATCATTTTTGTGTTCCAACAGTCTTGGAGGGATCTATCTACTGTGGTTTAGTGTCAGACCAATAGCGTGGTTTTGTTTGTTAACTTCACCATTCACAAAAAGGTTTGCCTCATTACTCATCTGAAGGCAATTGTGTATGCTGGGAAGATGTGCAGAATCTGAAACAATGGATACTGGAAGCCTTTACTAGCATTTCTTCTGTGGTGTTGCTATCAGTGTGTCAAGAGTGGGAGAAGAGGGTTGCATTGACAATCCAACACAATGGGCAGCACTTTGAAGACATTTTATAAGTTGTCATAAACTTGTAAATAACTCATGAAAGAATAAAATTACATTAAAACCAAGCATACCATTGTTTTTCTCATGAAATTCTCAATAAGTGTGATGTGTCACATGACCTCTTCCCATTGAAAAAAATAAGTTGGATCCAAAATGGCTGACTTCAAAATGGCCGTCATGGTCATCCCCTCCGATATAGTAATGTGCCAGAAAGAGTAAGTTTATAACACCAACCATTTCCATTTTATTTAGGTACATCCATACAAATGGCCACCCTGTATACACATATTATTATTTAGAGGCTGCTGCTGGGCTATATATATTATCTGGAGGGCTGTGCTGGGTATATATATTATGTGGAGGCTGTGCTAGGCTGTATATATAATAAGGAGGCTGCTGGGCTGTATGTATACTTTGGAGGCTGTGCTAGGCTTATATATTATTTATATAGACTTTGCTGGGTTGTGTATATTATTTGGAGGCTTTGCTGGGCTGTATATATTATTTGGAGACTGCTGCTGAGCTGGCACAGCCTCCTAATAATATATACAGCCCAGGGACAGTTTCGCCCTGGACCCACAAAAACCTGGAGCCGGCCCTGTTAGACTACCCTGCCTAATTACCCTCAGAACAATAACCTTAGTAAATGACAATAAAAATTAGCATATTGGGCTTACTGAATAAAAAGGCCTCTCTCAGGAACTGAATGGCAAATTTAATAATAAAAAAAGCAACAATCAAATACTCATGGGACCAGCAGAAATAAAATAAGAGCAAAATTTGCCTACTTTTGAATTGGTGACAGACCCTCTTTGAGCCTGTTCTAAATGGCTATTCCTATAAAAACACAACCAAAAGATAAAACAATGCATCTGACACATGAGACTTAAAAACATGCCCACCTACAGGGGCATATAAGAGTAGACACTTGCTGTAAGGTGTTACAGGTAAAGGGAACCTGACCGCTACAAATGACCCCCTAGCCTGTTTTAACCTGTGCCTGCACCATAGTAATCCATTTGTAACCATCCCTTTGGGTGCGTGCAACATAGTGGTTTAGTGACGTTCAAATCGTCAGTAAACCGCTGGAAAATTCAAGGAGCCTAGACTCCTGAGCTCAGAAGTCTCCAGCGGTTTTCCAGCGGTTTCTCAGCGGTTTTCCACCGGTTTTAAGAGCTGTTGAACAGCGTTTTACAGGCGGTTTTAAAAGCGGTTTTCTATGGAGGATTTTGTTCATGGAAGGGTAGAGTAGTGCCTCAGAAACGCTCAAAAACCGCTGAGAAGAATTGACATGTTGTATGTTGCTAAAACGCTAAGAAACCGCTCAACCTCTGGCAGATCCGCTCACATAAACCCACTATGTGTGCACAGCGTTTTCTAAATTACATAGGCTTACTTGTAAGTCCTAACGCTGCTTAGGATTTACATAAATTTAAATAAAACCTATGCTAAACTGCCGGCGGTTTTCGCTGCTAAACCGACGTTAAACCACTATGTGGGCACGCACCCTTTCTGTCCCTAAAGCGCTATGTGAAAGTTTATAAAAGTAGTTTATTCACCTCTTATTCTGCAGCTTCTCATTCTGCCGCAAAAGGCAGGCTTGTGTGGCTCTCCCCGCCGCCGGCGTGTTATTTATGCACGCCCACATGGGCATGTTATACAGTAGAGACATTGCTTGTCCTGCAAGGGGATGGTACAGGCGATATGACGCGATTTTTGACATAAATCGCATCATATCGCCTGTACCACCCCCTTGCAGGACAAGCAATGTCTCTGCTGTATAGCACACCCATGGGGGCGTGCATAATTAACACGCCAGCGGCGGGGAGAGCCACACAAGCCTGCATTTTGCAGCTTCACATGTAATGTGAAGCTGCAGAATAAGAGGTGAATAAACTACTTTTATAAACTTTCACATAGCGCTTTAGGGACAGAAAGGGATGGTTACAAATGAATTACTATGGTGCAGGGACAGGTTAAAACAGGCTGGGGGGTCATTTGTAGAGGTCAGGTTCCTTGTAAACTCATTCAAACCTGCACCCCCTTCCTCCCTTGTGAAAGGTCCTCAGAAGGAAGAAGATGTATTCTCGGATTCTACCCTAAGGCCCCATTCACACACTACTTTTTTTTTGAAGCACTAGCTCATCACAAACCAGGAGTGGGTGATTAAACATATAAGTGGAGCACTTGTTTCTATTAGACCTTTCCTCTGAGTGTGCCACTCCCGGTTTTGATTATTCCACTCGTGGCTTTTTTTGAGCTTGTGCGTAAAAATACGCAGCAAAAAAATCAGTGTTTGAATAGTTTCTAAGACTGACCTTAACAGATCAGTAGGAATAGTGAATAGAATGAGATAGCACTCACCGCTGGTGTGATGTCAATTGGCTTCTTTATTTATACATACGTGCGGCTTACAGGCAGACGAAGTCCACCTCTGCACTCTCTCCCTCCACTTCTGCCTGTAACCTGCACGTCTGAATAAATAGAGAAGCCGATTGACATCACACCAGCGGTGAGTGCCATCTCATTCTATTCACTATTTTATATGGACTTTGACCCCGTGACTCGAGTAACGCTGCTAATGTCTGGTGCTGTTAAGGGGTCGAATGGAGGGCTGTGACTAGTGCCCGGGACTCTTTGTTTTGAGATCAGTAGGAATTCACAGTTATAGCAAGTGTATGGCCTGCCTTGAAGAAGACTGATAACATGTTATTAACAGCATCAAATATTCCCACCCTCACAGAGCTCTCTCAGCTGTTGGAACAGGAAGACAATGTATTACTGGTGAGCTGACTACCTGAATTGTTTTTGCATTACTTATGTTTTATTTTAGGGCATTTCATTTACTAGGAACTACAGAACAGGAGAAGGACTTGGATATTCTGGTTACAAGTAAGATAAGCAGTAGTAATCAATGTCATGTAGCAACTGCAAAAGCCAATAAAATGTTAGGGTGTATAAAAGAGAGATTGTGTAACTAAGAGGGGTGGGGGGCACAATCACACAGTTTAGGGCCGGTTTCACAATGGCGATTTCATGAATTCCGTCGGCCTGCGTCACAGTGTGTGTGGCTATGGATCCGTCCTGCTTCCCTATGTTTAACATGGGGACGCATGCATTTGCATTTGAATGCATTTTTTGTGGCAAGTGAAAACGCAACTTGATGCATTTTTGGTGCATTGGAGGGTGCTTGGTTTGTATATGAGCTTCCTGAAGCGCACAATTCTTTCATTGAATCCAATTGAGCCACATTGGCATCCGGATGGCACTGCAAGTAGACTCACACGGTCTCTCTCAGCCACAGTATAATGGAATCCTATGGGACTCAATGCTTTCCTATGGAGATTCCTCTCAGTATGCATATTAAACACAGCGCTGGCAACAGTATGTGTGCGTTCAGGCATCCGTCTGCGTCTCTACACTCAGCACGAACGCTCATGTGTAACTAACCTAAGATTTGTTGAGATCTGCACAACCCTTTGGGATCTTCTGTGGTTTGAAGACTTTGAAGTCATATGTATGTAGGCATGAATAAGTGGCAAGCATGAACTTTTATGCATAAGAATCTCGGTTTGGACCAAACACACATTATTCTTATACATTTATCAGAAAATATTACAAATGAAAAATGACGAGTGCAGAAAGCTTAGAGCTTTTCAGCAAATATAAGGGAGGAGAGGATTTTTAATTTTATTAGGGCTTCTTTGCTCACAATTTTTAGCATGTTAATATTGCTTGTAAAAAAAACACAATTCAATATTTCTACAAAAGGTTTTTGACAGTTTTTTTTCCAGATACTTAAAAATGGCAGAAAAAAAAGCATAGCCTGTTTACCAATCAGATGCATAAAATGTCCAGTCTGCACTCACAGAAACCCCAAGAACACTTCTGACTTCTCTCCTCAGACTTTTTCAACTAGCATAGCGGATAGGAACAGGCCACCAATCTGACTTCTCACCTTGTTTATTTCGAGACCCCCAAAGGCATCAGAAATGGGTTTGGAACATTTTCCCAAAGGGCAAGAAGTTCCAAAGCCAATAATAGTGGCCAACAAAGGCCAATATGAAGGGACACTTTTCCTTTATTGAAGCGGTGTCTGAAGTCTGTGATTTGATTTCTAAGGGGTACTTAACACATAGTAATATCGCTAGCGATTTCGCTGTTATGTCACAGGTTTTGTGACGTAACAGTGACCTTGCCAGCGATCTCGCTATGTGTGACACGTAGTAGCGATGAGGCCCCTGCTGTGAGATCGCTGATCGTGACAAATCATTCTGGACCATTTTTTGGTCGTCGGGCTCCCGCTGGGCAGCGTGCTTCGTTGTGTTTGACAGGGACAATGACCAACGATCTAAATACTACGCCCGAGAGTGACAGGCTCCCAACGACCGCCTTGTTGTTCCGTATCGTTGCTGCATCGCTGGTGAGATCTGACTGTTTGACATTTCACCAGCAACCACGCAGCGACGCACCAGCGATCCTTACCAGGTCGTATAGTTGTCGGGATCGCTGGAGCATCACTACGTGTAACGGGGCCCTAAAGAAAGTCATCTCACACCTTGATTCTGTAGTGTTGGCATTGAGATGCAGAACACAGGAAATCAAACATCAGCTAAATCTGTTTAAAAACATCTTGTCGTCACATACAGAACAATGACTTGTTGAAAAAAAGTCAGAAAAAGAAGAAATAATATGCAGATCAGGGGAATCGTCTGAAGCTATGCAACCACAAGACTACAACCGTACATGTAAAGGGTATCTTTAATTCCTTGATGGAAAGTCCTTAGAATCTAGGGGGTTCCCAGCAAGGAATTAAAGAAGTATCTAAGGCTTGCATATTCCCATAGAAACTGATAGTGCACAGCAAGGTCTTGGTGGTAGAAGAGACCTTAATATATAATGTAATACTGTATTTTAAATTATTTTCAGAACAAAGTAGAGATAATGCGGCAAGCCTGTAGCCTGGATACGTTTGACTTTGATGGGGTTTCAAAGCAACTGCTAGCTGACTTCTCTCATATGACCAAAAGGAAAGCTGTTTGTCCTTTGCTCTCAGCACTGAAAAAAAGGTATCCCTTATGGTACCTTTACACGCTGCTACCGAGAGGTAGAAACCGGCAGGTGTCGGAGACAATTGTACCTTTTACCTTCAAAACACCGCGAAGTGGCGGCGTGTAATTCAGGTTGTACCTTCCTGTCTCTTTGGATACCTGTCTTTCAGCCATGCTGAAAAACAAGCAGGTATAACCCCTATGGTGGCGGCGTGTAATCGGGGCACAGGCACAGTATTTGAGTTACCTGGGGCGTGCCACAGCGTCATGTATACCACGCCCCATCAGCTATCATTGGTGGTGGCTACTGTGTACCCATTGGCTGTTCCTACACAGGGCGGCATATTTAACGAGCTGACCAGTTACACTCCACATTTGCAATAGTGTCATGTATTAGCCAGCCTTCCTGCGCTGGCTGGCCAATCATGATGCTATTGCATTGTCCAATCATCGTACAAGCGTCTCGTAATCCACAACTCTGACACGCCTATGTGTTGTCCCTCCTGCCCCAGGTCCGCCCATATTCCCTTGTTGTAGCGGTGTGTAAATCAGGGAAGGTGCTCCACAGAATGTAAACTGCGGCACCTGTCGGCACTTCTGGGGAACGAAAACACCTTCTGTGGAGCACCTTGTGGCGGCGTGTATATGCGGCATCAGGTACCGTTAGGAACCGTTGAAAACGTGTGCATGCACGTGCAGTGCCTACCTGTTGCTACACTGGGTAGCGGCGTGTAAAGGTACCATTAGGGTACTTTCACATTTTGTTTTAGTACCCTTTCAGTGGTCCTGTTAGAGCTTACGTCCGAACCCCCCATCCTCACAAAACAGGATTCAGAGGTATGCGCTGATGGGGCCATTGACTTTAATGTTGTAGACTGAGTCAACATGTGCTCTGTTATGCACCATTTTCAGGAGTATACGTTTTCTGCAACCTCCTGCACTCAGGTGTCAACATGCAGGAAATGTATACTCCTGAAAATGGTACACAACACTGAGCACACATTGATTTCGTATGCATCGTGAACGTTAATGCGCATACTTGCGAAGCTCGTTGTGTGGAGGATTTGGACATAAGCCCAGACAGGGCTACTGAATGGGTGCTACAATAGAATGTGAAAGCACCCTTAATCTGGCGGATAACCCCATCACAACCAAGTGTGAAGGGGCTTCTTAATTTATTTACTGCTATCTGCTGTCCGCAAACTAGACTTCAATATTGCTTTGGGCCTACCCTTGCTTTATTGTATTAAGTGGAGGGTTTATTGCTATTGAAAACATCCATCCAGCCATTCATCCACCTTAGCAAGCCATAATAGGCATCTAGACATGGGTTACAGGAATTAAGATGTCCCCTACCTCAGATATTATTCTGTTCTCTTTGATTCCAATCTCAATGTTGTTAAAAAAGTAATACTGAACATCAGCCCATAGGCACTTGAAGTCACTATAAGTACCATCTATCAGGAATCGGTTTAATGACTCTATCACATTGAAATGCTGATGTTGGAGGGCTACGACTGTTCCAAACAAGTTATGCTGTTATGCTTCCATGGCTTCCTTCATGCTCTTTACATGGCTAACATGAGCAGTTTTTTCAGTTTTGTTTGGCAGCTGTTGGCGGCACTGACAGATTATATATTTTGAAATTGTTTGGACATTATCAAATCCTTACCCCGACTTCCCACTCCATTTTCCCGATCTCTTTTCCTTTTTCTCTCATTATTAAAGTGTTATATTATTACATGCTCCCAAATTACAACAAAACATACCTGGCCACTGGCTTCTCAATATATTCAGTGTTTAGAGCAGAGAAATATTCCACCTGCATCACATAACTTTTTAACTTTTGCACTTTTCAAACTTTATACTCTTGGGTCGCATGATGATTTTTTTTCTTTCTTTATGTTGGAGGAGGGAGGAATTTTGTACAGTCTGTACCACATCCAAGGCTGGATGTGTGTGATATGATATGCCATATACGGTCAGGACCAGATACTGGGGAGTGGTGTGTTTGTGTGCTATTGTTATTTTGGGTGAGGTAGCTGCTACCAGTGCCATCTTACTGGGTGGTGGTCTGTATGTAAATTTACCAGTTTAAGAATTAAGCATTTCAAATCAATCCACAAATTTTGCTTAACTCTTTCTGCAGTTTTGTGCAAGTCTCTGCATCTTTCATAACTTTATATCCAACCTGGAGAATGACAAACCTACAAGATCCACAACACTTTCAAGGTTCTTTTTATTCGTTAGAAGCTGCTTCCACATCAGCATTTTGCGCTGATCGCGGCAGTTGCGGTGAAAAAAACGCAACTGCCGCGATTACTGCATAACAGCCGCATTTGCGGTTCACTTGCGGCAAGCCCCATACAATGTCTATGGGGCTTGCGGCAGGTGCGGCAAGTGCGGTATCGGCACTTGCGGCAGGTGCGGCCACGAAAAAACTGCGGCATACCGAAAACGCACTTGCCGCACCTGCCGCACACTTACCGCAAGCCCCATAGACATTGTATGGGGCTTGCTGCAAGTGTGCCGCGATCGTGGCCGTTATGCGGTAATCACAGCTGTTGCAGTTTTTTCACAGCAACTGCCGCGATCAGCGAAAAACGCTGATGTGAAAGGACCCTTACATGCCTTTTTCCTTGCCTCTCCTCTACCAATGCATTTTCTGAGTTCTGATCACCTCTTAAAGCGAACCTGTCACCCCCGCAAGGCATCTAAAGATAACATAGCCACCTTCTGCAGCACTAAGGCTGCATTCTGCCAAGGTGTCTATAGCATTTATGCTCCCTTGATTCACTGAAATAAAGACTTATATAAAATCTGTTTCAAACCAGACCCAAGACCGGGAGGCGGGTTTTCAAGAGTCTATCTCCAGCCTCTGTGGTGTCAGTCATCCCTCTCTGCTCTCTGTGCACCTCCTCCAGGGCCACCTCCCTGCATTACAGAGCTTTGTCAGCTCTGCTACAACATAGAGCTGCTGTTATAAGAGACCCCAGAGTAGTAAATCTAGCAGGAGGACGAGCAGACAAAGCACTGCCTGCTACGTAGCAGCCCTTGAGCTGAGCAGGTTTCACTTTCAGTTTCTTGTACCCAGCAGCATTGCTCCGTCCTCAGCCCCTGATCTAAAGCACAAACTCAACTCTGCTGCACTGCTGACAGCTCAGCTCAAGGGCTGCAATGTAGCAGGCAGTGCTTTGTCTGCTCAGGGTCCTCCTGCTAGATTTACTACTGTGGGGTCTCTTATAACAGCAGCTCTATGTTGTAGCAGAGCTGACAAGGCTCTGTAATGCAGGGAGATGGCCCTGGAGGCGGTGCACAGAGAGCAGAGAGGGATGACTGACACCACAGAGGAGGGAGCAGACACTTGAAAACCCGCCTCCCGGTCTTGGATCTGGTTTGAAACAGATTTTATATAAGTCTTTATTTCAGTGAATCAAGGGAGCATAAATGCTATAGACACCTTGTCAGAATGCAGCCTTAGTGCTGCAGAAGGTGGCTATGTTATTTTTAGATGCCTGGAGGGGGTGACAGGTTCGCTTTAAGTAATCAGTTCCCATTTCTACAAACCCAAATTCAAACCTTTAATCAGCTTTCTCAAATTAACCATCACTCCTCCACTAAGAATTGCTTCCTGATACTTTCTTGGACTAACAAATATCCGGTTACCTTATGGGTGGGTTTGCTGGGCTGCACAACTGTCCGTTTTCTTATGTCACTCAAATGAGGCTCCTACTATTGGCTTCAGAATTGAAATTTACCCACAATGCTCCAGACATTTATTTTTGCTCTACTTATGCACAACTCTGGGTTGTCCTGATTTTCTGGACACCTCAAGGGAATGCCCTTTGGATTGTACAAACATTTGGATTCTATGACTCTCAACAATATTCCCATTAGTTCAGTCGCAGTGATTCAGTGATTCTAGCATGTATTTTTAGTCTGAACACTCTAAGGTTCTGAGAGTAGGTGAGAAAACAAAGTGTACCCTGTTCTTTCGATAGGATAAGGGTCTTCTACTACCTGTTGAACCCGCCAGCCTTTGGCTGAAATGGTCAGAACTAGACCTTGTCTGCACATAGGGCACGTCATAGGGAGTGACACAAACCAGACTTTCCTGCCAACACAATCCTCCTGCTCAATTTGCCCACAGACACCCCTGTTCTGTGGGCCCTCTACCACTGCTTCACACCACAATTTAGAATTTTTCTGCCAACCTCAGAGGCCTCCGCCTCACTTCTACATTGGTCCAAAGAAAACACAGAAAACAACCCACCCCAGAATGTCGGTGAGCGTTGAAAAAACAAAAAGAAAATGTACTCTAAGGGTGCCTGGAGAATTCCACTATGAATGTCTGTTGAATATCCCATAAAGGTAAGCAGGGCTAAATCTCTTCACCAGCCGGTTGGGATGGGTCACTCACAAGCCTTAATCAGGGGCCCGACACAGAGCAACTTTAAAAACACAATTTTATTTCTCATATCTCTACTCCCTACGCGTTTCAACAGTTTCACAGGACTATGAAAACTGCAAGCGACCCTTATAAATTACTCTCCCCCTTTCTGTCTTTTGAAAGAGTTTTGGCGCAAAAAGTGCAATTCTTTTTTTTTTTCCTAAACTTCTGAATTTATTTTCATCACTTAGATAGCAGTAAAAGTATACATGTTTGATATCCACGAACTCGTTCCAACCTGAGGCATCACAACATCACATCAGTTCTACCATATAGTGATCTTGGCGAATTAAAAAAAACAAAAAACAGACGTGTAATTGAACTGTTTTTTGCAATTTCACAGCACTTGGGAATTTTTTTTTACCTATTTCCCTGTACACTATATGGTAAAATAAATAATTGCATCTGAAAGTACAACAATTGCAAAAAACAAGCAGTCATATGTCTATATTGATGGAAAAACAAAAAAAAAAAGTTATGGCTCTTGGAAGCCGGGGAGCAAAAAACGAAACCGAAAAATCACCGTGTGGTGAAGGGGTGAAATATTAGTTCATTTTCCAAATATAGCTTTCCTTTAAACAATCTCAGTTCTCTACAGCCATCTACTTTCTTCTTTTCAATTGACATCAGCTGGATCTTGCATGTACTTTTAAGGCATCTGGCTTTTCTTCTGTTCATCTTGACATGACACACCTGTGCAATAATCATGCTATCTAGTCAGCATCTTGAAATGCCACTCCTGTGAGGTGGAGAGGTGCTCTCAGATGTAGGCTGAAGGCACACTGTGTGAGTGACTCTCGCGAGTGTAATGCGAGGGAAACTCGCATTGCGCTCGGACCAGTGTTGCCATATTAGGCAGGGCACACTGGTGCGTGTCCCCTGCGCTGAACTCGCACTGTGAGTCAAATGCAAGTTCACTTGCAGCATGCTGCGACTGAACACGTGTTTGACGTGCAAGTGGCTAATGAAAGTCTATGGGTGCGAGGAAACCTCGCACCCAGACAGCACACTGTGCGAGTCACTCGCACGTGTGCTATTGTCCTGACACAGGAAAGCCCGATAGCTATGTCGGGCTTTCTGTTGCTTTGACAGCAGCATTGTTTGAATTTCCCGATGATAACCTGCATATTAACCCCATCTGCAGCTTCTGTGCTGCATGTCAGCCGAGAGCTGGCAGATGCGGTAATAAGCCGGTTATGTCGGTTTAACCTCATGCTTCTGTTCTGCCAGCTTGCGTCCGGTTTTGTCCAGACTCCCTGGACACAAACTGACAGGGCAGAATGTGTCAGAAGGTGTTAATTATTTATTTAGTTAAAAGCTGGCAATTTCAGCACTTCTGTGCTGAGCTGAAATCACTGGCAGCTGCAGTTCAGGAGCTCTCCAGGGTCCTGAACGTTAAAGCTGCGTGCTGACTGTGGTGCTGAAGCTGTTCAGATTGCTTGCTGTGGAGCTTCAGCACCACGGTCAGCACCCAACTTTACCGTTCAGGACCCTGGAGAGATCCGGAGCTGCAGCTGCCAGTGATTTCAGCTCAACAAAGAAGTGCTGAAATTGCCGGCTTTTAACTAAATAAATAATTAGCAGCTTCAGACAAATTCTGTCCTGTTAGTTTGTGTCCAGGGAGTCTGAACAAAACCAGACACAAGCTGGCAGGACAGAAGCATGGGGTTAAGCCGACATAACCGGCTTATTAACCGCATCTGCCTACTCCTACAGATGGGTTTAATATGCCGGTTAACCCTGGGAAATGTAAAAAATGCTGCTGTCAAAGCAGCAGAAAGCCTGACATAGCTATTATATCTACAGATATTTATCTGTCGATATATAGCCATCGGGCTTTCCTGTGTCAGGTGTTTCATCTGCGCAAGAAAGCCCATGTTACACTCACACCACACTCGTACCACAATCGCACCACAATCGCACCACACGGAATGCAGTTGCATCACTATCGTGCATCAAAAACGCTCCTTTTTTGAAGCATGAAAGTGTGCCTCCACCCTTAGACAAACTTGTGAACAATATTTGAGATAAAAAGGTCTTTTGTGAACAAAGAAAAAGTATTAGATCTTTGACTTCAGCTCATGAAAAATGGGAACAAAAGTGTTGAGTTTATATTTGTTCAGTGTATATACATGAAATGATTTATGATTTTCTTTCTTTCTTTGCTGTGTAATTTTAGCTTGCATCAACAGTGGTTTGTTTATAGGTTATTGTTTTCTTTGTACTTTGTAATGTTAACTTAAAAATGTAATAAATATTAGACTGCAGAAAAAAGGCAAATAAAATGCCACAAAAAAGCACATAAATGACTGTATATGAATCTCCTAGGTTGTTTACCCTTAACGACCGCCATATCATATAAAACCTGCAGCAATTAAGGATACTTCTTCCTTTCGGCCATTTAAATATGGCAAAAAGGAAAAGCCCCCCCCCCCCGAAAATCTGCAGGGTTACAGCTATCGGGGATAGCAGAGACATTGTAGATTGTGAATGGGGCCAGTTTATTTTGTTACCAGCTACATGATCACAGGTGTACGCGGTATTCTGGTGTAAACTAGTGATCTCCTGAAAATACATTGAAATTCCAGTAAAAAACGATTTCTCCTTCATGTGACAAGAGCAAACCTGTCGCATAACAGGGAAATGCCCTACCCTAGTCCCCGTTATCAGTATACAGCCCCCACCCACATACCCTCCTGTGTATTTCTCTCCCATGTGACATATCCTCACATCGGACAGAAATAGCCCCCTCTCCCCGGTTCCCCTTGGTCCCCCTCTAAGCCCCATTCCTCTCCGCGACTTCCCCCCCCACCATCTCCATCCTCATTTCCCTCCCATCTGACATGTCAGATGGGAGGGAAATGTCCTGTTCTGTCATTCCCTGTTTCCCTTCCCTGGTGTGTCCCCCCCACCTGCTCCCCTACCCTGTCCACACTGTGTAGCCCTTTGATGCACCTGTGGCTCCTCCAGCTCCTGTGCCACGTCTACGGGTTGTCAAGCACAGGCGCAGACAGAGCAGAGACAAGTCATAATCACAGTGAGGTCATGACAGGTCACAATCCTCGATTCACACTGGGGTCAATTGTGATCCCACCATAGGATCACAATTGACCCCTGTTTGAACCAAGGATCGTGACCTACCATGACCTCACTGGGATCATGACCTGTCATTCTCCTGGCATGGTGCCCGCTTTGATAGCATAAAGGAGATGCCGTTATATGCTGTAAAAGATTGGGAATCTCTGAGGGACGTTCCACTGGATTACATTGGACCTTCACACTGGACTACGTAAGATTTTTTTTCCAATAAATTAGGGAAAGAGGATTGTTGGGGAGTGTCTTTGTGTCCTTACTGATTTGGTTAGTAATGTTGAGTATCTGATTGATGCACCGACATTAGTAACCTCTGAGCTTGATGCCAGCTGGCAATATTCAGCTGGCATTAACCCCTTTATTACCCAGTCTTCCACTGATACACGGCAACTGGAAGAATCTGGGTACAGCTCCAGAAAATGGTGCTTCTATTAATGTGTCATTTTATGGGGTGGCTGCAGACAGCAATTGCAGTGTGGGGGTCCCAGAAGACTTGGGCCTTACCACGCTGAGAAATCGAGTCACCAGCTGCCTAGTTTTAACTGGCTGGAAAGCATAAATACAGTGAAGCTCCATGTCGTTTTTTAATTATTAATAATAATTAAAAAACAAAAAGGCTTACCTATATTTTTGGTTTTCAGCCAGGTAAAACTAGGTAGGTGAGAGTGCGTGGTATTCCATACCTGCCTGGTGTACCTGGCTGGCAACAAAAATACGCTGAAGCCACACATTCTTTGTTTTAAAAATTCAATAAAGAAATAATAAAAAATGTATTTTTGATTACCAGACAAGCAAAACAAGGCAGCTGAGAGTGGGTGGCAGACCGTACCTACCTGCTGTACTGGTGTACACTGGTGTTCTGGTGAACAAAAATACAGAGGAGACCCACGTCACATTATGACATCTTAAACCCTTTTTTTACTAGCCCAACCTAGCTTTATTCACAGTCACAACAGTGAACAACTGCTCAAATAAACGCAGCAAAATCCGCATGAAAATATGCAGCAAAAAACACACTCTCAAAGCCATTTTTCTGCTGCGCTTTTTTTCTGCAGGGGCAGATTTCTGGAAGCACAAAATCTGCACCACTATATTCTAGTCGGCACATAGCCTAAGGGTACAGTGGGTATGGAAAATGTACAGATCTCTTTACATTTTTCACTCTGTTTCATTGCAGCCATTTGGTAAATTCAAAAAAGTTAATTTTTTTCTCATTATTGTACACTCTGTACCCCATCTTGACTGAAAAACAAACATGTAGATATTTTTGCAAATTTATTAAAAAAGAAAAACTGAATTATCAAATGGTCATAAGTAATCAGACCCTTTGCTCAGAAACTTATATTTAAGTCACATGCTGTCCATTTCCTTGTGATCCTCCTTAAGATGGTTCTACTCCTTCATAGGAGTCCTGCTATGTTTAATTAAACTTATAGGACTTGATTTGGAAAGGCACACAGACCTCACAGCTCTCAGTGCATGTTAGACCAAATGAGAATCATGAGGTCAAAGGAACTGCCCAGGGAGCCTAGAGACTGAATTGTGGCAAGGCACAGATCTGGCTAAGGTTACAAAAGAATTTCTGCAGTTCTCAAGGTTGCTAAGAGCACACTGGCCTCTATAATCCTTAAATGGAAGAAGTTAGGGACCACCAGAAGTCTTCCTAGACCTGACTGTCCAGCCAAACTGAGCAATCGTGGGAGAAGAGCCTTGGGGAGAGAGGTAAAGAAGAACGCCAAGATCATTGTGGCTGAGCTCCAGAGATAAAGTAAGGAGATGGGAGAAAGTTCAACAAAGTCAACTACAAATAAGGAACTAGTCATCAGTCCACCCATCCTCCCCAGCCATCTTACCTCCTGTTGACTACTATTTCTCCCCATTCTGGCTGCATCACCTTGTCCTCGGCTCCACCATCCTGTCCCGGACTGCTAGATCTCATCCCCAGCCACATCTCCCCTGGACTGTAGCTCATACCTTGATGGCATTCCACCCCGGACTGAACCCTGGATGCCTCACCTGTCCCACGGCTGCTCCATCAGCCAACCCCGCAATCGCCTCTGTCAACCCCGACCGCCTCGACTGATCCCCCAACTTCCCCATCTGACCCATCCATCCGACCCCCTACCTTGCATCTCATCCCCGGTCATCACCTCATCCCGTGACCACTCCCCACTGATGACCATTCACCCACTACCACAACTTTCCCCACTGTGCGTCTGACCCCTGCTGCCACACTCACTCCCTGTTCCCCGTATGTAATGTTCCCGCTACTCCTCACTCTCACTCCCATCCTTCTCCACTTCCTACTACCCCCACTTATCCCCCCTCCCAGCAACAAAATACTGCTCTCACCCTCCATCCTGCCGAACCACCTCACCCACTTCACCAACCTTTTCATTCACTTTCAATCCTCAATCACCAAACAAGCACGCCCGCCTCGCAAGCTCTCATGCTCCCACCTGCTAACCCTCTGCCTACTCCTCCTCCTTGCCGGTGACATCTCCCCCAATCCTGGCCCCCCCGCAACATCCCCACAACAACCTTCATCCCGCGACCCACTGCCAACCCTCGCAACCTCACCACCACTAGCCCTCGCAACCCCACCAACATCAGACCCATTCCCCCAACCCATGCCCCACCTACCGCTCTACCGGCGCACTCTGGAATGCCCGCTCAGTGTGCAACAAACTCCCCGACATCCATGATCTCTTTATCTCCAGGAAATTGTCATTCCTTGGCCTCACCGAGACCTGGCTCACCCCCTCCGGCACGGCCTCCCCTGCTGCACTATCCTACGGCGACCTCAGCCTGTCCCACACACCCCCGTCCCTCTGGCAAACACGGCGGTGGAGTCGACACACTGCTGTCCAACTCCTGCACCTTCAGCCCTATCCCCCAGCCCCCATCCGTCACTGTCCCCTCCTTCGAAGCCCACTTAGGCCGAATCTTCTCCCCCTGCAACCTCCAAATAGCCATCATCTACCGCCCCCCCCGGACCCACCGCCTCCTTCCTTGACCACTTCACCACCTGGCTACTTCACTTCCTCTCCACTGACATCCCCTCCATCATCATGGGCGACTTCAATATCCCTGTTGACACTCCCTCCTCAGCCACCTCCAACCTTCTTTCCTTGACCACTTCCCTAGGGCTCTCCCAATGGTCCTCCTCTCCCACCCACGAACAAGGCCACACGCTTGACCTCATCTTTACCCACCTTTGCTCCCTCTCTAACCTCACAACCTCGGAACTCACACTGTCCGACCACCATCTCTTGACCTTCTCCGCCCTCTCCTCCCCTGCCACACTACCCCCTCTCCGCAAACTTGATCACCCTCGCCAAAACCTAAAAGATCTTGATCTTCCTTTATTCTTTGAATCACTCCTCCCTCTCACCGACATACCCTGCCTGACGACATTGACATTGCCACCACCCTATACAACACCACCATAACGAACGCTCTCGACCTAGCCGCCCCCTCACTCTCCATGCTCCACGCATTAACAGGCAACCCTGGCACACCACCATCGCTGAAAACCTGACACGGGCGTCCAGGGTCGCCGAGAGGAGATGGAAAAAGTCTCACACCCCCGAGCACTTTGCTCTGTTCAAGCAATCCATCACTGACTTCAAGACGGCACTTGCTACCGCCAAGCAAGTGTTCTTCTCATCCCTTATAACCTCTCTGTCCCGCAACCCCAAACAGCTCTTCAAAACTTTCAACTCCTTACTTCGCCCGCCTGCTCCTCCCCCTTCTCCCCTCATCTCTGCTGAAGACTTTGCGACCTTCTTCAAGGAGAAGATCGACAAGATCAGAAGCAGCTTCGGTCCACTATCCCCACAACTCCCCTTCCCACCTACACTGCCCTCCTCCTCCATCAGCCACTTCCCCCCCATAACTGAAGACCAACTCTCCTCCCTCCTGTCAAAATCACACCTCACCACCAGCGCCCACGACCCACTCCCATCCCACCTCATTCCGAACCACACCTCCATTTTCATCCCAGCCCTCACCCACCTCTTTAACCTTTCACTTAGCACCGGTACCTTCCTCTCGGCCTTCAAACACGCCCGAATCACGCCCATCCTAAAAAAAACCCTCACTTGACCCTACCTCTGTCTCTAACTATCGCCCCATATCTCTTCTCCCATTTGCATCTAAGCTACTTGAACAGCACATCCACTCCGAACTGTCCTCTCACTTCTCCTCGTGCTCCCACTTCGACCGCCTACAGTCCGGCTTCCGACCCCTCCATTCCACCGACACAGCCCTGACCAAAGTCACCAACGACCTACTGACCGCCAAGAACAAACACCACTACTCCATCCTGCTACTCCTTGACCTGTCTGCCGCCTTCGACACCCCTTCTTCTCCGGATCCTGGAATCCCTTGGCATCACCCACATTGCCCTCTCCTGGATCTCCTCATACCTAGCGGACTGGACCTTCAGCGTCTCGCACTCCCACACCTCCTCCTCACCCTACCCCCTTTCTGTCGGGAGTCCCCCAAGGTTCGGTCCTGGGACCCCTACATTTCTCCATTTACACTCTTGGCCTAAGGCAACTCATTGAGTCCCATGGCCTCCAGTACCACCTCTACGCCGACGACACCCAAATCTACCTGTCCGGCCCTGACATCACCTCCCTACTCTCGAAAATCCCACAATGCCTTTCCGCCATCTCATCCTTCTTCTCTGCTCGCTTTCTTAAACTCAACATGGACAAAACTGAATTCATAGTCTTCCCCCCAAGAAATTCCACCCCACCTCCCAACCTATCCACCTGCATCAACGACTGCGCCCTCTCCCCAGTCCCCCAAGCCAAGTGCCTCGGGGTAATCCTTGACTCCTCCCTATCCTTCAAGCCCCACATCGAGGCCCTCACCACATCACTCCGGCTCCAGCTCAAAAACATCTCACAGATCCGCTCCTTCCTCACCCACGACACCGCTAAAACACTCATCCATGCTCTTATCATCTCCCGCCTTGACTACTGCAACCTCCTTCTCAATGGCCTCCCGGCTAACTCCCTCACACCTCTCCAGTCTATTCTCAACTCCGCTGCCCGACTAATCTACCTGTCCTCCCGCTACTACCCTGTCTCCCCCCTCTGCCAAGCCCTTCACTGGCTCCCCGTCTCCAAGAGATCCCAATTCAAAATACTAACCATGGCGTACAAAGCCATACACAACCTGGCCCCACCATACATCTCCGACCTGGTCTCCAGATACCTACCCTCACGCAACCTCCGCTCCTCCCAAGAACTCCTCCTCTGCTACCCCCTCATTACCTCTTTGCACAACCGAGTCCAGAACTTCTCCCGGGCATCTGCCTTACTCTGGAACTCCCTGCCCGAACACGTCAGACACTCTCCTACCCTGAGTAGCTTCAAGTGTCACCTGAAGACTCACTTGTTCCGTCAAGCTTACAACCTGCCATGAGACCCAGGCGACCGCCCCATACCCGACATTCCCCCATCCTACTGTATCCTAACCCACCCCTCTTAGACTGTGAGCCCTCGTGGACAGGGTCCCTGCCCCTCCTGTACCTGTACGTCCTGATCGCCTAGATTTAGTGTACTTGTTCTTGTCTCCCTCATCCTCATGTGAAGCGCCATGGAACCCAATGGCGCTATATAAATAAATAATAATAATAAATAATAATAATAACTATCACTGCAGCCCTCCACCAGTAGACCCTTTATGGCAGTGTTGCCTGAAATAAGCCTCTCCTCAGTGCAAGACATATGGAAGCCCACATAGAGTTTACAAAAAAACACATAAAGGACTCTCAGACTATGAGAAATAAGATTCTCTGGTCTGATGAGTCGAAGAACTTTTTGGTGATAATTCTAAGCAGTATGTGTGGAGAAAACTAGGCTCATCAACTGCTCAATACAATCCCAACAGTGAAACATGGTGGTGGCAGCATCATGTTTTGGAGGTGTTTTTCAGCTGCACGGACACGATGACTGGTTGCAATTGCAGGAAACATGTGAATGCGGCCAAGTATAGAAATATCCTGGATGAAAACCTCTTCCAGAGTGCTCTGGACCTCAGACTTGGCTGAAGGTTCACCTACCAACAAGACAATGACCCTAAACACACAGCCAACTTAACAAAGGAGTGGCTTCAGAACAACTCTGTGACCATTCTTGACTGGACCAGCCAGGGCCCTGACCTAAACCCAATTGAGCATCTCTGGAGAGACCTGAAAGTGGCTGTCCACCAACAATCACCATTCAACCTGATTGAACTGGAGAGGATCTGCAAGGAAAATGGCAGAGGATCCCCAAGTCCAGGATTGAAAATCTTGTTGTATCATTCCCAAGAAGACTCATGGCTGTACTAGCTCAAAAGGGTGCTTCTACTCAATACCAAGCAAAGGGTCTAAATACTTATGTGATATTTCAGTTTTCCTTGTTTAATAAATTTGCAAACATTTTTACATTTCTGGGGTTTTTCAGTCAAGATGGGGTGCAGAGTGTACATTAATGAGAAAAAAAATAAACTTTTTTGAATTTTCCAAATAGCTGCAATGAAACAAAGAGTGAAAAAGGGATCTGAATACTTTCTGTACCAACTGTATGTTCAATCAATCAGCATTTGCAGCGGTTTGGATGAAGCATATTATCACAACATCTAAACCGCTGGGTTGAGCAGTACAAACACAGTGGATGG
The DNA here is from genome assembly GCA_033576535.1 of Allobates femoralis. NCBI lineage: Eukaryota > Metazoa > Chordata > Amphibia > Anura > Aromobatidae > Allobates > Allobates femoralis. Next base: position 325,823,091 of record JARQOC010000003.1, read on the forward strand.
GATTTACAGAAATCCCATGCCCACTATGATTGATTTCTCTGCAGTGGTAACTGAGCAGTGGAGCGGCTTTCCGTGCCGCCGATTGACCACATGTCAATTTAGCGCTGCAGAGTCAGAAGCAATCTCAGTGGGTAAATGCAGTGAAAAGCCACTGTGCCCTGAACGCAGATCACGGGCACGGGTGGTTGAATTCATCCGAGGAGATCCTCGGCATCCCTACAAGAGAGGAGACACTGCGTCCAGTACATAGTGTCTCCAGATCGTGTGTACATACCCTAAAAGTGAGAAATTTTGTGTGAAAAAAGAAAAATGACGACCTATTGTTATCAAATTCTGAGAAGATAAAATCCTAGTTTTAAATATGGAAATATGGGGTCATTTCTGGGGATTTCTGCTGTTTAGGCACTCTAATGGCCCTGCAAATGCGACAAGGTGCCTGCAATCTATTTCAGATTTCCATAATTCAAATATTGCTTCTTCCCTTCTGAGCCCTTCCATTTGTCTAAATTGAACTTTTTGTTTACATATGGGGTACTGTTGCGCTCCCAAGAGAGTGGGTAACAAACTTTTGTGTCCACTTTTGGTGTTACCTCTTGTAAAAGTGAAAAGAAATGTTGCTAAAGCAACACTTGTGTGAAAAAAAAGAACATTTTCAATATGACGATGCATTATCATCAAAGTCTGTGAAGTATCTGCAGGTTCAAAATGCTCACTATACTGCTAGATTTATTATTTTTTATACCGATTTTGTGGGGTTTCTGCTGTTTAGTTACCGTAGGGGTCCAGGAAATGCAAGATGGTATCCATCATCTATTTAGGACAAATTTGCTTTCCAAAATTCAAATAGTGCTCCTTCCATCTAAACTCTCCCATTTGTTCAAACAGAGGTTTCTGACCACATGTGGTGTATTGGCATGTTCAGAAGTAACAAGGTAACAAATGTTGGCATCCAGATTGTCAAGCTATCCATTGTAAAAGTGAATAAATTGAAGCTAAATCAACATTTTTAGGTAAAATATAAAAGTATTTCTTTTTTATTCCACTTTGCAATTATTCCTGTGAAGCAGCTAAGGGGTTAATAATCTTCTTGAATGTGGTTTTGAGTAGCTTGAGGGGTGCAGTTTTTAGAATGGTGTCACTTTTGGATGATTTCTGTCACATTGGGCCCTCAAAGTGACTTCAAATGTGATGTGGTCCCTAACAAACTGGTTTTGTAAATTTTGATGTAAAAATGAGAAATTGCTGATCTTTGACCACTTGTAACTACCTAACTAAAAAAATTGTTTCTAAAATTGTGCTGATATGAAGTAGACATGTGGGAAATGTTATTTATAAATTATTTTGTGTCACATTACTCTCTGGTTTAACAGAATAAAATGAAAACTTGAAAATTGCAAAACTTTTGCCAAAATTCCATTTTATTCTCAACTGAACACAAAAAATATTGTTCTAAATTTACCACAAACATGAAGCTCAATATGTCACGAAAAAATCTCAGAATCACTGGGATCCGTTGAAGCGTTCCAGAGTTATAACATCAGAACTGCAAAAAATTGACTAAAGGCCGCTTTACACGTGACGATATCGCAATACAACTACGATAAAAAGTCACGTGGTAGGGGCGTTGCAGTTGTTATCGTTGGTGTGTTGTGTCGTGTAAATGAGCAAAGCGACGCAAGAACAATGCAAAAACAATATCGTTTGTGGATTGTGCATGCTGTTCAACCGTGCAATATTGGCTTGACGATCTGGCATGATCGTGCTGTGTGACAGCGCAATTACGATTTGGAGCGCAGCTTCCCCTATTCACTCCAATGTTAAATGGTCATTCCCTGAGTTGCTCAGACACAGTGTGCAAGAGAGGCGTACGACATCGTAGTTGCGTTGCCTGCCGATATCTCCCTGTGTAACATCTCCTATGCGATTTTGGACAAGTGCCAAAAACGTGCGCACTCCCGTGAAATCGTATGCAATATATCGGAATGATATTGCGACGTGTAAAGCGGCCTTAATCATTAAGGTGGAAATTGGCACTGTTATTAAGGGGTTAAAAGGGACCTGCCATATCCATTTTCTTTATTAAACCACCTCCAATGTTATTTAGATCATATAGTGTTCATTAATAACGTTAAAAAAATTGTATTCCTCCCTGAAAAGCATTTTAACAACTTACATATTTTCAATAGCTATCTGGGCAACGAGTCAAGCAATCATCTGGCAGGTTAATAGTTAACAGTTCAGCCGAATTTCAGAAAATGCTGACAGGACCTGTGTGATCTCACGACCGTGTGACTATATTACGTGGAGCTAAGTCTGCATGGACCTCAATAATTTTGCTTGCTTAAATTTGCCCATTATGGTCACATGGTCGTGACATCACACAGGTCCTTTATACAGAGCAGTTGGCATTAAGTTAAAGGGAGCCTGTCGGATTGCTTACGCCCGCTAAAGGTGTCTAGTCACTGCCTCATTTACAAAAGAAAATGTAAGTTTATAAATGTATTTTTTCCACCTTAACATGACAGTATTAGACAGGGATGCTTAGAATAGTACTATGAAGCTGCAGGTACAGATAGTGATAGCTTGGGGGGCAAAAAAGTTCCCTTTAATACACAGTGAATTCAGAACAATGTACAAATATTTGCAAAAACCCAATGAATAATACTTAAAAAAATTATTGAAAGCAATAAAATTAAAACACCAAGGAAGGCTTTATTCAGGTTTCATCTATACGTCACAAGCGTTACAACTGTTCTAATATCACAGTCACAGGAGTAAATGTCAATGAATGTGGCCTCTCAAAAGATACCATAAATTTGTAAAAGTAGGAATTAAGCTAGAAAAGAAATAAATCACAGAAATATGAATGTTAAGATAAAAATAGCATTACTTGTCACTGCAACAAATGAGCTTCTCTATATTAATATGATCCAGTTCTTACCCATATATCAGCCTTTGTGGTAATTGGCTTTCCCCCATAAAGGATGATCATTTCAGGCGCTCTGTATGAGAGAGTGGTATATCTGGAAGACAGTTCAAGTAAAACAGTGTTATTGCTTTAGAAGTGACTGGGCAGCATTGCTCATTGCAATAAATGTGAGGTATTAGTCACAAACTATATATTTTTTTTCATGATAACCAGACACGGGCTCATTTTTCATATACCGTATATACTCGCGTATAAGCCGAGTTTTTCAGCCCAAAAATTGGGCTGAAAAGTACCCCCCTCGGCTTATACGCGAGTCAGTGCGGGGGCTGCTGTATACAGCGGTATAAAGCAGCCCCCGCATCCCCAGTAATGCAGGGCCGCCCCCCTCATGCTCCGGTCACCTGTAAAGCAAGTTATACTTATCAGTGTCCCGCTGCCGTCCGCGCCCGCATCTGCCGACATCGCGATCCTCCATCTTCATGCATCTTCTTCCTGCTTCTGTGCGCGTCGCAGGCAATGACGTCATTACCGGCGACGCGCACAGGAAACAGGAAGAAGTCGCATGAAGACGGAGGATCGGGATGTCGGCAGATGCGGGCGCGGACGGCAGCGGGCACTGATAAGTATAATTTGCTTTACAGGTGACCGGAGCATGAGGGGGGGGCCCTGCATTACTGGGGCTGCCTGTATACTACCACTGGGGCTGCTGTATATAGGGGCCCTGCATTACTGGGGCTGCAATACCACTGGGGCTGCTGTATATAGGGGCTGCAATACCACTGGGGCTGCTGTATATAGGGGCTGCAATACCACTGGGGCTGCAATACCACTGGGGCTGCTGTATATAGGGGCCCTGCATTACTGGGCTGCAATACCACTGGGGCTGCTGTATATAGGGGCTGCAATACCACTGGGGCTGCAATACCACTGGGGCTGCTGTATATAGGGGCTGCAATACCACTGGGGCTGCAATACCACTGGGGCTGCTGTATATAGGGGCTGCTGTATACACCACTGGGGCTGCAATACCACTGGGGCTGCTGTATATAGGGGCTGCAATACCACTGGGGCTGCAATACCACTGGGGCTGCTGTATATAGGGGCTGCTGTATACACCACTGGGGCTGCAATACCACTGGGGCTGCTGTATAAAGGGGCTGCAATACCACTGGGGCTGCTGTATATACCACTGGGGGGCTGCTGTATATAGGGGCTGCTGTATACACCACTGGGGCTGCAATACCACTGGGGCTGCTGTATATAGGGGCTGCAATACCACTGGGGCTGCAATACCACTGGGGCTGCTGTATATAGGGGCCCTGCATTACTGGGGCTGCAATACCACTGGAGCTGCTGTATATAGGGGCTGCAATACCACTGGGGCTGCAATACCACTGGGGCTGCTGTATATAGGGGCCCTGCATTACTGGGGCTGCAATACCACTGGGGCTGCTGTATATAGGGGCTGCAATACCACTGGGGCTGCAATACCACTGGGGCTGCTGTATATAGGGGCTGCAATACCACTGGGGCTGCAATACCACTGGGGCTGCTGTATATAGGGGCTGCTGTATACACCACTGGGGCTGCAATACCACTGGGGCTGCTGTATATAGGGGCTGCAATACCACTGGGGCTGCTGTATATACCACTGGGGCCTGCTGTATATCATACTGCTGGGGCCTGTATACCACTGCTGGGGGCTGTATACCTGTGCTGGGGTCCACCCTCGGCTTATACGCGAGTCAATAGATTTTCCCAGGTTTTGGGGGCAAAAGTAGGGGGGTCGGCTTATACACGGGTCGGCTTATACACGAGTATATACGGTATATTTTTTTCAGAACATGCAGATTTGAAATCTATACAATTTTTTTTCATCAATTGGGTATTAAAATAGTTTAATATCTTCTTTTGTGATACATAGGAATTTATTGTTTATACTCATGCTTTCAATTTGTTTTCTTTATAGAAAAAAAAAATGTAAAAAAATCAAACAAGTGCAAGTTTTTTTTCCTAAATGCTTCTAATTTTTTACTGTTTGTAAAAAAAATATTAAGTTTTGCATTGTCAGTGCATAAAAGGACCTGTTAAGTATTTTTCCCTCCTTTATTATTTTTCTTTGATGTGTTTTTATTTGAACTATTAAAATGTTGTGCCCCTAAAGGTCATAAATGATCATTTGGGCATTCTGATATTACCGTACAATATTCAGATATACTACATCTGGGTCTGGTAGGACTCAGCAGCATCTACAACATTCTGACACCTGGAATACATATGATGACCGAGACTGGAAGAAGGAGGAGGTGTCATTGCTGCTTGGTAAACTGTCTACACAGCGCTCAAAGTATGGAGCTCCTCCAAAGCCAGGGAGAGCATTTCCTACATGGTAGGGAACTCAGAATTAGTGATGGGCGAGCCTGCCGATGCACAGGATCAGTGGACTCCCCCAGACCTTTTTATAAAACCCGAGTTTGAGGCCGGACGCAACTCGACCTTGCATCTGAACCCCAAGCTTGTACTTCACAGGTATGGGAGGGGGCGGGGAGCTGTAAAAGAAAGCATATAATTAATAAACATCATCATTATACTTATCAGGTCCTACCATTGCACGCCCTGCCATTCTGCCATATCTACTTTCGGGCCACTCATCACCTTCCAGGAATATTCAATGCACTGCCAGCAACTCAGTTCTCGGTAGTGTTCGGAGTGATGACAGAGTCAGGAGTCACCCAAATTCATGGCTCAGCTATGAACTCGATTGACCTTCCCGACAGCACCCAGATCAGCCTGAGCCTGCTTGTCCCTCTGAACAGATGCTTGTCTGTTCAGAGCAATGAAGCAGAGCTGTCCCTGCTCTGCTTGTGGATTACGTCACAGGGAGGGGGGTTTTTTTTGTATTTAAAATGGAGTGCCTTAATGTGTTTTTTATTTTTAATTAAAAAAAATGTTTGTCTTTGTGTTTTATTTTTTTAAATGTTTACTAGAAATTCAGAGTGGCTGCATCTAATTTGGCCTGACATCATGAATTTGAGTTTAGTACCAGATGACAATACAAAGCTGGCATTAACCCTATTATTACCCAGTGTGCAACCCCCCACCAGAGCCGCTAAAGAGTCGGATAAAGCGCCTGGAAATAGCACTATAATGAATGCGCCAATTCCAGGGGTAGCTGTGGGCTGTGGTTTTCAGCGTGGAGGGCCCAGAATGCTTGGGTCTTAGCACACTGAGAATTCTAGCCCCCAGCTGTCTGCTTTACCTGGCTGGCAATCAAAATATGGTGGGAGCCATGCATTTTTTTTTAATTTTTATTTAAATAATTACAAAAAAATAATGGGCTTCCCTGTATTCTGTGAGCCAACCAAGGTAAAGCCAGACAGCTGCAGGTGGTAGCCCGTAGCTGTCCACTTTATCTGCTCTGAGAATAAAATATACCGCAAAGTGCTACGTCATTTTTTAAAATTATTTATTTTTACACATATGTGTGATGGACTCAACAGTAAATCACAGATGCTGCGACAGAGAATGGGCGTCTGTGTTTGATTGTTGGAGGAACTTGGAATCTGGCCATACATTCTAGTATGGTAGAATGTATGGGCTAGTTTCAGGTTACTCCAGAAGCCAATCACTGATGCTCACTTTCTGTGACAGCATCTGTGATTTGCTGTTGGGCCCTTCACAGATTAAATGACATCACAGTAATGTAAAAATAAATAAATCATTTAAAAAAATTACATAGAGCTTCGTGGTTTTTTTTTTATTCTCAGTGCAGATAAAGCGCACAGATATGGGCTGCCACCCCCAGCTGCCTGGCTGTACCTTGGCTGGCAATCAAAATACAGGGAAGCCCAACATATTTTTTTAATTATTTAAATAATTGAAAAAAAAAGTCTGAGCTCCCACTGTATTTTGATCACCTGCCAGGTAAAACCAGGCAGCTGAGAGCTGAGATTCTTAGTGTGGTAAGACCCACATGTTCTGGGCCCCCACACTGAAAACCACAGCCCGCACCCCTGAAAATGGCACATTCATCATAGCACCATTTCTAGGTGCTTTACCCGACTCTTCCAGTTGTCCTGGTTGGGGGTGGCACGCTGGGTAATTATGGGGTTAATACCAGGTTTGTGTTGTCAGCTGGTACTAAGCGAAAATTCATGTGAGGCAAAATTAAACCCAGCCACCATGAATTTCTTGTACACAAAAAAACACAACACAGATAAAAAGTTTTTTTTTAGTAATAAAACACATTTATGGACTCTTCATTAGAAAAAAAAAAGAAACTCCCTCCAAAATAATTCACCATCACGAACACCATCTGCTAGCAAGGAGAGCAGGCACAGAATGACACAGCCAAGTGCTGTGTGTAGAGTAACCTGAAAGCAGCCCACACATTCTACCATACTAGAATGTATGGGCTGATTCCAGATACCTCAAACAGCCAATCACAGATGCCATTCTGAGTGACAGCGTTTGTTGAAGCCAGTGAAGTGAATATCCCTGGAAATTAATGAGTGCCCCAGAAGTAGATGTGGCTGGTACAGCGGGACGGCAGGACATGCGCCGGACACGCATGGTAAGTATAATGTTAATGTTTATTAATAATGTCCTTTGTTTTACAGCTCCCCGACCCGAACTGTAACACGGATTTCCCAGGGAATCCCAATTTTGAGATCTGTGCACTAACACTAGGTGTTCGGCACAGACCCCAAATTTTACAGTTCGGGTTTGCCCATCAACACTCAGAATGCTTGGTTTCTACACTGGATATATCAACATAGTTAGGTTGCCCAATGTGAACATACCACAAGCTGTCATTTGTCGAAAAAGAAAAAGTTAACCTACAGCGAGTGCCATTGTGAACATTTCTAATTTAATTATTTAATAGTGATGATGGTAATAGGTGGGAGAAGAGGAGAAAGCAGTCGACACATGACATCAAGTGTGCACATGTGCAGCTGTGGGAGCAGGGACTACCCAAAGAGAAAGCAGAGATGTTTTTTTACCGTCTCTGCCTTTTTGATCTCAATATACATTGCTTCCTCCTCTGACAAATAATACTGCATTCTACTCTTGACCCAATGGTGTAGGGAGAGAGTAGGAGCTGCTGTGTTCTAGTGCACAAATCAGCTCTATTTTGTAGCCAGGATTGATTTGCCATGCAAATGGGGCTAATATATCTACCAGCCCATGTTACAGGGAAAATCAATGAATAAAATATTTAATTGTTGAATTGTTTTATGACCTTATGGTGACTACAACATTTGATTCAAATGAAAAATATGCAAAATAGATACATAAAAAGCAGGAAAAAAGCAACTGTTAATTCATATTGCCACCTCAGTCCAAAAAAATCATGTGTCTGATAAACAACTATTGTTACGGATAGGGGAGAAAAAAATTAAATATATTTTATTGTTTGTTTGTGTTCTTAGAAAAAAATTGGGACTTTTTCAAAATTTCTTATTTTACCACCAATATTGCCAAATAAAAGGATATGAAAAATGTATAAAACTTAGGCCCACATATCACAAAAAAATGCAAAAATGATGTGAATATCTGACCTAGAAATATGTTACAACTTTTTAACCCCTTCCAGACCCTTGCGTAATGCAATGTCAAGGGTCGGGTTCTGGTGTTTGATGTGAGCTCCAGTGCGGTGCTCACATCAAACACCCAACGTCTCAGCTGATCTCATCAGCTCAGATGTTGGACTTCCAGCACCGATCGGATCCGATAGGTGCTGTTAACCCCCTGCCTGCATAGGAGATCCCGCGATAATATCGCGAGATCTCACATGCTCACGTAATAGCTTCTGGGGTCTCGAAAGCACCCCGGGCTATCAGGGACCGCTTCCTGTGAGTGGTTGGCAAGCGCTGCCAACCACTCACAGTGCGCGTTTGTGACACGTCTCAATGTGCAGCAGCTCATCAGGACCTGTCACAACGATCAGACCCTGCAGCAGTGTGCGTCCCTGTGGGGGTGTGAAAAATAAAGAATGAATTAGTAAATAAAGTTTTACAAACATGGAAAAAAAAAAAACATGAAAATTAAAATTAGCCCCTTTTCCCCATTCAAAATAAATGTATAAAAATTTTTTAAAAAATACACATATTTGGTATCGCCACGTTCAGAAACGCCCGATTTATCAAGATATAAAATCAATTTATGAGATCCATAGACTGCGTAACGGAAAAAAGGTCCAAACGCCAAAATTAAGTTTTTTTGGTCACTACAACATTGTTATAAAATGCAATAACAGGCGATCAAAACAGTGCATTCACCCAAAAATGGTATGATTAGAAATGTCAGCTCAGACACAACAAATAAGTCGTCACACAGCCCCAGACCCCGAAAAATGAGGACGCTACAAGTCGCAGAACATGGCACAAAAAGTGTGATTCTTTTTTTTTTTAAACTTCTGAATTTTTTTTCACCACTTAGATACCAGTAAAAGTATACATGTTTGGTATCTACGAACTTGTACCGACCTGAGGCATCACACCGTCACATCTTTTTTACCATATAGTGAACATTGCAACTAAAAAAAAACAAAAAACAAACGTGTAATTGCACTTTTTTTGCAATTTCACTGCACTTGGAATTTTTTTCCCATTTCCCTGTACATTATATGGTAAAATAAATGATTGCATCTGAAAGTACAACTCTTCCCGCAAAAATCAAGCCGTCATATGTGTACATTGACGGAAAAATAAAAAAGTTATAGCTCTTCGAAGCAAGGGAGCAAAAAACAAAAAATTGCTGGGTCATGAAGGGGTTAAAAATGGATATATGGAAAAAAGGCAGGATGGGGAATGGCCTGGTCTTGAACTAGCTAATTTTATACCTGAGCTGAAAAGCCCCTTTAAGCAGCCAAACAGATTCACTTTTTCAAATGAATACATATGGTTTATTCTGCATCAAAACCAAGGATAGTATCAAAAATACTGTACAATATCAAGTACTAATGGAGCATTTTCCATACAAAGATGTTCCTGACAACAGACAGCAGCATCTTCAAAACATTTCAGTAATGAACATTCATCAGAGTCAACATCAACAATATGTGACATGTTGAAGACATGCTGACAAAGACATTGATGTCTGGCAAGGCTTAAAGAAAACAAAATGTGTTTTCAATTTTCTGATAACTGCCCAAGAATCATTGAGAGGCCAAGCACGAACATTTGCTGAGAAATCCACAGGACACTGTTACCCAATATTAAAGGAAAAATGAGACAGCAAAAGGCAGAGAAAGCTAAACAGCAGGAAGAGAAGAAGTCACATATTGTTTGACATGTTGATCTTTAATCATATGCAGGTATGGTGTAAATATGAAAGAAACAGTATCATTAAAAAACATAAGGTTGGATCCACACATCTAAATGTACATTAGGAAACTACTAAATCAGAAGTCATACATTCTTTTCAGAGTTTGTCCCATAGTTTGCTTTTTAGGAGCAAACTGCTCTCTGCCTCCTGCTTCAACCACCACCTAGGCATTTTGTTTTTCAGCGCTGGAGTGATACTTTAAGGGTGTGTGCCCACATAGTGGTTTAACGTCGGTTTAGCAGCGAAAACCGCCGGCGGTTTAGCATAGGTTTTATTTAAATTTATGTAAATCCTAAGCAGCTTTAGGACTTACATGTAACCCTATGTAATTTAGAAAACGCTATGCACACATAGTCGGTTTATGTGAGCGGATCTGCCAGAGGTTGAGCGGTTTCCTAGCAGTTTAGGAGCATACAACATGTGTCATGGCAGCACAAGTGGACAATAAAGGTTTGTTTCAATCAATTTCCTTGTTTTAATTCACCCTAGTGCTCCCTTAGCTGATAAACACCATTTTTCTCTGCACGCATTCGTCAAACGACTCAAACATAGCCCAAAACAGGTCGAATTTAAACTGGCGAACATGTTCGATCGAACATTGTTCATCTCCATTAATGACTGCATACATCCTCATTTGGTTTTGTGCCCATAATTATCACCTGATATGTAAAACAAAAAATAAAGTTTTCTATTAATATATATACAATTGTATATTTCACATATTATATATATATATATGGCACCCCTGCGGGGGATTGCCACAGGACACACCGGTGCAGGGAGGGATGTACACTTTGGTACACACAGTACACAACACCTTCCACCCCGGACCTGGAGGGGGAGCCCCACTGGCTTTCCTTAAGCCAGATTCCCTATAAAGATCTAGGCCTGAGGGGAGGAGTCAGTGAGTTCCAGCCAGTCAGTCAGTGAGTGAGTAGTCAGTGGAAAGACTGAAAGGAGCTAGTTGCTGGGACTAAGCCAGTCCCAGAACCAGGAAACCTGACCCAGCTGTGCAGCGCCTTAGAGAAAGGGACGGAGGCCAGTGGAAGAGGTAGGAAAACAGAAGAAGGGAACAGATCTGAGATCCCTTTAGCCCACCCAGATAACGGCGTTCGAAGCTGCTATTAATCTAGTGGTAGCAGAAAAAGCCTGGACAGACCAGGAGGTTCTAGTACCCCTGAAGTAAAGAAAGCAACACACCAAACCTGACCAAGCATAGGAGCAGGGGCCCAAGAGGAGAATAGGGATCCCCACCGCACGGTCCTCATTGTTGGTTGTGGTGTAGCATCCGGAGAGGGAAAAAGAGTGGCAGGTTCAGCTCCAGGCAGAACTTACCCCAATTACCGCACAACTCTCGAAGGTGGACGTCCCAAACTGCACCAATAACCTGGTTACCCTCCTGGACCGTGCCTGTTACTGAACATCAGTAAAAAGGTACCGAAAAAGAGACTATTGTGTGTGTGTGCCTGCTTCACTGCCGCCTGCAGCATTCACAACAGAACCGCTACTACTACTCCTTTCATCCACCCCACTGCCCTGAGGTAAAGCTCCACCTGTGGGGAGCTGTACTATCAAAGCTGCATTCACATCACCTCAGCGGCCGTCCACAGCGCGGTAGCCCTATTACCAGGTACCACAGGTGGCGTCACGTTACAAATTCCCCATCATCATCCCCACCCCGCCATTGAGGGTCCAGGGCACGAAACCGGAAACCAACCAGCCGTGATCCCCACTGAAGTGAACCCTCGGCCCGGTATCCGAGTACCCCCTACCCTGTCGACCGACTCATATATATATATATATATACACATACATACACCACCGTTCAAAAGTTTCGGGTTACCCAGACAATTTTGTGATTTTAATGAAAACTCATACTTGTATTTATCAAATGAGTTGCAAAATGAATAGAAAATATAGTCCAGACATTGACAAGGTTAGAAATAATGATTTTTATTTGAAATACTAATTTTCACCTTCAAACTTTGCTTTCGTCAAAGAATGCTCCCTTTGCAGCAATTACAGCATTGCAGACCTTTGGCATTCTAGCTGTTAATTTCTGAGTAATCTTGTAAAATTTCACCCCATGCTTCCTGAAGCCCCTCCTACAAGTTGGATTGGCTTGATGGGCACTTTGAGTATCATACGGTCAAGCTGCTCCCACAACAGCTCAATGGGGTTGAGATCTGGTGAATGCGCTGGCCACTCCATTACAGATAGTATACCAGCTGCCTGCTTCTTCCCTAAATAGTTCTTGCATAATTTGGAGGTGTGCTTTGGGTCATTGTTCTGTGGTAGGATGAAATTGACTCCAATCATGCGCTGTCCACAGGGTATGGCATGGCATTGCAATGGAGTGATAGCCTTCCTTATTCAAAATCCCTTTTACCTTGTACAAATCTACCACTTTACCAGCACCAAAGCAACCCCACACCATCACATTAGCTCCACTATGCTTGACAGATGGCGTCAGGTACTCTTCCAGCATCTTTTCAGTTGTTTTGTGTCTCACAAATGTTCTTCTGTGTGATCCAAACACCTCAAACTTTGATTCGTCCGTCCATAAAACTTTTTTCCAACCTTCCTCTGTCCATGTCTGTGTTCTTTTGCCTATATTAATCTTTTCCTTTTATTAGCCAGTCTCAGATATGGCTTTTTCTTTGCCACTCTGCCCTGAAGGCCAGCATCCTGGAGTCACCTCTTCACTGTAGACATTGACACTAGCATTTTGCGGGTACTATTTAATGAAGATGCCAGTTGAGAAGCTGTGAGGCGTTGATTTCTCAAATTAGAGACTCTAATGTACTTGTCTTGTTGCTCAGTTGTGCAGTGGGGCCTCCCACTTCTCTTTCTACTCTGGTTAGAGCTGTTTGCGCTCTCCTCTAAAGAGGGTAGTACACACCGTTGTAGGAAATCTTCTTTTTTTTGTCAATTTCTCACATGGAATAGCCTTCATTTCTAAGAATAGAATGGCGAAATTTCACATGAAAGTACTCTTTTTTCTGGCCATTTTGAAAGTTTAATTGAACAAACAAATGTAATGCTCCATATTCTCAACTAGTTCAAAGGAAGGTCAATTTTATAACTTCTCTAATCAGCCAAACTGTTTTCAGCTGTGCTAACATACTTGTACAAGGGTTGTCTACGGTTTTCTAAACATCCATTAGCCTTCTTACACAGTTAGCAAACACAATGTACCATTAAAACACTGGAGTGGTGCTTGATGAAAATGGGTCTCTATACACCTATGTAGATATTGCATTAAAAACCAGACGTTTGCAGCTAGAATAGTCATTTACCACATTAACAATGTATAGAGTGTATTTCTGATTCATTTAATGCTAATTTCATCGAAACAAAATGTGCTTTTCTTTCAAAAATAAGAAGTTTTCTAAATGACCCCACACTTTTAAACGGTAGTGTATATACATTTATATATACATACCGTATTTTTTGCTTTATAAGACGCACCGGATTATAAGACACACCCCCAAATTTGGTGAAGGAAAAGAGAAAAAAATCATTTTTAATGTTAAATGGGGTCCATCTTATAATGTCAGTGTCCGTCTAACAAATCATATAGAGTATATGTCCCCTACTGCATGGCACACGTCTCCTACTGCATGGCACACATCCCCTATGCATAACACAAGTCCCCCATGCATGGCACACTTCCCCCATGCATGGCACACGTCCCCTATGCATGGCACACTTCCTCCTTGCATGGCACACGTCCCCCATGCATGGCACATGTCCCCCATGCATGGCACATGTCTCCCATGCATGACACACTTCCCCCATGCATGGCACACTTCCCCCATGCATGGCACACGTCCCGTATGCATGGCACACTTCTTCCTTGCCTGGCACACGTCCCCCATGCATGGCACATGTCCCCCATGCATGACACATGTCCCCCATGCATGGCACACTTCCCCCATGCATGGCACACGTTCCCCATGCATGGCACATGTCCTCTATGCATGGCACACGTCCTCTATGCATGGCACACATCCACTATGCATGGCACATGTCCCCTATGCATAGCACACGTCACCGATGCATGGCACAAGTCGCCTATGCATGGCACATGTCCCCTATGCATGGCACACGTCCCCTATGCATGGCACACGTCCCCTATCATGGCACACGTCCCCTATGCATGGCACATGTCCCCTATATGCATGGCACACGTCCCCTATGCATGGCACACGTCCCCTATGCATGGCACACGTCCCCTATGCATGGCACACGTCCCCTATGCATGGCACACGTCCCTTATGCATGGCACACATTGCCTATGCAGGGCACACATCCCCTATGCATGGCACACTCCCCTATGCATGGCACACATCCCCTATGTATGGCACACGTCCCTTATGAATAGCACAAATCCCCTAGATACGGCACATGCCCCCTATGCATGGCACACGTCCCCTATGCATGGCACACGTCCCCTATGCAGGGCACACGTCCCCTATGTGTGGCACATGCCCCCCTGTGTTACAAATTGCCCCCATGCTGCTGCATAGTAAAATAAAAAAACTCTATTCTCACCTCCTCTGGTGCTGATCTCCCGGTCTCACTACTGCTGCTGTGATCGGGCAGAGATGATGCTGCAGAACTCCTCCACTTCCTGGTTCTGTGCGGTCATGTGGTCGGCACAGCAGAGAGTGACATTATCTCTGCGTGCGATCACAGCAGCAGGGAGACCGGAGAGACACCGGGAGATCAGCGCTGGAGGAGGAGAGGAGGTAAGTATACAGTTTATTATTTTACTATGGCAGCAGCATGGGGGCCATATCTAACATAGGGGAGCCATGTGCCATCACAGGGGGGCACAGGAGCATATAATATGCGCTGCTCCCCGAGCCCATCACCGCAGTGCAGTTTCAGCACCACGGTGATGGAGAGCGGCTATGCATATAATATGAGCGGGAGCAGGAGATCTCCCACTGCCTCCTGCAGCCTCCACCAGTTCGCCCCCACCCCCAGACAGCCTCCAGAGCTGCCCCCACCTCCCCTGGGCCCTGCAGTACATAATCAGTATATTCGCATTATAATACGCACCCCCCCACTTTCCCCCAAAATTTGGGGGAACAAAAGTGCGTCTTATAATGCGAAAAATACGGTATATTACATATATCATAACTGTTTTTGTCAGATATGCATGATCAATAACCGCAAAGTTATTGCTTTGTAGACTTTCTTTAAATGTACAAGTAATCCCTGAAATATGTACAAGGAACAACAGAAACATTTCAACACCTTCTTACTTACTTTTTAATTTCCTCTTCTACAATGTTTACTCCATCTTTTTGGGGGTTGAGAAATCTGTTTGTTGCGCTACCAAAGTCGCACAGCACATAATTCCCATTGTCATTTAACAAAATGTTCTCGACCTTAAATGAAACAAAAAGATGGATTACATAATGCTGATGGGGATGGTAATTGTTTTGCAATGACAATTACATCCACTGCAGGTAATCATGTTTCTTTCCATGAAACACCCAAGTAAACTACAATTAAAATACGGTGCTCTGAAATCCATCTTTGAAGAGCCATGATCAATCAAAAGATAAAAGGGTATCAGGTTTGAAGTACGAGCTGTTACATCATATTCTTGACTGAAAAAAATATTTACTATTTATGGTAATTACATCTTGAAAATAGAAGTCATGTATCGGCTATGTAAGAAGAACAGGACAGGTTATATTTTACTAATGTAAACACTAGTTTTAAAAAATGCTAACACAAGAGAATTTCTTTAAAACTATTGAGGAACTGGAGGGTTTTGTCTACTTTAAAATGATTCAATGATTAACAATTTGTTTACACTTTGGTCGTTAGGTGGGGCCTCAGTAGACCTGTTTAATTCCTGGGTCTGTAGGTGCTAGCTCCTCTGTTGACTGACTGCAGCCTGTTTCTGTCCATTCTTTAACTTCTGCTTGTATATGTTGACATTGATTGTCCTTCTGGTTCGGACCTGGCTACCTTGACTTTATTGCCTCTTATTTGCACCTCCAGCCAGCAACCCTTCAGAGGAAGCAATAGAATGGACCACATTGTAAGATCAGATCCCTGTACAAGATTTAAAGGTTGAAGGCCGTGATTCCTCTACAATCTTCCAATTGGAATGGCTAGCGCCAAGTCAGTCTGAGGTAGCCTTTTTGAAACTGCAGCCTCTTAGACGTTACGCAATCAGACCATCAAATTATTCAGTGATATTCTGGCTTAGAATTAGTATGTGAACCATAAATGTCATAGGTCATAAATACATGACTGGCTCAGCAAGAGATTCAATTAAACATAAGCAAATTCTGACCTTTAGATCCCGATGAACTATTGGTGTTTTGCACTGGTGAAGCCTCGCTACCGCTTCGCAAGAGTCACAGAATATCCTTAAGACCTCCGCTTCAGAAAATCCAGACTGCAGCCTCTGATTCATTTGGTTCACAACTTGTCCAGCTAATAGAGATATTTAATACACTGTTTTAGTGACAATTTTACCTAGAGTAAAATATACTGTTGAGCTCATTTAACATAGATGGTATAAATAAATATATACAAAATGTAGTCAAATACACAGATAAAGGGATAAAGCATAGAAAGATACTGTACATTTATTGGAAAGAAGTCCATTTTTATAAAATATTTACAAAATAGCACCTCCATGCTCAATGATACAAATTGTCATTTATATCTGTGTCGGTCTGTACTGACGCTCTGTCAACAAGTGAATAAAGGAGTCTGGTCTTTCTAAACATAATTCCTAATTTTCTTACGACAAATATTCAGAATAATAAATCTATAAGTTTACGTAAAAACTTGTGTTCATATATCAGGGCTATTGAGCATCTTTTAACCACTCAAGTTTCCAAAGAGGTCAGGGCATCAGACCATTCTTTGGTGTCTTTTACTTAGAAGAGGTTCATACTTGCAATACATGTCAATGGAAAAAGTTGAAAAGATGGCTGGGCATTTCTTTGGAGCAATTTGAATTGTGCTTGAAAAACCACTAGCAATTCCTTCGTTGTCAATTAGTGTTAATGAGACAAAACAAAAACACCTGGAAAACACTTCAAAAACCCGCTGATGGCTAACAACTACTCAAGAGTTACTAAGATATCATACGATCCCTATATTTTACTGTTAAAACAAAGTACCACAAAGTACATGACATGACAATAAAGAGAATTTTGTTTACGTACCGTAAATTCTTTTTTCTTTAATCATCAATGGGAGACCCAGACAATGGGGTTTAGGGCACTGCCCTCCGGAGGTCACACTAGGTACTACAAGTTTGTAGACACCGCCCCCTCCGCTTATAAACCCCTACCGCAGGGAACATCCTCAGTTTGGTCTACAAGCTGCGAGGAGGAAAATAAACCACACCCGAAACATCGGGAAGAACACCGTGCACAAAACGGTTCAACAACCCGGCAAACACTGTCTCAACAGAGAACAGAGCCAATGCAAAACAAGCAAAGGAACAACTGGGTGGGTACTGGGTCTCCCATTGATGATTAAAGAAAAAAGAATTTACGGTACGTAAACAAAATTCTCTTTTTTCTGGTCATCATAATGGGAGACCCAGACAATGGGGATGTCCTAAAGCAATACCCCAGGGCGGGAAGAGTTCCTCAACAAGACGGATAACATTGTTCCCCTTTAAAGGTGGACAACCGCCGCCTGTAGAACCCGCCTGCCCAAATTTGCATCCGCAGAGGCATGGGCATGCACCATATAGTGCTTAGAGAAAGTGTGTAGGCTGGACCAAGTGGCCGCCTGACACACCTGTAGAGCAGATGCTCTATGTCGCAAGGCCCATGAGGCACCTACGGCTCTGGTAGAGTGAGCCTTCAATCCCACCGGGAGAGGCAAACCAGAAGACCGGTAAGCCTCTTGAATGGAAGCCTTAATCCACCTGGCTAAGGTTGACTTTGAAGCCGCGGACCCCTTACAGCGACCTGTCGTAAGAACAAACAAAGAATCCGAACTCCTAAAGGAGGCGGTTCTGGACACATAAATGCGTATAGCTCTCACGAGATCCAGAGTATGGAGGTCGCGCTCAACCTGATGAACGGGAGCGGGGCAAAATGATGGGAGAACAATCTCCTGGTTCAGGTGAAACGTTGAAACCACCTTTGGCAAGAATTCCGGCCGTGGACGCAACACCACCTTGTCTTGGTGAACCACCAGAAAGGGAGACTTGCACGATAGTGCAGTCAATTCTGAGACCCTCCTCAGAGATGTAATCGCCACCAGAAAAGCCACCTTCTGGGACAGACGAGAAAGGGAAACCTCCCTCAGAGGCTCAAATGGCGGTTTTTGCAATGCCGCCAGGACCAAGTTAAGGTCCCACGGATCCAGAGGTCTTTTGTAGGGTGGAACCATCCGCGACACCCCCTGCAGAAATTGACGGACCTTCGGGAGAAGCGCCAATCGTCTGTTAAACAGCACAGAAAGTGCTGAGACCTGACCCTTTAAGGAGCCAAGGGATAATCCCAACTCCAAACCCGACTGTAGGAATGCCAACAATGTCGGGATGGACAAGGGCCACGGGGACCGGCCCCCAGAGGCACACCAGGTAAAAAAGATTTTTCCACGTCCTGTGGTACATTTTCCTGGAAACTGGCTTTCTAGCCCGATTCATAGTGGCAACCACTGTAGGGGAGAACCCCCTGGATGTCAGCAGCCAGGCCTCAAGAGCCATGCAGTCAATCTGAGGGCCTTGGAATTGAGGTGGAAGAATGGGCCTTGCGCGAGAAGATCTGCGCGTTCTGGAAGAGCCCACCTGTGTCCGCCTGACAGTTGCCACAGGTCCGGATACCAGGACCTCCTGGGCCAGTCTGGAGCCACTAGAATGGCTACCCTGCATTCCGACCTGATTTTCCACAGCACCCTGGGAATCAGAGCCATAGGAGGGAACACATAAGGTAGATTGAATCTGGACCAAGTCAAGATCAGGGCGTCCGCTCCCAACGACTGGGGGTCCCATGACCTCGCCATGTATTGCGGAACCTGATGATTCAGCCGTGAGGCCATCAGATCCACGTCCGGAGTGCCCCATCTGCTGCAGATGTCCCGAAAGACGTCTGGATGAAGGGCCCACTCTCCGGCGTCCATCCCCTGCCTGCTCAGATAGTCGGCCTCCCAGTTTTCGACCCCTGGGATGTGAACTGCGGAGATCAGGCAGTTGTTGTCCTCCGCCCAGGATAGGATGCGGTGGACTGCGGCCAGAGCCTCTGCACTCCTGGTTCCTCCTTGATGATTTATATAAGCGACGGCCGTCGCGTTGTCGGACTGAACCCGGATGGGATGTCCTGAGAGGAATCTCTGAAAGGCCAGGAGTGCTAGATAGATCGCCTTGATCTCCAGCACGTTGATCTGTAATGCCGACTCCGACAGAGTCCAGAGGCCTTGGGCCCTGTGGTGTAAGAACACCGCACCCCAGCCCTTCAGACTGGCGTCGGTGGTCACCACTAACCATGACGGTTTGATGAAGGACCGGCCCCGCGACAAGTGATGTGGTTGAAGCCACCACTGCAGGGAATCTCGGGTCGGTTGTGACAGTGTCACCAGCCGATTCAGTGAGATCGTCCTCTTGTCCCACCTGCGTAGTATCTCCAGCTGGAGAGGACGGAGGCGAAATTGTGCAAACGGCACCGCCTCTATCGCCGCCACCATGCGACCCACCAGCTTCATCAACCCACGAAGGGACGATTGTGGTGACAGGAGCACTGCTTGTACTCCCGATCGGATCGCCACCTGTTTGGATTGTGGCAGAGACACCAGGGCTGAGGACGTGTTGAAGTCCATGCCCAAATAAGTCAAGGACTGGGTCGGAACCAAGGTTGACTTCTGAACATTGAGGAGCCAACCGAATTGTTCCAGAGACCGCATGGTCACATCCAGGCTCGCTTGACAGAGGTGTTCCGATGGCGCCCTGACCAGCAGGTCGTCCAAATAGGGAATGACGGCATGGCCCTGCACGTGCAGGAGAGCCATCATAGAGGCCATCACTTTTGTGAACACCCGTGGTGCCGAGGCCAAGCCGAACGGCAGCGCCACAAATTGGAAGTGTTCCTCCCCCACTGCAAATCTCAACCATCGCTGGTGAGCCGGTGCAATGGGCACGTGAAGGTAAGCGTCTCTGATATCTATGGACGCCAAGAAGTCCCCCTGTGACACAGCCGCGATCACTGAGCGCAGTGATTCCATACGGAACTTCCGAACCAGCACGTGGCGGTTGAACAACTCCAGGTCCAGAACCGGGCGGAAGGATCCGTCCTTCTTTGGGACGATAAAGAGGTTGGAGTAAAAACCCCTGAACCTCTCCCCGGAAGGCACCGGGACCACCACTCCGTCTCTGCGGAGTCCCTCCAACACCAAAGAAAAGGCCTGAGCTTTTTCTGGGGAGGGGACCGACCGATGGAATCGGGATATCGGTTTTGACGTCAGCTCTATCCTGTAACCTCGCGAGACCACGTCTCGAACCCACTGATCTGGAACGTGAAGTAGCCACTCGTCCTGAAAGCGAGACAAGCGGCCCCCCACCTGTGGGGAGGCAGGAAGAGAGAGCGAGTCATGTAGAGGCGGGTTTGGGGGTGGCAGCTGCTGCCCCCGCCGGCTTCTTTGGACGACTCTTAGAGCGCCACTGAGAAGCGGGCTTGCCCCCTCGGTCCGTGCGAGCGGACGGTGCTGATGACTGTGAGCTGGACCGAAAGGACCACTGTTTCGGGTTCCTCTTAACGGTATACCGTGGCTTAGGTTTATTCTGCGGTATTTTAGACTCAGCAGAATCCTTAATTAGCTTGTCCAGCTCTGTGCCAAAAAGCCTGTCACCAGAGAACGGAAGATTCTGCAGAATCTTCTTAGATGTGGCATCTGAGTCCCAAAGACGTAGCCACAACAACCTGCGGATCGCTATAGCATTGGCCGAAGCCACAGCTGAGCGAGTGGCAGTTTCCAGAGTCGCCGTTCTGGCGTAGTCCGCATAGGCCCTCGCCCTCTCGGTAAGTGCCAGGACCTCTGGACTGGACCTTGCCAGGTCAGTGATACCATCCAAGCAGGTAGTAATCGCTTGTAAGGTCCAGACCGTGGCAAAGTTAGGGGCAAATGACGACCCCACCCGCCTCATAGGAAGACTTGGCGAGTTGCTCGACCTGTCTATCAGTAGCATCCTTCAGTGAGGAGCTATCAGAGGCAGAGAAAAGGGAGCGTGCAGCAATCCTGGTCATGGAAGCATCCACCTTCGGGGACTGCGACCACTCCTGAAGCACCTCCTGGGGAAAGGGGAAGCGATTGTCCTTGGGTTTGCGGACATAACGCCGCCCAGGATGTAACCTGGGGGCTCTAATCACCCTTCCAAAATTAGTATGGTCCATAAAGGAGCCACTTGGTCTAGCCTCCGGCCGCAGCCATTGATAGACCTCCTTCGGGTGCACCGTCACCTCCTCAGGGGGTGTCACGAGACGTAAGGTCTCGTTGATAGAGGACACCAGATCCTCCACCCCATCTGGTGGTTCAGACACAGATACAGACCCGAAAGTCGAACCCCCATCATCTTCCTCACCATCAGAGGAACGCTCCTCCTCAGAGAGAGTCTGGAGCTCGGGTGAAGCCTCACGACGAGCCCGCTTAAGGGGTCTCACAGCAGAAGAGGGAGACACCCGGGGGTAACTGGAAGGAGTAGCTGGGCTATCCAGTCTCCTATTAAGTGCCTCCAGGGATTGCGACATGGAGGACAGCTGAGACAACAGAGATTCATTGATCCTGTTCTGAGTCTCCCAAGGCCCTGAGATCACCTGAACCTCGGGGTATAGCACCGGGGTTGCTGACCCAGTAGTTGCAGCCCGGGCCTCCGGGCGTCCACAGTTATTGCAGGACCCCTCCACCAGTGTTCCATTGCACGTAGCACATGTAACGGTGGCCTCGGCCGCCTTAGCAGCACGCTTCCCAGCTGAGGACATGGCCACAGTAGGGGTAGATAAGCCCAATTGCAGACAATAAAACCGGAGATCCCGGTGGCTTACCGACCGCTGTAAAGCGGTATGAGGGAGCGGTGTGTGTGTGTGACCTCCGCGCCGTCTTCCGGTCTCCCCTCTTGTAGTGCAGACGCACGCTGCATACAGTTCCCAGCCGGGAAGTGAGGGTAAAGATGGCCGCCGACAGAGAAACTGTGGGCGGCGCCGAAGACACGCGGGAAACACACGCACACGCCCCGCGGCGACGTCACCGCACGGGCTGCATCCCATCCTCCAAGCATCCTTCTCATGAGGGAGCTGGAGCCCGCAGGGCGGGAAACAGTGTAAAAAACATTGTACACAGACTGCAAATACATATCACACATCCGCAGCCTACGGCCTCAGCCCCTGTGACACACAGGGCGGTCAGCCAGGGTGACCCCAGCACAGGGTACACCCGCAGAACCGCGGGCCCGAGGGCAACGCGCGGTCTGAGTGTCATGAAACACATAAAGTGCCAGACACTACCCCCAGGCACACAGGAGACACAGAGTGCCTCAGTGCCGGTCCGGTCTGTAAGCACCATTCAGGGAGGCCTCGGACGGGGGTGCAGCACCAGTCTGGAGTGTAAGCACCATTTAGGGAGGCCTCAGACTGGGCCGCTCAGCCCAGTCCGGAGTGTAAGCACCATTTAGGGAGGCCTCGGACTGGGCTGGCTCCAGTCCGGTCTGTAAGCACCATTTAGGGAGGCCTCGGACGGAGCGGAGCTGTGCAAGGCTCCCATCTCCCACTCACCAGAGCCCCCAGAGAGGGATGGAGAGGAGTGTAACAGCGTACCGGGAGAACACCAGGTGTCCAGGCCCTAGGCCCTCCGGTACCTCCACCAGCGTGTGCCACTAAGGGTGAGCGGGGAGGCTGTCACCGGTCCCGACTGGGACCTTATTACCTTGTCTTCAGACGCCATCACGAAAGTAGTGAGAATGCAGTGAAGTGCAAGCAAAGCGTGATCCTCCGAGCACACTAAGTTTAAAACTGAGGATGTTCCCTGCGGTAGGGGTTTATAAGCGGAGGGGGCGGTGTCTACAAACTTGTAGTACCTAGTGTGACCTCCGGAGGGCAGTGCCCTAAACCCCATTGTCTGGGTCTCCCATTATGATGACCAGAAAAGTTCTCATTTTCTAGTTATTGCCCAGAATAGAGCACAACAATAAAAAAAAGTCTCCTTCTATTGGATCCTTCATGTCCACTTGTAATAGCAGTAAAACCCTATTTTCGTTTCCCAATTCTCTCATCTTTTCTGAGATAAGCCCAGATAGTTCCCAATTCTATCTGGCAACCTTATCTGCCATAATAATTGCAGAAAACAAGCGTTTCAGGCGACAATTATTTTTAGTCTATAACCGGCCTGACCTGACATAGATACTGTATGGGCAGTCAGGAGGTAGTTAAAAATGCTTGAGGCATTTGAGGATTGAAAGCCCTTTTGTGTTTATTATGATCCAATCATCCTCACAGTCTTCTAAGATGCCAACAGCTTAGATATACTGAGTGGATTTGTCATTTCAGAAACAGTTCATCAGTCAAGATTTTAAAGGCTGGTTCACACTTTAATATCTCAGGCTGTCGAGCCGGCTCTCATCTAACACACCTACATAAAAATGCAAAGCATCGACATGTAGTTTAGAGTGACAGGGATTTTAATAAAGGACTCTTACAAAAAGATTTGATTTTAAAGGTGCATCTTACGTGGTGTGAAAGCTTTATATGGATGAGACTGGCATAATAAACATTTAGTGCTCTACTGCTCAGCGTACACAGGTAAAATGATTGCCCAACAATCCTACCTACAAAATCCAAAATATGGGAACTGCTGCGTGAATACACGCTAATAGTGAACACAGCACAACTACTCGTCACTTATAGACAGCCAACTGCATGTTTTCTATGTGCTATAGCATAAATATATTATATCTAGAAGAAGGTTTTTCATTGTTTAAAGCAAACTCAATATCAAAAAAATATATACCGTATATACTCGTGTATAAGCCAAGTTTTTCAGCACAAAAAATGTGCTGAAAAGTCCCCCACTCGGCTTATACACGAGTCATATACAGGCGCCCCCCCCCCCCATCAGTGGTATACAGGGCCCTCCCTTGCTGCCGCACACCTTTAAAGTAATAGATCATTATACTTATCCCTGTCGCTGTCGCCACTCTGCACCGCGCTCCTCCGGGTCTTCATGCTTCTTCCTGCTTTTCCCTGCTTGTGACCGGCAGGCGCAGGCAATGACATCATTGCCTGTGCGCCGGAGGAGGAAGCATGAAGAAGCATGGAGACTCGAAGGAGCGCGGTGCAGAGCGGCGACAGGGATAAGTATAATGATCTATTACTTTACAGGTGTGCGGCAGCAAGGGGGGGCACTGTATACCACTGGGGCCTGTATATACCACTGGGGCCTGTATATACCACTGGGGCCTGTATATACGACTGGGGAGGCTGCTGTATACCACTGGGGCTGCTGTATATACTGCTGGGGCTTGTATATACCACTGGGGAGGCTGCTGTAATACTGCTGGGGCCTGTTATAACCACTAGGGAGGCTGCTGTATACCACTGGGGCTGCTGTATATACTGCTGGGGCCTGTATATACCACTGGGGAGGCTGCTGTATACCACTGGGACTGCTGTATATACTGCTGGGCCTGTGTATACCACTGGGGAGGCTGCTGTAATACTGCTGGGGCCTGTATATACCACTGGGGAGGCTACTGTAATACTGCTGGGGCCGGTATATACCACTGGGGAGGCTGCTGTATACCACTGGGGCTGCTGTATATACTGCTGGGGCCTGTATATACCACTGGGGAGGCTGCTGTATACTACCACTGGGGAGGCTGCTGTATATTACCACTGGGGAGGCCTGTATACCACTGGGGGGGCCTGTATACCACACTGCTGGGGGCTGTATACCTGTGCTGGGGTCCACCCTCGGCTTATACACGAGTCAATAGGTTTTCCCAAATTTTGGGGGCAAAAGTAGGGGGGTCGGCTTATACATGGGCCGGCTTATACACGAGTATATACGGTAATCAGGTCTGTTTATGTAACACTCAGATGTCAGTCAATGACACCCAACTTTCTGGGTTGCTCACTAACAAATTTAGCATTGAATGGATGCTAAACAAAATAAATAATTATTGACTGATGTGATAAAACAGTTATTTCTTATTTTTAAAGCGCCATTTATTCCAAGTGGCCATACATGTGAAAAGGGAAACATACATACACACGTGGTCAAAATTGTTGTCGCCCCTCATTTAATGGAAGAAAAACTCACAAAGGTTCCAGAAATAACTTGAATCTGAAAAAAGTAATAATAAATTAAAAATCTTTGAAAATGAACAAATGAAAGTCAGACATTGCTTTTCAACCCTGCTTCCTCAGACACTAAACTCATAATATAGGCCTGGACAGAAATGATGATCCCTTAAACTTAAGATTTTGTTGCAATCACTGCAATCAAATAATTCCTGTAACTGTCAATGAGACTTCTTCACCTCTCGACAGGTATTTTGGCGACTCCTCAAGAGCTAACTGCTCCAGTTGTCTCGTGTTTGAAGGTTGCCTTTTCCAGACGGCATGCTTCAGCTCTTTCCAAAGATGCTCAATAGGATTTAGGTCAGGGCTCATAGAAGCCACTTCAGAATAGTCCAATGTTTTCCTCTTAGCCATTCTTGGATGTTTTTAGCTGTGTGTTTTGGCTCATTATCCTTTTGCAAGACCTGCGACTGAAACCAAGCTTTCTGACACACACTTCATAGTCTTGAGATTTTATTGTACCCTGCACAGATTCAAGACACCCTGTGCCAGATGCACCAAAGGTGTCCATTTTTGTGTCATCTGTCCATAGTACATTCTCCCAGAAGCTTTCTAGCTTGTCAACATGTAGTTTGGCAAATTCCAGTCTGGCTTTTTTATGATTTTTTTTTCAACAATGGGTGTCTTCCTTGGTCATCCCCCATGATGTCCACTTTGGCTCAAACAAATACGAATGGTGCGATCTGACACTGATGTTCCTTGAGCTTGAAATTCACCTTTAATCTCTGTAGAAGTTTTCCTGGGCTGTTTTGTTACCATTCATAGTATCCATCTCTTTGATTTGTCATCAATTTTCCTCCTGACGCCAAGTTCAGGGAGGATGGCTACAGTTCCATGGATTTTAAATTTTTGAATAAT
The DNA here is from genome assembly GCA_033576535.1 of Allobates femoralis. Classification (NCBI taxonomy): domain Eukaryota; kingdom Metazoa; phylum Chordata; class Amphibia; order Anura; family Aromobatidae; genus Allobates; species Allobates femoralis. The sequence continues at coordinate 325,849,554 of JARQOC010000003.1, forward strand.
ATTTGCAACTGTAGTCACAGGAATATCAAGTTGCTTGGAGACGGTCTTATAACCTTTAAATGCTTGTCTATATATTTTTTCTAATCTCCTGAGAAAACTCTTTTCTTCACTTCCTCCGGTCCATGTTGAGAGTGGTACACACCATGTCACCAAACAGCACAGAGAGCATCTGTAGTCCTATATACAGTCTGACTGAGTGCTTATAAGATTATAGACACCTGTGATGCTAATTAGTGGACACACCTTGATTTAACATGTCCCTTTTGTCACATTATTTTCAGGTGTACTATCATTTCTGTCCAGGCCTATGTCATGGGTTTAATTTAAAAAAAAAAAAATTCTGTGGAAGCAGGGTTGAAAAGCAATGTCTGACTTTCATTTGTTCATTTTCATAGAATTTTTATTTCTTATTACTATTGTCAGATTCAAGTTATTTCTGTGACCATTAGGGTATGTGCACACAGGGCGTTTTTGCTGCGGTTTTGCTGCGGTTTCTGCATGCAGAAAACCATAGGTTTTATGGTAATGTATGCTAATTTGTTCCTGCGGTTTTCATTCCCAGCAAAACCAATGTGTTTCACAGAAACGCTGTGCACACACATTGGTTTTACAAGTGAAAAGAACTGTCAAATACCTGCGTTTTTGGTGCGGATAGGAAAGAATTGACATGGTCTATTTTCCTGCATTTTTGTGTGCAGTCAATGGAAAAAACGCAGGAAAAACGCAGCATCAAAAATGCAGTAAAAACGCACAAAAACGCAGTAAAAACGCAGTAAAAACGTGCAAAAAACGCAGACAAGATCATAGCACTTCTCCTGTCAAGGAGTCTAGGATCCTCAGGTTTTGCTGCGTTCAGGACTGCTCAAAAAAACGTCCTGTGGGCACATACCCTTATGGGTTTTTCTTCCATTAAACAAGGGGTACCAACAATTTTGAACACCTGTGTATAATAAAACAAATTGACAGGCTGGTACAGATGGGTAGAGGAGCAAAAGTCAATTCAGGAAAATGCCGACTGGTTTTCTCCAAACACCTTTGTCAGCGTCTTTTGCAGTGGATGTGGTGTTTTTTTTTTAAAACTGTGTGTATTATTAATAGTAAGCGGCTCCTAAGCGAAAGCTGCCTAAAGAATGAACCAGTCCCTTGTTTTAACCACCCTGTGGCTTCAGAAGCCTAAAGCTGTTAAAAGCAGCACAAAAAGACAAAATAAGCACATCAAATAATTTTTTACATTGCTGTTCATATGTTCATTCATTTTGCCATTTTCTTAAGGTAGGTTCCAGGCTTAATCACCCTTAAAAAGACACTGTGCATATATAATTCAAACAGGTATGGGAATGTTTAAAATATGATTTCTGCAAACTATTGCCACAGTTTTGTGAAATCGAAAAAATATCTACTATTCGTATGCTGACATGTAAATTCTAGTACGGTTCCCAAAACCGTAATAATCAAAGAATTTTAACTGGGCACTCCCCTAGAGTTTTGGTGATGAATGACTTTATTTACAAAGGAAATCCAGTGCATGCTTGACAATGTTTCAATCTTATATAGACCTTCATCAGTTTCACATGCTGCTGGTGAGTGCCTTCCACAGCAGCAAATACCACTAGATTCTATCTTGCCACTCGTCCAGGCAGTCATTTCACCAGCAGCATGTGAAACTGATGAAGGTCTATGTATGACTGAAACGTTTTCAAGCATGCACTGGATTTGCTCTGCAAATAAAGTATTTCATCACTGCAACTCTGGGAGTCTCTTGTTAAACCGTAATTCTTTGACATGTAAATTTTGGCATAACATTCTTTTAGACAAACAAATATTATTTCCCAAAAATTCCAATTACTGTTCTTATCATGTGAAATTAGCTTGTGTATGATCTTCTGCATGTCTAAATTATAAACGGTTATAGTTAATATGGAAAGAATTACTAGGGAATAACCAATGATAATAATGCATAATGAGGTTAAATGTGATGCTTTAGTTTGGGGACCATGCACTATAATGCCCTACATGCACAAATATGTACATGGATATTAATATACATATATATCTATATATATAAATATATATATATACCTAATGTTGCAGTCTAATGGTATGTGCACATTGGACGGTTCTGCATCATTGCAGACCGTCAGAAAACCGGTGGAGAATTGCAGAAACTGAGTTTTGTGACCTCAGCAGTGTCCATCGTTTTTTTAGCGTTTTTTGAGCGGTTTTATAGCGTTTTCTCGGCGGTTTTCTGGCGGTTTTTCTTAGCATTTTTAAGACTGTTTTTTGTGCACTTGTAAGCTAGAACCGCTGGAAAAACGCTCAAAAGAAGTCACTTGCTCTATCTTTGAAAACCGGTGGAAAACCGGTGAAGAAAGTGGAAAGGAGACAAAAAAAAACGTTCTAATGTACACAGCGTTTTCTAAAATCCATTGACTAGCATGTTAAGCCAACCGCTGGTTAGGATTAACATAAATTAACATAAAACTCAGTGGAAAACGCCGACGGAAAACGCTCAAAAACAGCCCACAAAACGTCCAATGGGCACATAGCCTAAGAGGTACTGTATATCGCTACAAAAACACCATACAAACAGTGAAGTTTGGAAGTGTAAACAATGGTGTGGAGCAGTTATTCAGTATATAGAACTAGCAAACTTTATATAATGGAAGGAAGGATGAATGGACAAAATGTACCATGACATTTTTGATAAACTTGTGGTGCTATACACCACAATGAAGAAGATGATATAAGGGTGGAAATTTCAGCAAGAAATGATCCCAAACACACAGCTAGGGAAACTCTCAATTGGTTTCAGAAAAAGCAAATAAAGCTGCTAGAATGACCCAGCCAATCACATGACCTGGATTTAATAGAAGATTTATGGAAGGAACTAAAGCTCAAAGTTCATAGAAGGAGCCTACTCAACCTTCAGGATTTGAAGAGTGTTTGTGTGGACGAATGGGGCAAAATCACACCTGAGAAATGCAGGTGACTAGTTTCTCCATACAGGAGGCATCTGGAAGCTGTCATCACCAACAAAGGCTTTTGTACAAAATATTAAGTACATTTCAGTAAGTGAGTTCAATACATTTTCCCTTTGTGATTTCTCACTATTACATATAACAAATAATTTAATTAATGGACATCTATCATTTGATTTCTCGTGTGGATTGGATGGGTTGTTACTGAAATCTGGTGTGAAATTCACGTCAAAAGCACCCTTAAAAATATATTTAGTTAGACAACTGGTGACGTGTTCAATACTTATTTCAGCCAATAGGAGTATTTTACTCATGCCCTGATCTAGTCGAGGCCATTTTTGAAGGGAGAGGAAGCAGAACAACTGATCATCACCCGAGTGTGAACGCTAGATTTTTTTTATATGCAGAGGTTTTGCCTTTCCTTGTAAGCTTGTATGTGATTACAAAGAGATCGATGAAAAGTCCTATGTAGAAAAAAGAAGTGTAGCCATCGAAAAATGGCAATTTCCACATTTTTACTACATATATTTAACATAAAAATCTGCTTTGGACAATAGTTAATTTTCTGACCCCAGACACCCTTTATTTTTGCCCATCATGTACGATATATTTGTGTGTTTGAGGTGAGGAAATAAACTGCAGTAAATAACCACACGCACAAAGTTGGAAGAAGTGTCAGTGCTACATGAATAGTTATAAGCAATATAAAATCAATACGTTGAGTAACATCCCATTCAGATGTGTACATGTATTTTTCACATTCCACAATAAACTAGTAGTTGGTGCTTACATCTGCAGTACTCCATAAGGATAAGGATCTCCCAAACATTATCACTAGCAGAGTTAATTGCGCAATCAATATATCCAACGATATTCTTATGGCCAGATAGCTCCTTCTGCAAAAGATAATAGAAGATATTGTTATAAAACACAAACATCATTGTCAAGTAGAAAATATTGAGCTAGACTACATTGTATTGAGGCACAACCAATTAGGTTAACCTTACAAATCTTTATCCATAAAGAAAGAAGAAGGCGGCACTCATTGGACAGGGGGAAGACAGGTATGTTTATTCCAGTCGCAGTATTACATCAGGTGGAGGGTGCACAGGATCTGTTGAAGAGTAAGCACTACTCGAAACGGGCTCCGTCATCCCTGCACCTCCCTCCCCGCACCCTCCACCTGATGTAATACTGCGACTGGAATAAACATACCTGTCTTCCCCCTGTTCAATGAGTGCCGCCTTCTTCTTTCTTTATGGATGAAAATGACTATGTCCTACGGCTGAGCAACGCTGGACTTGGTTCTGTGCCACAATTTCAACTGCAGCAATATAAGGTCAGTGCCCGGTTTTCCTTCTACATTCAAAACTTACAAATCTTTACCTACTGTGACACCAGGGTATATTAATATAGCATAGAACCAAAGTAAAATTCTGAACTGAAAAAACAGTTTATAAGATCGTATCTGAAAAAACTAGGATTTCTTCAATGAATATCTATAAAGAGTATGTATCATCAGAAAATGACCTACTGTTTAAATCAGGATTTAGTGTTATCCCCTTCCTGACATGGCTATTGTCTGGTTTTTTACACTTTCGATCTTTCCGCTAATTCTCCCAAAAGCCATACTCTTTAATTTTTCCATCCACATTGCCACATGGACTTGTTTTTGCAGGACAAGTTGTACTTTTTCATTTTATCATGTGATATACTGAAAAGCTGGGAAAAAATTCCAAGTGTGGCAAGATTGCAAAAAAAGGTTCAATTCCACAATTTTTTAAAAAGTTTACAATATTCATTATATGGTAAAAATTATTCAGCAATATGATTCTCTGGGTCAGTACAAATACAGCAAAACTAAACATGCATACAAAAGTCTGAAAATTGCAAAAGAAAAAAGTTGATTTTGTTGCCATTTTTTGTGACCCCTAACATTTAATTTTTAGTCTGTGGGGTTGTGTGAGGGCATCTTTTTGCGTCCTGAGCAAACATTTTTATTGCTACCATTTTGAGGAATAGCCAGTCATGGACGAAAGCGTTTTCACCCTTGTAATAGTTCCAGAAAATAAAGTATTTCTCCCAGAAATTTATAGCAATTATCAATTATAAAAGTTTTGTCATACATGTTTTTTTCCTGTGTGTGTATTGGAACAACAAAATAAACAGAGATATAAACGAAAATTAGACAAAGCTTCACACAAAACCCCAAAAGTGGTCCGGACGGTATTGTTGGCACTTTTCCAAAATTGTGGGTAAAAAAAATGTTGTTTCAAGCATGTGATGCTTGTTTAAAGTCAAGAAACAATTGTGGGCAATATGAAAATCACACCTGAAACCAGATAAAGTGAGGAGAAGTTGACTCAATCTTTGCATTTTGTGTCTGTGTGTGTCACACTAAGCATGGAGAACAGAAATTGGAGAAGAGAACTGTCTGAGAAGTTGCAATCTTGAGAGAGTTTATATTTTTCAACAATTTTGGTTCTCAAGTCCATCTCCAGAGATCATGATGTTACTTTGTCCACAGTGGAAAATATTAATCAAGTAGTTTACAACACATGGCACTGTAGCAAAATATAAGTGGATGTGGATGACAGAGAAAAATTGAAGAAGTCCCAATCAAGTTCCAAGGAAATTCAAGTTGCCGTGCAGGCTCAGGGTTCATCAGTGTATAGGTACTGTTACACTGCACTACATCATTAACGATGTCGTTGATACGTCACGGGTTTGGAGGCGTACCAGCAACATCGTTAAGATGTCGTGGTGTGTAACACCGCAATTCAACATGTTCTCAAACCTGACGATCAACGATCCACCAACCTGGTAGCTTTTTGTATGTGACACCGCGATACCGATGTCATGGACAACTTCGCCCATTGATACCAATGAGCAGGGATCGTTCGCATGGTTTGCGAACGATCCCTGCTCACAACATCATTGGTGAGTTGTCCACGATATCTTGACGTGTGACCAATGATGTCTACAACGACCCGCGCGCCCATGAGATCGTTGAAGACATCGTTCCAACATCGTACTGTGTAAAGGTACCTTAAGGCTAACTTCGCCGCTCTGCTTCACACCTTTTTGCTGAAATACCCTGTTGCGGCGAAGGAAAGATGGGAGGCAGACGTTGGTAATATAGAGGATGACAAATGGGAGTCCATCTTAGAGTATATTCCCAAATTATCATTAAATGAAAGGGCTAGAATGTCCCAACTATTTCTCGTACATAGGGCATACAGATCACCTGAATTTTTGTATAAAATAGGGGTGCGGGAGACCTCGGAATGTACGAGATGCGGAGCTGAAGCAGCTGGTATCCTACACGTCATGTGGGGGTGTACGCATATTTTGGGTTTCTGGTCTGAGGTGGCTGCCCTCATTGGGAATCGCTATCATTGTGTAATCCCTAGAGACCCGGTGGTCTGCCTGTTGGGATATGTGGAAGAGGTAGTGGGCACTGATATTGCGAAACTAGCAGTTGCCAGACTCTTGTATGCTGCTAGAAAAGTCATAGCTAGATATTGGGTACGAATGGAGCCTCCTACTAAACAGGAATATATACGTCAAGTAGACTATGTGGTGTGGATGGAGGAAAATAACCTTACGGCTAACTTCGGACAGTGTTTGTGCTCCATTTTTTATTGATCTGTTTTTGGTGCAGAACCTCTTTTTGCCAAAAAGCATCACCAATGCATCATCCTTTTTTTACGGTACTTCTTTTTTGTTCCATTTTCGGGGTAGACAGACAGACAGAGACACACTTTCTCAATCTCCCCACAACCCCTTGGTGATGTTGTCCTTCCTGGCACTGGCAGGACCTGTCTGTGAGTAGTACGAGTACTTACAGGACCTGTGCCCCATGTGACCAAGTCCCGGAAGGTCCTGGAAGTACCGTACATGACTACTCACAGGTTTTGCTGATGCCCGGGAAGAAAACATCACTGGAGATCACCATGGGATCGTCGGGTAGAGTAAGTAATTGGAGCAGAAAGTGCACCAGAAGAATGGAGCAATAACTGATGCTCATTATTTTCTCGATGTGCTCTCTGCACCACTAACGCAGAAGTCAAAAACACTGAGTCTGCACGGAAAATTGAAATTACATTCACTTGCTTGCAGAGGTATTGACTGATCAGTTTTAGTAGTTTAAAAAGGATCAGAAACTTTCAATGTGAACTTAGCCCTAATGCGAACTATCCATTTGAATGAAACAAAAGGCTATAGCTGGAGACCCAGGAGGACCCCACTGCTGACACAGAGGCATAAAAAACCTTGACTGCAGCTTACCAAAATGTACATGAGTAAGCCAAAGTCCTTCTGGGAAAGTCTGACAGATGAGACCAATATAGAGCTTTTTGGTAAAGTACATCATACTACTGTTTACTGAAAATGGAATGAGGGCTACACAGAAAATAACACAGAAGCTATAGTTAAATATGGTGGCGGTTCAAATACATTTTTGGGTTGTTTTTCTGCTTCTAGCACTGGGTGTAAGGAATCATAAAATATGAAGATTAACAAAGGATTTTGGGTCACAATGTAGTGCTCAGAAAACTGGGTTTGAATCCTATGGCATGGGTCTTTGAGCAGAACAATGACTCCAAACATACTTTAAGAAGCATCCAAACATGGATCGAAACAAAGAACTGGAGAGTTCTGAAGTGATCAGCAAACAGTCTGGATCTAAATCCTATTGAACACTGTGGAGAGATCTTATAATTGTTGTTGGGAGAGGTCCCCCTTCAAATATTAGAGACCTGGAGCAGTTTGCAAAAGAAGAGCCCAAAATTCCAGTTGAGAGAAGTGAGCAGCTTGTTGATGGTTATAAGAACCAATTGATTGAAGCTATTAATTCCAAAGGGTGAGGGTGCCAACAATTTTGTCCAGACCATTTTTGTTTTCTTCCTTCCCTTTTTTTTTTGTGTGTTATTCCAATGCAAACAAACAATAAATGTGTATAACAAAACTTATGTTATTGAAATTATTTTCTGGGAAAAATAGTTAATTTTCTGGAACAATTTCAAGGTGGCCATGATTGCATGATGCTTTGATCACTTGATATTCAATTTTTTTGCAGTGTTGCAACAGCCTAAAATTTTTTTTTTTTTGTGCAATGCCATTTAAACATCGGGTATGTTAACTTTATATATTGATAGATCTGCTTTTATTCGACTTAGCTATACAAATGTGTGGTGGTAGGGGTTATTTTAATTTCTTCATTATTAATGGGGGAAAATGGGGGATAATTTGAAAACTTTTTAAAAAATAAAAAACATAAGAGTTAACTCAAGTTATTAGTCCTCATAAGCAACTAGAACATGCGATCATTCGATTGCTTGTACGGTACACACTAATACTACAGTACTGCTTGTGCATAGTGAAAATCACCATCTATTATAACTGCCAGCTACAGACTGGCTTTTACAGAAATACCAACATAAAAAACACAAGGGTCTTCAGCAGAGCCCTCACTATCATGCCAACCCATCAGCGTCCACGATCATGTAACTGGGGAACCAATGGGCGCATAAAATGCCATGTTCCCCCTCTGCCTGCGCGCAGTAAGTCCTACTCTCAGATATTAACAGCGGCATTTAAAGGTTAACAGAAAAGGACGGAGTAACCCCATCACCTGCCGTAAAGAATAAGGTCTCAACATACAACATAACTGTATTGGCCGCTTTACACATCGCAATATCGTTCCGATATTGCATACGATCTCACAGGAGCGCGCACGTTTTTGGCACTTGTCCAAGATCACATAGTAGATGTCACACAGGGAGATATCGGCAGGCAACGCAACTACGATGGGTACGCTCCATCTTTGCGCTGGGTATGAGTAACCCAGGGAACGACCAATTAACATTGGAGTTACCAGGGGAAGTTGCGATCCAAATCGTAGTTGCGCTGTCACACAGCACGATCCTGCCACATCGCCTATACAATATCGTACAGTTGAAGGGTTTGCACAATATTCTTGCATTACGTAGTTAGGTTGTTTTCACATCGTATTGCCCATTTACACAACACAACGCACGAACGATATCAACTGCAACGGCCACACCACATGACTTTTTATCGATGTTGCGTTGCGATATTGCGACGTGTAAAGCGGCCATATGTCACATGTTGTTAAGGTGTTAAATGTATTTTTTTTTTTTTTATTAAATCAATGTTTTTACCATTACACAATCTTGATATAAATAAAAATTTGAAGTCTTGCAATTTACAAACTGCACACTGATTCTTTTTACAGACTAAAACTTCCTGTAGTTTCAGGAAATCTACATGTATATTAGCCAGATAAACAGACTTTGACCCTATCTTCTGAGATGAAGCATTTAATAAGCATGTACAAAAGTTCATTTTGAGGGAAAGGGAGAAAGGATCAGTTGTAATATTGTCTATGGTGAATGATAGACCAGATCGTAATATTAAAGAAAAAAAAATTGCCAAAAGTTTCGAAGAAATACATTTAACACAAAAATCTGATAGGTCATTTTCTGAAGACAAATTCCCTATAAATAAGTCAAAGCTGAGAGTCAAATAGATTAGTGTTTTATGCAGAATGAATTTTCGGATTTGTGTACAACATTAACTACAGCAAGCAGACACTTACATGAAGTGACATTAGAAGGGTTGTCCAGTCTAAGATGACAGCTCTGCAATCACTCTATATGACTGGAGAATTATCAATCCTCCCAGCGCCTGCACTGTGCGCTGCAAGGATTCTCGATTTCTAAACCGGGAACAGACTGCAATTATCCGGTATGCATGTTCCTGGCCACTGCAACTGTAGCCCCCGACTAGTGGGTGCGGCCTTGCTTAATACAAGTATATGGGGCAAGGCCGCACCCACTAGTCAGACGCGCCCACTCCAGACAGTTGTATTAGCAAGGTTGCGTCCACTAGTCTTGTTTTGCCGGGAACATGCATACCACATAATTGCGGTCCATTCCCAGCTTACAAAACGGCAAGACCTCGCATCACCTAGGTCGGGCGCTGGGAGGACTGATAAGTGTGCAGTGACACAGAGGGACTGCAGAATTATCATTTTAGATCAGAAATAGAAGTGAAACCAGTACATTATTTCCATTGATTATAAAACAGACAAAATTCCCAAGTCGTCTTGTTAAGTTTCTACAGACAAAGCAAAATTTAGCTTTAAAGAAGGGGTTACAAGGAGGGGGAGGTTAAGGGACCACAAAATGCCTTCTATTTTGATGACATCAGCAAAAGGCAAATCGTTTTTTCCAGGCTCTAGCAATAATACAAAATACAGTTATTCATGATTCTCTGACCGTGCACATGAATAGATTAGGCATGAGTACATGTAATCCATTTTAATGGGTATAGCCTGGGTATTCTCAACAAGCGTCATATACAGTCCACCACTAATGAAAAAATCCAGAGGATATAACTTTGGTAAATTTACTTTTATTTCTGAAGATATTGCACAGCCTATGAAAAAAATGAATGGGTGCCAATAATGGTGAGCAGGACTGTACTTTGATCTAGCCAATATACAGACATTTAATATTTTGATTAGACAATTTAATTGCTTTTTATTATTATTTGTACATAGGATCTTGATATAGTTAAGAGCTTCCTATGATTCACCCCTTGAGGACGCAATAGTGAAACATGCATTGATGTGAGAGAGTACAATCTATATACAGTTGTGGCCAAATGTATTGACACCCCTGCAATTCTGTCAGATAATACTCAGTTTCTTCCTGAAAATGATTGCAATCACAAATTCTTTGGTATTATTATCTTCATTTAATTTGTCTTAAATGAAAAAACACAAAAGAGAATGAAGCAAAAAGCAAAACATTGATCATTTCACACAAAACTCCAAAAATGGGCCAGACAAAAGTATTGGCACCCTCAGCCTAATACTTGGTTGCATAACCTTTAGCCAAAATAACTACGATCAACCGCTTCTGGTAACCATCAATGAGTTTCTTACAATGCTCTGCTGGAATTTTAGACCATTCTTCTTTGGCAAACTGCTCCAGGTCCCTGATATTTAAAAAGTGCCTTCTGCAAAATGCCATTTTTAGATCTCTCCACAGGTGTTCTATGGGATTCAGGTCTGGACTCATTGCTGGCCACCTTAGAAGTCTCCAGTGCTTCCTCTCAAACCATTTTCTAGTGCTTTTTGAAGTGTGTTTTGGGTCATTGTCCTGCTGGAAGACCCGTGACCTCTGAGGGAGACCCAGCTTTATCACACTGGGCCCTATATTATGCTGCAAAATTTGTTGGTAGTCTTCAGACTTCATAATGCCATGCACACGGTCAAGCAGTCCAGTGCCAGAGGCAGCAAAGCAACCCCAAAACATCAGGGAACCTCCGCCATGTTTGACTGTAGGGACTGTGTTCTTTTCTTTGAATGCATCTTTTTTTCTCCTGTAAACTCTATGTTGATGCCTTGCCCATTCTTCCAAAATGTTGTAGGTTTTCTCAGGTACGTTTTGTCAAACTTCAGCCTGGCTTTTTTATGTCTCGGGGTAAGAAGTGGGGTCTTCCTGGGTATCCTACCATACAGTCCCTTTTCATTCAGATGCCGACAGATAGTACGGGTTGACACTGTTGTACCCTCGGACTGCAGGGCAGCTTGAACTTGTTTGGATCTTAGTCGAGGTTCTTTATCCACCATCCGCACAATCTTGCGTTGAAATCTCGAAATCTCTTGTCAATTTTTCTTTTTTGTCCACATCTAAGGAGGTTAGCCAAAGTGCCATGGGCTTTAAACTTCTTGATGACACTGCGCACGGTAGACACAGGAACATTCAGGTCTTTGCAGATGGACTTGTAGACTTGAGATTGCTCATGCTTCCTCACAATTTGGTTTCTCAAGTCCTCAGACAGTTCTTTGGTCTTCTTTCTTTTCTCCATGCTCAATGTGGTACACACAAGGACACAGGACAGAGGTTGAGTCAACTTTAATCCATGTCAACTGGCTGCAAGTGTGATTTAGTTATTGCCAACACCTGTTAGGTGCCACAGGTAAGTTACTGGTGCTGTTAATTACACAAATTAGAGAAGCATCACATGATTTTTCCAACAGTGCCAATACTTTTGTCCACTCCTTTTTTATGTTTGGTGCGGAATTAGATCCAATTTGGCTTTAGGACAATTCTTTTTGTGTTTTTTTCATTGAAGACAAATTAAATGAAGATAATAATACCAAAGAATTTGTGATTGCAATCATTTTCAGGAAGAAACTGAGTATTATCTGACAGAATTGCAGGGGTGTCAATACTTTTGGCCACAACTCAGGCATTTATGACACACTTTATCTTCCCTGAATTTTTCTTTTAGTTTTGATGTCAAATATGATCCATATGTAGTGATTAATTACTAAGCTGCCCTTGTGGTACATATACCCTTGTTATTCTTGCATCTTTTGAATACATTTTAGGTATTTAAGCCCTTATCTTATTTCTCTGTATACTTCTCATGAATTATACGTTGTTTAACCCCTTCTCCCCGAGCCTTTTTTGACATTACTGACCTGGCCATTTTTTGCAATTCTGACCAGTGTCCCTTTATGAGACAATAACTCTGGAACGCTTCAATGGATCCTAGGAATTCTGAGATTGTTTTTTGTGACATATTGGGCTTCATGTTAGTGGTAAATTTAGGTTGATAATTTTTGCTTTTTTGTGAAAAAAATCGGAAATTTGAGGAAAAATTTTAACATTTCGCAATTTTCACACTTTGAATGTTTATTCTGTTAAACCAGAGAGTTATGTGACACAAAATAGTTAATATATAACATTTCCCACATGTCTACTTTACATCAGCACAATTTTGGAAAAAAAACTTTTTTTATTAGGAAGTTATAAGGGTTCAAAGTTCATCAGCAATTTCTCATTTTTACATCAAAATTTACAAAACAATATTTTTAGTGACCACATCACATTTGAAGTCCCTTTGAGGGGTGTATATGACATAAAACACCCAAAAGTGACACCATTCCAACAACTGCACCCTCAAGCTACTCAAAACTACATTCAAGAAGATTATTAACCCTTCAGGTGCTTCACAGGAACTAAAACAATGTGGAAGGAAAAAATGGACATTTTAATTTGTCCAACAAAAATATTATTTTAGCCTCAATTATTGAGTTTTCACAAAGGTAAAAGCACAAAAAGGACCATAAAATTTGTATTGCAATTTCTGCTGAATAAACTGATACCCCATATGTGGTCAAAAAACACTGTTTGGGCACACGTCAAAGCTCGGAAGGGAAGGAGCGCCATTTGATTTTTTTTGAATGTAAGATTAGCTGCAATCATTAGTGGATACCATGTCACGTATGGAGAGCCCCTGTGTGACTAAACATTGGAGCTACCCCACAAGTGACCAGATTTTGGAAACTGGATGCATAGTGAGCACTTTGAAACCCCAGGTGCCTCACACATTGATCCATTAAAATGAAAAAGTACTTTTCTTCACAAACATTCCTCAATTTTTTCATTTTCCCATGGGCAACAGGATAAAATGGAACCTAAAATTTGTTGGTCAATTTCTCCTTAGTACACCGATATCTCATATGTAGCAGAAAATCACTGTTTGGGCGCTTGTCATAGAAGCCCCGGTGGCTTTGCTAGCAGCCTTCAGCTCTTCTGCATTGTTGGGTGTGGTGTCTCTCATCTTCCTCTTGACAACGCTCCATATATTCTCTATTTGGTTTAGGTCAGGTGAGTTTTCTGGTCAATCTAGAACAGTGATAATGTGGTTATTAAACCAGGTATTGGTACTTTTGGCAGTATGGACAGGTGCCAAGTCCTGCTGAAAAAATTAATATCCATTTCCAGAAAGCTTGTTTACAAAGGGAAGTGTGAAGTCCTCTAAAATTTCCTGGTAGACAGCAGCACTGACTTTGGTCTTGATAAAACACAGTGGACATATACAAGCAGATGGCTCCCCAAACCATCACTGATTGTGGAAACTTCACTCTAGGCCTCAAGCACCTTGGATTGTGTGCTTCTCCACTCTTCATCCAGACTCTGGAACTTGATTTTCAAATGAACTGCAAAATGTACTCTCATCTGAAAACAACACCTTGGACCATTGAGCAACAGTCCAGTTGTTTTTCTCCTTGACCCAAAAAATACGCCTTGCATTTTCTATTGGTCATGAGTGGCTTGACACAAGGAATGCCACAGTTTTAGCCCATGTCCAGGATACGTCTGTGTGTGGTGGCTCTTGAAGCACTGATTCCAACAACAGTCCACTCCCTTGTGACTCTCCCCCAAATTTTTGAACAGCCTTTTCTTAAAGAGGACCTGTCACCAAACCAGGCATGGTGATCTAATTACAGCACAGGATGCAGCATGTCTGCAGTATGCAGGCAAGGGGTCCCCCAGCACTTGAGCAGCCCTGTACCCCGAGATAATACAGTTAGAAAACTTACATGCTACAGCTACTAAGGAGGTGGCTAGGGGCTGCAGCCAAGGGCAGATTCACACCCCCTGCATGTGTAATTTGCCCACCGTTGCCAATCATTCTCTCCCTGTCTGCAGCATTTAAACAGAGGTTTTTTTTCTCTCCCGTTTAGCCCCGCCCCTCAGGGGTGGGGCTAACAGACTTTCTGGGAGAGAGAAAAAACCTGTTTAAATGCTGCAGACAGGGAGAGAATGATTGGCAGCGGTGGGCAGATTACACATGCAGGGGGTGTGAATCTGCCCTTGGCTGCAGCCCCTAGCCACCTCCTTAGTAGCTGTAGCATGTAAGTTTTCTAACTGTATTATCTCGGGGTAAATGTGTTTCACTTTAAGTATTGACTTAGGCTGGCTTCACACCACGGCAAGGTCCAGTCCGGGGCTGTCTGGTGTAAACCAGAGAGCCCCGGACCGGTTTTTGGCCCCATAGTAGCCTATGGGGCCGGATGGAGCCGGATGGCAGCTCTCTGCCATCCGGTTTCCATCTCTCGGATGAATCCGGGAGAATTCGGATTATTCTCACCGCACACAAAAATGTTGCTTGCAAAAAAAAAATCACCCCAAAAAGCTGGATCCCGAATTTGCCCGGATTGGTCCGGATCAGATTCTCCCTAACATGGGAGCCTATGGGGCCGGATTGCCCCCGTCCGGGCGAATCCGGGAACCGGATACCGCGGCTGCACGCCGCTGTTGTTTGAGGACAGCGGCTAGCATGAAGCTAGCCGCAATCTTGAAAAATCAGCAGCTGCGGCTGCAATTACAGCCATCCGGCTGCACACAGGACCGGAGGGTATATTTGGCCCTCCGGTTCTGTGTGCTGATCCGGTCCAGGGCTGTCAGGTTCATGCCTGACAGCCCCGGACTGGACCTTGCCATGGTGTGAAGCCAGCCTTATTTAATTTATTGAGATGCACTTGTATAATTCTCCATTGATTTCTGGTAAGATGACAGTTCTCAAAATTTTTTATTGGTTTTAATCAAATAACTAATACTATAATAAAGAATGATTATTTGATTTACATTTTGTTTATCGTAGTTATTTTCACAATTGTAGAAGATTCATATCTATTTTTTCATAAAAGCCTTTTTTCTCGACTTCATCTTGTTGTCCCTTTGGGTACATGATACTGCAATCATACTATATACTGCAATACAAGTAAAAAATGTACGACTTTGGAAGAAGGGGAGGGAATAATGCAAACATAAAAATGAAAATAGAGGTTAGGCCTGGCTGACCGCGTTTTTTTCGCGGTCGCATCCGCGGCATGTGCCGAAGCAGCAACTATCCCGCACCTGCCGCAAGCCCCATAGACATTGCATGGGGCTTGCCGCAGGTGAACCGCAAGTGCGGCCGTTATGCGGTAAATGTGGCAGATGTTTTTTTCACCGCAGCTGCCGCATTTTTCTAATACCGCTGATGTGAAAGGGGCCTTAGAGAGGCAAAGAGTGTAACTACTGTGTTGTACAAACAAAATTCTTGTTTCCCCAATTTGTGGAACGATTCATAAACATCTGTTGCCATTGGATCCAGCTATGACACTTTCTAGATTTTACAGCTGTGCGTCTGGTAATACCTACCATAACTTATAAGCAGCTCTCACCCATCTAAGGGTGCTTTCACATCTGCGGTTTTCGCCAATCGCGGCAGTTGCGGTGAAAAAAAACGCAACTGCCGCGATTAACGCATAACCGCTGCACTTGTGGCACAGTTGCAGCAAGCCCCATACAATGTCTATGCGGGTTTGCCAATAGGGTATAATGGTGTGCACACCGCGTAGGTGGTGAGTGGAGGTGCCAACTAACAGGATTTCTTCACTCCCAGTAAATACAAATATGGATACAAAGTTGCACACTCCTTTAGATGTTTTTGATGCAAGGTTTATTATGAACAGTTAATGGCCACAGATGTCAACGCGTTTCAGCTTTAACCAAAGCCTTGATCACGACAATTGGCTATGAAACAAAACAAATAAAAGTGTATAAATATTTACAAACATATGGTGTCACCTGTGCTGTAGAGAGCACAGGAAAAAGGCAATTTACATATTTACATAGGTCAACGATACTGTTGAGGACAGCAAGAATGTATTACTGTCCCAGAGGATGTTATTAGTACATAGAAGGTAATAGGGGAGCTGAGCAGTTAGTTTAGGGAGTGCCAAAGAGTTGGTCAGTAGCGATTGGAGGAAGGTATAGATAGGTTAGAGAGGAATTAAATATAAATAGGTGTATATAGATATACTTAATTAGACATATTTAGTTAGAGAGATAGGGTCGTAGTATGAAAAAGTATCCGAGTTACCAGGTGTGGGTCATGGAATGTTCTAGGATAAGATTGGAAAGAGGAGTCTTTCCTTGGTGGCGAACGCTCGATTAAGGTGGTTTGCTTTATTTCAATAATTTCCAAATGGGGATAGGCGTTTTTCAGCACGGTCCTATGGAAAGCAATATCATAGCTGTCACTATTATGGCAAGAAGATCAACCAGAGCTAAATAAAGTACCATGTAGCGTTAGTCCCTCCAAGCTGACAAATCATTAGTATTATGTGATTATATAGTTTGATTATATCTCCTTAATTTCAATGTAGCCTAAAAAGATATATGTGTCAAATAGGTTGTATAATATATGTTGTGAGGTAGCAACCGGGGAACCCGCTTGCAAAACGACAAGAACACGTGTTTTTAAGTTAACCAATGTCTACCCGTTTATTTTCACATATTAATCACATAACCCGGGTAGCATGTTTCACACATATCACATTGATTAACAACACTTTACATGAACACCATACATTTACATTTAACATCACAACACTTATATTGCACATAACGATTTATAGTAACCCGGGACCTGTAACCACGACTCTCTGTCCCCATTGGAGCTCTACTAACAGCTCCCGTGGTGGCTACGGCCTCCGGCCTACTTACACATCTTACAGTACCTTTATAATAAATACATTTGATATACTTCGATGATGACCCTTCCGGTTCATAACAGGGATTGGCAAACCCTAGTAACCCGTGGCTGCGGCCTCCGGCCTAACCACGCGTTACCCAGTACGGGAGCCCTTCTAACCCCTGCTTCTGACCTTCGTTACATACGCCTCAACGGGCCCTGTGGGTCCCAATGGCGGTACCTGCCGCCTGGCTTTAGTCCCCCAGCATGATGACTAATACATTCACCCGTAGTCAGGAATCCTGCCTGACCGGGACCTTACACACCGTATGTGATCCATCATTCAAACGTCCATGGATCACACACCTGCTCACAGCCCACATCCATGGACTGTGGCCCCTCCATGGCCCATTACAGGGATTGGCAAACCATAGGAGACGGGAACCTCTACATCCGTTACCTACTGGAGCCCTCTTACCCCTGTCTCTGGCACCACAGGCACACTCACCCCATTAGAGGTCGTGGTTGAGGGACGGGTACCCTCTGCAAGCAGCAGGGCAAGCCTCCCTCTCGTCCCAAGGACGGAACGCCTCCAACATCATCCATACTCGCTGGGTCACTGTCTCTCCACATTATTATACATGGGTCTTACATAGGTCATCATCTCTCATTCAGGGCCATTACTTACGCCCTCATACACATAGTTCATCGGGTCCCTTAACTGAGTACTCTGACTCGGACCCAAAGGCGGTCTATGCCCGCCTGGCACACTACATACAATTGCCTCCACGGGCTACATACATTCCGGTTCATCAGGACCTTTAACGGACTCCACTGAGTCGGTCCCAAGGGCGGTCTATACTCGCCTAACATGATTTACGCACACCAGGTGCACAGTTCACACTATCGCTTGGGAACTGCTTTCTTACCGGGCACGGATCCGGGTCTCGCTACCTGGGTCACAGGTTCCACCAGGCATCCCCACAGGCTCCTTTCCCGGGCGTGTTTCACCCCACGCCCGGTCCAGCGTCCACGGGTCAACCATGGCTTCCCCCTCTAGGTGCGGACAGGACCACGGACCTCGGCACCGGCATGGAGCTAGCATGCTCCCATCATGTCATGCACACAGAGCCTTGGACTGCTCTGCACTCAGGCTGGTCTCAGCTTCCATCTCACTCAATCTCAGCTTCCAGGATCACAGCCTCCAGAATGAATCTCACAATCACTCAGGTGGCCGGCTCTTATCGTGCCAGCCACTCCCCCATGGACACACCCCCTCAGCTGCTAATCATCAGCTTCCACACAGCTCAGGTTAACTCCCTGTGTTCCGGGTTGTCAGCACTCACTCATCACATCCTATTCCTCATGGACTCCTCTCACTCTCACTGCCGCTCATTAGGCTCATGAACTCATTGTGTTCAGGTTGGTTCACACAGTATTATCATCACAGGAAAACCGGCCAGTGTGCACAGGATCATCCTCTGATCCTACATGTGATGTACCCCGGCCATGCGGATCATGCCGGCGGTGCCTCACAATGTGCAGAGCTAATCGTTGTCAAAACAAAAGTTCCTTCTGCTTTTTACCCAAAGTGCATGTTGGGCATTAATGGACAGAGTGCCTGTCATTATATAGTTAAATACCTTCTTTCAGTGATAGGTCCGCCCCCGTCAGAGTCCTGGTAGGAATGAGCACAGTGTGTTATCGGTTGCTGCTATTTATAGCAGAAAACAGGAAGTGGGGAATCCGCACATGCTCAGTAGCGTGTCTCGGACAAAGTGTGGCAGAAGTGCCATGTTAGGTGTATGCTAACCAGTGACTGCTTGTAGTTGAGAGTGCAATGCATCATGGGAGGGAAGGGGAGGAGCCGTTCTCAGCCTGTCAGCTTCAGTGTAAACAATGCTGCTAGTAGTAATTATAGCAGGAGATCGGTGTGAAGGGGGACTGATTGTAAGCATGAATGAAGGGTGTGTTATGGAGTATTCCACAGGAGGTATATTATACAAGAAGACAAGATCAATATTAGATATTTCAGAAATGACAGGCTGAGAACGGCTCCTCCCCTTCCCTCCCATGATGCATTGCACTCTCAACTACAAGCAGTCACTGGTTAGCATATACCTAACATGGCACTTCTGCCACACTTTGTCCGAGACACGCTACTGAGCATGTGCGGATTCCCCACTTCCTGTTTTCTGCTATAAATAGCAGCAACCGATAACACACTGTGCTCATTCCTACCAGGACTCTGACGGGGGCGGACCTATCACTGAAAGAAGGTATTTAACTATATAATGACAGGCACTCTGTCCATTAATGCCCAACATGCACTTTGGGTAAAAAGCAGAAGGAACTTTTGTTTTGACAACGATTAGCTCTGCACATATATTATACAACCTATTTGACACATATATCTTTTTAGGCTACATTGAAATTAAGGAGATATAATCAAACTATATAATCACATAATACTAATGATTTGTCAGCTTGGAGGGACTAACGCTACATGGTACTTTATTTAGCTCTGGTTGATCTTCTTGCCATAATAGTGACAGCTATGATATTGCTTTCCATAGGACCGTGCTGAAAAACACCTATCCCCATTTGGGAATTATTGAAATAAAGCAAACCACCTTAATCGAGCGTTCGCCACCAAGGAAAGACGCCTCTTTCCAATCTTATCCTAGAACATTCCATGACCCACACCTGGTAACTCGGATACTTTTTCATACTACGACCCTATCTCTCTAACTAAATATGTCTAAGTATATCTATATACACCTATTTATATTTAATTCCTCTCTAACCTATCTATACCTTCCTCCAATCGCTACTGACCAACTCTTTGGCACTCCCTAAACTAACTGCTCAGCTCCCCTATTACCTTCTATGTACTAATAACATCCTCTGGGACAGTAATACATTCTTGCTGTCCTCAAAAGTATCGTTGACCTATGTAAATATGTAAATTGCCTTTTTCCTGTGCTCTCTACAGCACAGGTGACACCATATGTTTGTAAATATTTATACACTTTTATTTGTTTTGTTTCATAGCCAATTGTCGTGATCAAGGCTTTGGTTAAAGCCGAAACGCGTTGACATCTGTGGCCATTAACTGTTCATAATAAACCTTGCATCAAAAACATCTAAAGGAGTGTGCAACTTTGTATCCATATTTGTATGCGGGTTTGCGGCAGGTGCGGCAAGTGCGGTATCGGCACTTGCGGCAGGTGCGGCGGTGAAAAAAACGCGGCTGACCGCGATTTTTTTCACAGCCGCACCTGCGGCAAGTGCCGAAACTGTACTTGCCGCACCTGCCGCACACTTACCGCAAGCCCCATAGACATTGCATGGGGCTTGCCGCAACTGTGCCGCCAGTGCAGCGGTTTATGCGGTAATCGCGGCAGTTGTGGTTTTTTTACCGCAACTGCTGCAAAAGGCGAAAACCGCAGATGTGAATGGGGCCTTAGAGATATGTTTTACTGCCACCACGTTTTATTTCCCTGCCCCTGCAACTCATTAGATAAACTGCACATGTGCAGAAGAAATTATTGGACAGATACTCTTAAAATGTTAACGTTAAGTCCAGTAGGAAAAACAGTTTAAAAAAAATGAAATTGTACATTAAACATTGTTTTTCACAGGAAATTAAAAGTATATACAGTACTAAAGAGTACAATTTGCAAACGATTTGAAGTACATCATTCTACAACGAGAAATATTTGGATATACCTTTCAAAATATCCCTATAACCGTAAGGCTATATTGATATTTTCCAGTGAATACGCACACCAGATTGTTATGGCAAAAAAATATTACTTTATTCGTTAAAATTAATTTATGCTAAAAAAAATTTTATACTACAAAACAACATGTCAAAGGGCTCTCAGTCCCTATTATGCACATTATTACAGGGTTGGCAAAAATAAAAAATTGACAAAATACATAGGGGATCAGAAGAAAAGCTTATGGCACCATCACATTTGTAATGTTCCTACTCCAAACCCCCATATTTAGGAAATATCAAAAAATGTCATGCTGTCTAGCTGCTGTTAAATAAACATACCGGTAGGTTGGATTTAAAATGTGTACAGTACCTGGTGCAAAGAAATCCTTATCGCAAATCACTCCTTGATCCCTTACTGCTACAGTGACCCTGCCACAATACCACAGCCAATATATATAGAAATATTTGGAACTGGAAAACACTGAAGACAGTTGATAAACTTTCTAAGACTGGATGTCCCAGCAAATTCACCCAAATGTTAGGCTGAGCAGTGCTCAGAAAACTTGTAATATAACTAAGGGTAGAGATGAGCAGACCTGTGGAGGCTCGGGTTCTGGGGCTTCTGCCGGACTCTTTATAATGCTCAAATCTGGACCCGAACCTCATTAGAAGTCACTGACTGGGCACATACATAAACAAAGCACTTGCGGGGAGGGAGGGTGGGAATTTGTAATTATTCTTTTTGTTCACACTATATTTGATAACTCTGAGTTCACTCCAATCCACTCATCCCTAATCAAGAGCTACTGCTGAGACTTTAAAGGCCTCCGCATCTTAAATCAGGACTGTGGAGTCGGTAAGCAAAATATACGATTCTGACTTTTCAATTTCCTATTGAATCCAACTCCGACTATAACTCCACCAAAATGGACACCGACTCCAACTCCACAACCATGGCTGTGAAGTCATTAAGCCAAACATCCGACTCAGACTTCTCAATTTCCCTGGGTAACTCCACCCAAGATGGACACCGACTCCACAGTCCTGTCTTAAATGTTGAATTTCAAACTATTCTATCAACATAATTATACTTGGTGGCAGCTCTGTAATAAGTTGAACTTGTCTTAAAGATGACCTGTCACCCCCCTGGTGCATGGCAAACTAAACGCAGCACTGAATGCAGCATATCTGCTGCATTCAGAGAAGGGGTCCCCCATGTCTCTAGCCCCCTATAAGCTTTAGAAAAGACTTTAGAAACCTTACAGTTAAGAGGTTGCCTGGGTGGGATCTTATTAAGAGGTCCTGGCTGCTGGCACAGTCCTCCTTGCCTCCTCCTCATGTGTTCCTCCCCTTCTATGTGTCTGCGGTCACTTCCTCTTCTGCTGTGTCTGCCCTCCTCTTCTGCTCCTTCTCCATGTGATGTTAGGAGCAGAAGAAGAGGGCAGACCCAGCAGAAGAGGAGGCGGCAGACACAGAGAGGTGGAATACACAAGGAGGAGACAGGGAGGATTGTGCCAGCAGCCAAGCCCTCTTAATAAGATCCCACCCAGGCGACCTATTAACTGTAAGGTTTCTAAAGTCTATTTTAAAGCTTACAGGGGGGCTAGAGATATGGGGGACCCCTTATTTGAATGCAGCAGACATGCTGCATTCAGTGCTGCATTCAGTTTGGGGGTGACAGGTCCTTTTTAAGGCCTTTGGTTCTCTCAACATGTTTAAAAAAAATTCCCAGATTAAAAAGTGCACAATATAAGGAAAGATGTATTGTATTGAATATTGTATTGTAGTGAGCATGTATTGTATCTTATAAGCATTAAATGTTAGTTTAATAGCTTGTAAATGGCACCCCATGAAATAGAAATAATAACTTTATAGAAGAACTCTGGGAAACATGCACATCAGCCTTAGATAAATGCAAACAATGTGGTTAGATTTTATAGAGGAAGAGTAGTTGAACAATCAAGGGTAATTCAACAGGGAGTTTTTGTAAAAGAAATAATTAAAAAAAAAAAAAACACAGAAAAACAATGCTAAATGTTTAGAAAGAAAACCTTCTGTATCTTGCAATCAAATATACAGGAGGGCTTTAAAAAAAAAAAAACCATTTCATTATTGTGAATTTTGATTGCCTTTTCTGTTTGCAGAGGGTCCATAGAGGTGAAATAATAATACATTTTATTTATATAGCGCCAA
Organism: Allobates femoralis; assembly: GCA_033576535.1. Classification (NCBI taxonomy): domain Eukaryota; kingdom Metazoa; phylum Chordata; class Amphibia; order Anura; family Aromobatidae; genus Allobates; species Allobates femoralis. The sequence continues at coordinate 325,872,807 of JARQOC010000003.1, forward strand.
CATATTCAACAGGACTTTACAATTGAGTGGAGGGCAATGTACAGATAATAACGACAGTACAACACATCACATAGTTCACCAGTTACAGGAGGGGTGAAGGCCCTGCTTGAAAGCTTACAATCTATAAGGACATAGGGGACACAGTAGGTGGGACGTGCTTGTAGGGTCGGATTCAGCCATCATTAACATAAATGGAGGTTTTTCATATGAGGCTGCATCGTCCAGTCATCAGCCAGTTTTGTCAATATGCACTTGCATGCTATTAATTTTAGGGAGGATGTGAAGACAAATGAATAGGCGGATAAATAGGAAGGAGCAGGTTGTATTTAACATTTAGACAGAGGGAACAGGGAAGAGGAGAAAGTTATGTGAGGGACTTGAGGTGACAGGTTTGTCTAAACAGATGTGTTTTTTAAGACACGCTTAAAAACAAGGGGCTAGAAATTTATTTGCATTCGAATTGGGACTTGCAGTTTGGTTTGAGTTCACCAAGGGCAGTATAGTCAATGGGCATGTGCTTTTTAGCACCTATAGGTCAATAATGGGAAGTTATTATATACCGTAACTCATAGGAGTTAATAATACAGGCATATAGTGAAAGTAAGTTGAATGTCACACTTAAGGTACCTTTACACGCCGCGACGGCAGGCTGGATACATCCCGCTACTTCACGTGCACGAGCACGCTCAAACGGTTACAAACGTCAACGCACCCTCTTTACACGCCGCCACAAGGTGCGCTACGCCACGCTACATCTATAGCTAGCTACATCGCCGGGTGTCTCAAGTAGCCAGCTGTAGCTCATGTACACACCGCTATAACCAGCTACTATGGGCGTACCTGGTGCAGCAGGGCCAGCACATAGGCGTGCCACAATTGTGGATTACGAGCCGTCCGTATGCTGATAGGACGAAGCAATAACATCCTGATTGGGCAGGCAACGCAGGAGGCTGAGTAATACAGCACGCTCGAGCGATTGTGTAGTGTGACTCGTCAGCTCCTTAAATATGCCTCCCTATGCAGCAACTACCAATCGTCATGCAGCAGCTTCCACCAATGATCGCACATGGGGCGCGGTAACACGGAGCCAGGGTCACGCCTTAGCTACATTGCAGGCTGTCCCGAGTTCCCTTCCGTTGCTTCTTTACACGCCGATACAGCTCGCTACCATCGGCGTTGTAGCCATTAGTTTTCGAGCAGAGCTAGGAAACAGATGTATCTGTTGCCGGCTGTATCGTCACGTCTTCAGACGCCGCTACAACGGGCTACATTGGCGCTACAAGCTACATTTGTAGCCTGTAGCGGGATGTATCCAGCCTGCCGTCGCGGCGTGTAAAGGTACCTTTAGGCTATATGCCAACGCTGCGTTAGTAATTCAGAATTCTCTGCATCAAATCTGCATCCACTATAAGCAAGTATTAGGCAGCAAAAGCGTGCTTTTTTGATGCAGAAAATTTGTCCTCGCCCTGTAGTTAGCGCTTACCTAGGATACTGGAAGTCACATCCGGGTTTCAACTGCATCACAAACCACATGGGTCATCCACACCCTAACCACATGACATGTGACGCGGGAATTACAGGGCAGTACACAAGGTAAGCTGCACAAAACAATTGACATGCTGCATATATTTATGGATTAAAAGATCTGTAAAAATCTGAGCTATTACGCTGCTCAAAAATGCACAGATGTGGGTACACCTCAGGCAAAGTCTGCTGGCTACCCTATACACTACAGTTCAAAATTTTGGGGTCACCTAGACAATTTTATGGCCACTACATTATAGATAGAATACCAGCTGCCTGCTTCTTCCCTAAATAGTTAATGCATAATTTGGAGGTGTGCCTTGGGTCATTGTCCTGTTGTAGGATGAAACTGGTTCCAATAAAGCTCTGTCCACAGGGTATGGCATGGCATTGTAAAATGGAGTGATAGCCTTCCTTATTCAAAATCCCTTTTACCTTGTTGTTTTGCATCTCACAAATTTACTTCTGTGAAGTTCTGTGTGATCAAAACACCTCAAACTTTGATTCGTCTGTCCATAAAACTTTTTTCCAATCTTCCTCTGTCCAATGTCTGTGTTCTTTTGCCCATATTAATCTTTTCTTTTTATTAGCCAGTCCCAGATATGGCTTTTTCTTTGCCACTCTGCCCTGAAGGCCAGCATCCCAAAGTCGCTTCTTCACTGCAGATGTTGACACGGGTGTTTTGCGGTACTATTTAATGAAGCTGCCTGTTGAGGAGCTGTGAGGAGTCTATTTCTCAAACTAGAGACTCTAAAGTACTTGTCTTGTTGCTCAGTTGTGCAGCGGGGCCTCCCACTTCTCTTTCTACTCTGGTTAGAGCCTGTTTGTGCTCTCTTATGAAGGAAATAGTACACACCATTGTAGAAAATCTTCAGTTTCTTGGCATGGAATATCCTTAATTTCTTAGAACAAGAATATACTGTCTAGTTTCACATGAAAGTTCTCTTTTTCTGGCCATTTTGAGAACAAACAAATGTAATGCTCTAGATTCTCAATCAGCTCAAAGGAAGGTCAATTTTATAGCTTCTCTAATCAGCCAAACCGTTTTCAGCTGTGCTAACATACTTGTGCAAGGGTTTTCTAAACATCCATTAGCCTTCTTAGGCCAGTTTCACACTGCGGCGTGATCCGGTTCGGTTCTGTCTGGGAGGACCCAGACAGCCACAGACCGGATCAGCACACTGGACTGGGGGCTATTATGCCCTCCGATCCTGTGTGCAGCCGCACGCAGTTCCCACTGCTGATAAGTCAGGACCGCGGGCGCTGCGGTCCTGACCTGTCAACGGCTGCAGCTGCGTGCGCTGCACACTGGACTGGAGGGCATAATAGCCCCCCAGTCCTGTGTGCTGATCCGGTCTGCGGCTGTCTGAGTCCTCCCAGACAGAACCGGACCGGATGATGCCGCAGTGTGAAGCAACCCTTACACAGTTAGCAAACACAATGTACCATTAAATCATTGGGGTGGTGGTTGTTGGAAATGGGCCTCTATACACCTATGTAGATATTGCATTAAAAACCAGACGTTTGCAGCTAGAATAGTCATTTACTACATTAACAATGTATATAGTGTATTTCTGATTAACCCCTTCATGACCCAGCCTATTTTGACCCTAAAGACCTTGGCCTTTTTTGTAATTCTGACCAGTGTCCCTTTATGAGGTTATAACTCGGGAACGCTTCAACCGATCCTAGCGATTCTGAGATTGTTTTTTCGTGACATATTGGGTTTCATGCTAGTGTTAAATTTAAGTCGATAATTTTTGCGTTTATTTGTGAAAAAATCAAAAATATGGCAACAATTTTGAAAATTTCACAATTTTCACATTTTTAATTTTTTTTTCTGATAAACAAGAGAGATATGTGACAGAAAAAAGTTATTAAATAATATTTCCCACATGTCTACTTCACATCAGCACAATTTTGGAAAAAAAAAAATTTTTTGTTAGGACGTTATAAGAGTTCAAAGTTCATGAGCAATTTTTCATTTTTCAACCAAAATTTACAAAACCATTTTTTTTAGTGACCACATCACATTTGAAGTCCTTTTGAGGGGTGTACATGACAGAAAACACCCAAAAGTGACACCATTCCAAAAACTGCACCCCTCAAGCTACTCAAAACTACATTCGAGAAGATTATTAACCCTTCAGGTGCTTCACAGGAACTAAAGCAAAGTGGAAACAAAAAATGGATATTTTAATTTTTTTATCAAAAATGTTCTTTTAGCCTCAATTCTTTCATTTTCACATGGGCAACAGGATAAAATGGATCTTAAAATGTGTTGTGCAAATTCTCCCGAGTACATCGATACCTCATATGTGGTCATAAACCACTGTTTGGGCGCACGGCAGGGCTCAGAAGTGAAGGAGCGCAATTTGACTTTTGGAGCTAATTTTACATTCAAAAAGTGAAATTGCGCTCCTTCCCTTCTGACCCCTGCCGTGCGCCCAAACAGTGGTTTATGACCACATATGAGGTATCGGTGTACTCAGGAGAAATTGCCCAACAAATTTTAGGATGAATTTTATGCTGTTGCCATGTGAAAACGAAAAAATTTAGGCTAAAAGAAAATTTTTGTGAAAAAAAAAGTACTATTTCATTTTCACAGATCAATTTGTAAAGCACCTGGGGGTTCAATATGCTCACTACCCATCTAGATATGTTCCCTGGGGGTCTAGTTTCCAAAATGGGTCACTTGTGGGGGAGCTCCAATGTTTAGGCACGCAGGGGCTCTCCAAACGCGACATGGTGTCCGCTAACAATTTGAATAAAAATCAGCTCACATTGTTAGCTGTAACCATGTTGTGTTTAGTGAGCCCCTGTGTGCCTAAACATTGGGCTCCCCACAAGTGACCCCATTTTGGAAACTAGACCCCCCAAGGAACGTATCTAGATGCATAGTGAGCACTTTGAACCCCCAGGTGCTTCACAAATTCATCCATAAAAATGAAAAAGCACTTTTTTTTTCCACAAAAAAATTCTTTTTTCATTATTATGGATCAATTTGTGAAGCACCTGGGGTTGAAAGTGCTCACTATGCATCTAGATACGTTCCTTTGGGGGTCTAGTTTCCAAAATGGGGTCACTTGTGGGGGAGCTCCAATGTGGAGACGCACAGGGGCTCTCCAAACGCGACATGGTGTCCGCTAACAATTTGAATGCAAAATGAGCTCAAATTGTTAGCGGACACCATGTTGCGTTTGGAGAGCCCCTGTGCGTCTCCACATAGGAGCTCATCCACAAGTGACCCCATTTTGGAAACTAGACCCCCAAGGGAACGTATCTAGATGCATAGTGAGCACTTTGAACCCCCAGGTGCTTCACAAATTAATCTGTAAAAATGAAAAAGTACTTTTTTTTCCGCAAAAATCTTTTTTTTTCAATAATTTGTGAAGCACCTGGGGGTTCAATATGCTCACTACCCATCTAGATATGTTCCCTGGGGGGTCTAGTTTCCAAAATGGGGTCACTTGTGGGGGAGCTCCAATGTTTAGGCACACAGGGGCTCTCCAAACGCGACATGGTGTCCGCTCACAATTTGAATAAAAATCAGCTCAAATTGTTAGCTGTCACCATGTTGCGTTTGGTGAGCCCCTGTGTGCCTAAACATTGGGGCTCCCCCACAAGTGACCCCATTTTGGAAACTAGACCCCCCAGGGAACGTATCTAGATGCATAGTGAGCACTTTGAACCCCCAGGTGCTTCACAAATTCATCCGTAAAAATAAAAAAGTACTTTTATTTCCACAAACATTTTCTTTTTTCATATTTACAGATTAATTTGTGAAGCACTGGGGTGTTCAAAATGCTCACCACCCATCTAGATAAGTTCCCTGGGGGGTCTAGTTTCCAAAATGGGGTCACTTGTAGGGGAGCTCCAATGTTTAGGCACATAGGGGCTCTCCAAACGTGACATGATGTCCGCTAACAATTTGGGTTGATTTCCATTCAAATTGTTAACAGACACCATGTCGCGTTTGGAGAGCCCCTGTGTGCCTAAACATTGGAGCTCCCCCACAAGTGACCCCATTTTGGAAACTAGACCCCCCAGGGAACGTATCTAGATGTATAGTGAGCACTTTGAACCCCCAGGTGCTTCACAAATTGATCCGTAAAAATGAAAAAGTACTTTTTTTCCACAAAATATTTTTTTTTTCATTAATTTGTGAAGCACCTGGGGTTCAGTATGCTCACTACCCATCTAGGTAAGTTCCCTGGGGGGTCTAGTTTCCAAAATGGGGTCACTTGTAGGGGAGCTCCAATGTTTAGGCACACAGGGGCTCTCCATACGCGACATGGTGTCCGCTAACAATTGGAATTGTTAGCGGACACCATGTTGCGTATGGAGAGCCACTGTGTGACTAAACATTAGAGCTCCCCCACAAGTGACCCCATTTTGGAAACTAGACCCCCCCAAGGAACGTATCTAGATGCATAGTGAGCACTTTGAACCCCCAGGTGCTTCACAAATTGATCCGTAAAAATGAAAAAATAATTTTTTTGTGGAAAAAAAAAGTACTTTTTTAATTTTATGGATCAATTTGTGAACCACTTGGGGGTTCAAGTACTCACTATGCATCTAGATACGTTCCTTGGGGTGTAGTTTCCAAAATGGGGTCACTTGTGGGGGAGCTCCAATGTTTAGGCACACAGGGGCTCTCCATACGCGACATAGTGTCCGCTAATAATTGGAGCTAATTTTCCATTCAACTTGTTAGCGGACACCATGTCACGTATGGAGTGCTCCTGTGTGCCACCAGCACAAGGGCAACTGGAAAAGTTGGGGTACAGCACCAGAAAATGGCACCTCTAATGTGCTATTTTCTGGGGTGACTGTGAATTGCAATTTGCAGCGTGGGGGGCACAACATTTGGGTCTCTCCACGATGAGGATTGCAGCCCCCCAAATACCAAGTTGTACCTGGCTGGCATCCAAAAATAAGGCAAAGCTCCTTGTCATTTTATTGGTAGAAGTAAAAAAAAAAAAATGACGTGGGGCTCCGCCGTATTTTTGGTCAAGCCAGGTACAACTTGGCAGCTACGGACTGCCAGCAACCCCCAGCTGCCTCGTTGTACCTGGCTGGTAACCAAAAATACAGCGAAGCCCATTTTTTTTTTTTCTAGGAATAATTCTAGAAAAAAAAATGGCGTGGGGCTCCGCCATATTTTTGGTCCAGCCAGGTACAACTTGGCAGCTACGGACTGCCAGCAACCCCCAGCTGCCTCGTTGTACCTGGCTGGTACCCAAAAATACAGCAAAGCCCTTTTTTTTTTTCTTTCTAGAACTAATTCTAGAAAAAAAAATGACATAGGGCTCCGCCATATTTTTGGTCCAGCCAGGTACAACTAGGCAGCTGGGGGCTGGATTCCACAGCATGGAGAGGCCCAAGCGTTCTGGGCCCCCCATGCTGCGAATTGCAGCCCGCAGCCGCCCCAAAAAATGGCGCATTCATTGAAGCGCCATTTTCTGGCGCTGTACCCAGACTCTTCCAGTTGCCCTGGTGCCGGTGGCAAACTGGGTAATAAAGGGGTTAATGCCAGCTTGTTATTGGCAGCTGGCACTAAGCCCGAGATTCATAATATAGGGCCAATGTTAGACCCGCCATTAGGAATCTCTGGTAAATAGTCAGAAAATAGACACAGAGAAAAATCTTTTTATTTGAAAAAAAAAAACAAACAAAACTTGGACTCCATCTTTATTATAAAGATCCGACGTAGTCCACAACGAAGGTCCCACGGCGCTCGACTGCCTCCGACGTAGTCCACAACGAAGGTCCCACGACGCTCGATCGCCTCTGCTCAATCCAGAGATTGCAGCAAGGGATCAAGTGTCCTCTTCCTACAGACTCTGGGGTCAGAGTTATGGTGCACTGTGTGACAATGATCTGTCATACAGTGCACCATGACTATGATCCCAGAGACTACAACAAGAGGATACTCATCCGCAGTCATCCACGTACGCACACATGCACGGACACACTAACACACATCCACCATGCACGGACACACTAACACACATCCACGGACGCACACATGCACGGACACACTAACACACATCCACGGACGCACACATGCACGGACACACTAACACACATCCACGGACGCACACATGCACGGACACACTAACACACATCCACGGACGCTGGAGTTCACACACATCCACATACGCACATCCACGCACGCATCCACGGACGCACACATGCACGGACACACTAACACACATCCACGGACGCACACATGCACGGACACACTAACACACATCCACGGACGCACACATGCACGGACACACTAACACACATCCACGGACGCACACATGCACGGACACACTAACACACATCCACGGACGCACACATGCACGGACACACTAACACACATCCACGGACGCACACATGCACGGACACACTAACACACATCCACGGACGCACACATGCACGGACACACTAACACACATCCACGGACGCTGGAGTTCATACACATCCACATACCCACATCCACGCACGCATCCACGGACGCACACATGCACGGACACACCAACACACATCCACGGACGCACACATGCACGGACACACTAACACACATCCACGGACGCTGGAGTTCACACACATCCACATACGCACATCCACGCACGCATCCACGGACGCACACATGCACGGACACACTAACACACATCCACGGACGCACACATGCACGGACACACTAACACACATCCACGGACGCTGGAGTTCATACACATCCACATACCCACATCCACGCACGCATCCACGGACGCACACATGCACGGACACACCAACACAAATCCATGGACGCACACATGCACGGACACACTAACACACATCCACGGACGCTGGAGTTCACACACATCCACATACGCACATCCACGCATGCATCCACGGACGCACACATGCACGGACACACTAACACACATCCACGGACGCACACATGCACGGACACGCTAACACACATCCACGGACGCATGCACATATCCATCCATCCATCCATTCATTCATTCATTCATTCATACTTACCCATGAGGAGGAGGAGCCTCTGAGAGGAGGAGGGACCACACCGCAGCTGCATCGGAAACCGGCGGGCTTCTCCGGAATGGGTGAGTGGGGCTAGAGGTGGGGGACTAGGCCTGGGGGGGGAGAGTGAGCAGGGGAAGGTGGGGGGGGATGAGCAGGGGGAGAGGAGGCTGTGCAGGCTGACCGGCGGGCGCCTGAGCCCGCCGGCACTGCATTACAGAAGGAGGAGGGCGGGTGGATCGCGGGGACGCGGGGGGGGCAGGCCGGACACAAGGGGGGCTGGAGGTAGGGGGACAAGACACAGGAGGGGCTGGAGGAGGAAGGGGGCAGGGGCACACAGAGGAATGACGGCGGCTGCATCAGGAGTGCAGCCGCGTGCAGCCGCCGCAGAAGAAGCTGATCGGAGGGGCGGGGGGGGCCGATAGGCGGCAAGGGGGGGCCCTAATGCTTCCTGGAGCTGGGGGGGCTGAGTAGGGGGAGGGCACCAGCCGATCCGCCCGTCCAGATCTGATTGGAGAGCTCCAATCAGATCTGGGAGGGGGAATCGCTGTGATTTCTCAGATCTGCAGTTTCACTTTTAAACTGCAGATCGGAGGGGCCCTGGGCACGGGGGGGTTAATCCACCCCCCGTGGGGTGTACTACAGGTTGTCACTGTGCATTATGTACAGTGACACCTGAGTCACCCCCCTCACACGGGCCGCAGGAGCCCGATCATTCCATGGCCCACCCCTAGGGCCAAGGGTCGGGAAGCACTTTGTTTCCATGGCCCAAACGTAGGGCCAAGGGTCGGGAAGGGGTTAATTTAATGTTCACTTCAGTGAAAAAAATGTGCTTTTCTATCAAAAATAAGGACATTTCTAAATAACCCCAAAATTTTTAAAGGTAGTGTATACTATGCGCATTTGCTGCACATTCTTACAAATACGCTGTACAAATGAGTAGCAAATGCGCTCTCGTCGGCACATACCCTTACAGTCAAAGCAGCACAATGGACTGCTGAGGATCTTTCTCTGGAACCAAACTCATAAGACTTAGAGGCTGGTAATGGTTAAAAGACTTGTGGCCCATGTAGCAAAAATATAAAAGGGTGGGGACAAGAGGCGCAATAGTGCCCTATCACTAGTGACACTGAGAAAATTAGAGTGGTGCTGTGGAGCCACTCACCTGGTACAGCTGTGATCCCCACAACTGGTTTGAAGGCAAAGAAATACTCCAAGCTACTGCAGGACCTCCACCAACCACTGACCAGTGGTGATATCCAGAGAAATGATGGGAGTGTAGGTGTGTCACGGTCCGCGCTGCTCCAAGGCTCAAAAAACTCACCAAAGAGTCAGAAATTCAGCAATCAGCAATTCAGGAAGGAAATAAAAGGATGGAAATCTGATTGCTGAATTTCTGACTCTTTGGTGAGTTTTTTGAGCCTTGGAGCAGCGTGGACCGTGACACACCTACACTCCCATCATTTCTTTGTGGCCCATGTAGACATTCTGGCACATACTCAGGCTGAAAATATTAGAAGAGTTAAAGTGGCTTAAGCCCAGTATAATTATTGGAATGTGCCAAAAAAATGTGACCTGAACGGAAAATGTTTACAATGCCTTTATGACAGAAAAGTAATGTAAATATATTAATAACCAATTCTTTGCCGTTTATATGATGTAATCATCTTTAAGGCCTTATTCACAGAGTGCGTTTGTGCTCTGTTATTGTTGATCCGTTTTTGGTGCATTTTCTGCAGCCGAAATGGATTTTGTGGTAAAAAAACCTAACAAAGGCAACATATGTTTGTGTTGCTTTTTTGCTCAGTTTTTTTGTGCTGCACTTTCACTTTTTTCAAAAGAAAACCACAGTACTATTCCATAAGGGGACACACACACTTTCTTACCTTCCCTAAGATCTGCGGTGTTCAGCGATGTGTTACTTGCGGGTATCACGTTGCAACAGGTTAGCTGATTAAGTCACATGGCCAGATCCTTTTGAGTTCTCACAAGTCCTTTTAGTGGTCCCCGATACTGTGAAGGAACACATTGCTGGAGAATGCCGCGGGATTGCCAGGGAGGGTAAGAAATTGGATTAATGAGTGTTTGTGGTATGGAAAGCTCAGTGAAACAACATTAAAAAAGCACCACAAACGGACTATGTGAATACCAATCTATTTGTGATGCTTTTTTTTATTACAATGGAGTCAATTGAGAAAGCGCAGCAAAAAAACTGAGCAATAATTGACGCTCATTTTCTGGTAGTGCTTTCTGCATCACTAGCACAGCAGTCATAAACGCTGATGTCTGCACAACATTTGGAAAATCACATTCACTTTGCTGGCAAACACAGTGACTGATCCGTTTTTGGTAACAGATTAAAAAAAAATAAAATAAATAAAAACAGAACAAAAAACTGATCACTAACTCAGCAAAAATAACCAGGGTGCACTTAGTCTATTTATAATTATTATATACTAGCTGGTGCCGATGCACATGCATCGGGATTCTAGCAGTGCGAGTCTCTGACTCGCAATGGCCGCTTCGCGGCCAATGCTTCGCGCTGCTAAGGCGACTCGCCATGCCGATGCGCGGGCATAGCGAGTCGCCTTAGAACTGCTCGCAATGGCCGCTGCGCGCCAATGCTTCGGGCGTATCCACATGACCACGCTGACTCGCAGCGCGAGCGGACTCAAAAGGGGCAAAAAACCCATTCGTGATTATATAATAGATATGTTTACACAGTAGTGTTCAAATTAATAGCAATCCAATATAACTAATCAGATTATTCACTGTTTTTGCTATAAAATATATTACCACATGTCAAACAATTTACCACTTGGTACTGTAGTTTCTCAAAAAACCAACAGACTCAGCATTCATGATCTGCATGTTTTTGAGTCTGTACATTTGAGTACTGTAATTGAAAGGGGGTAAGTTCAAAATAATAGCAGAGTGGAGTTCAATTAGTGAGGTGAAACATTCTGTGAAGAGACAGGTGTGAATGTTCTCAGTATCTCCTGCCTCGACTACTACAACCTTCTGCTCTCTTGCCTCCCTCTACTCTATCCTAAACTATGATGCCCAACTAATTCACTTGTCCCGCAGCTATTACCCAACCTCTCCTCTTTGCCTAGTCCTTCCTTGGCTCCCCATTGCCCAGAAACTTCAGTTCAAAACCCTATCTATCACATACAAAATGATCAACAACCAGTCTCCTCCATACATCTGTGACATTGTACTTACCTACACAACCTATGATGCTCTCAAGGATTTCCTTCTCTACTCCCATCTTATCTCTTCCTCTCAAAACCACATACAAGATTTCTCCTGTGCATCCCCCATACTTTGGAATGCTCTGTCCCAACACATTTGAATATTGCCTACCATGGAAACCTTCAAAATTAACCTGAAGACCCACCTCTTCCAACAAGCCTATAACATGCAGTGGGCCCTTATTTAAGGGTGAAGCCAGCATGCATTTCTCCTTGAAAAACAGTGAGAAATATGGTTCGTTCAAGATATTGTTCAGAAGAACAGAGTACGTTGATTAAAAAGTTGATTGGAGAGAGTAAAACATCTAAAGTAGTGCAGACAATAATAGGCTGTTCAGCTAAAATAATCTCCAATGCTTTAAAATAGAACGCAAAACCAGAGAAATGTGGAAGAAAATGGAAGACTACCATTCGAATGGATCAAAAAGTAGCCAGAATGGCAAAGGCTCAGCCAATAATCAGCTCAAGGATGATCAAAGACAGTCTCAAATTACCTGTGAGTAATGTGGCAGTTAGAAGATGCCTAAGTGAAGCTAATCTATTAACAAGAAGTCCTAGCAAAGTCCCACTGTTCAAAAAAAGACGTACTTTAGTGGATACAATTTGGTAAACGACACATCAACTGGCCTAAAGATAAAGAAAAATGTTGTGGACTGGTGAAAGTCAAATTTTTTTGGGGGGTCCATGGGCTGCAGTTTGTCAAATGACCCCTAAACTCTGAATTCAAGCCACAGTACACTCAGACAGTGGAGGTTGGTGGTGCAAACATCATGATATGGGCATGTTTCTCTCTCTAAAGGCCAGTTTATACATAGCGACATCATTAACGATGTCACTGCAACTTGCGACGTCGCTGCGAGGGCTGGATCATTCAGGCTGCAAAACAACACGTCCCAAGGGACTAAAGAATATAGCCCCTGCTAATTATAATGCCTAATGAGTATTAAAAGTTTTTATGTACTTTCACAGGAGACAAAAGGAGTGTGAGATTAGTGAAAATATGCTGCAGGGACATGTTTTGGTAGCTTAGGTGGTGTTTTGGAGGTGACAGGATCCCTTTAAAGATTTTTGTCTTAACTCGTGTTTTTTTAACACACTGCTATTATTTTGAACTCAAGTGTATGTACCTTTTTCTCTTTTGTCTACTGTTAAAAATACATACATATGTTCACGTTGCTTATACAAGACATGTAGACACACATTTATTGTAGTACTTGCAATTGATGACTAGTTACAGCTGCCCATCTCTCCACCCAAAGTTTCACTCTTATTATGAGTATAGTCAGATCTCACTTTCAGTAACACTGTTTACCAATTTACAGAAGGAAGAGATGCATCAAAAATCCTCTTCTCGGATGATCAACCATGTGTATATATACAAAACACAAATTCCCCAAAAGTTGGGAACACAATGATTTGAAAATACATTATAGCAATGTTTTATTCACAAGTTCAGAACAAAGAACATATATCAAAAGGTGAACGTTAGACATAATTCTATTTCATTTGAAAAAAATAATTGTGGTAAGGATGCTTTCACACTGGCGGCTTTGGGCGGATCCGGATCCTAACGGCGACACTTGCGGCAAGCCCCATGCATTGTCTATGAGGCTTGTGGTAAGTGTGGGGGAGACGTGGCAAGTGCGGTTTCGGCACTTGCGACAGATGCGGCCGCGAAAAGAAAATGCTGATGACTGTTTTTTTTTCGCGGCCACATCTGCAGAGACCGCACTTGCCGTGTCTGCCACACACTTACCGCAAGCCCTGTAGACAATGCATGGGGCTTGCCGCAAGTGTCGCCATTAGGCGGCACTTGCAGCAGATGTGGCTTTTAGTCCAGATATGCCGGATCCGGACAAAACCGTCAGTGTGTAAGCACCCTAATTTAGAAATTGATGGCAGCAACACACTCGAATACATTGGGACAGGGCCATGTCTACTATTGTGAACCATCTCTACTTTTTCCAACAGTCTGTAAACATCTGAGAAATGAGCATAGTAATTTCTGGAGTTTTGGGAGAGGAATGTTGACACATTCTTCTTTCATGCAGGATTGTATCTGAGCAACGGTTCGAGGTATTTTTGTGTTGGATTTTTATATTTACCCCTTCACCCCTTTACCTTCCTGATCAGGCTAATTTTTTTCAATTCTGACCAGTGTTATTTTATATTGTAATAACTCCGGAATACTTCAATATATTCCAGTGATTTTGAGATGTTTTTGTAAGTTCATGTTAGTGGTAATTTAGGTTGATTTTGTGTTTTTACTTGTGAAAACAACGGAATTTTGGCAATCACGTAGAAAATTTTGCAATTTTCAAACTTTACATTTTTCCTATCCTCAAACCACTAAGGCTGGCTTCACATTAGCATTCCCCTCCGCAGCGTTCTGCGGAGGGGTCCGAAATGTGTGCGCAGCGGCCGCCAGCTCCTATCTTTATAATGGGAGCGCACGGTGCTGCGCTTGACAGCGCATGACCGTGCGCACCCATTCACTCCCATATGTGATCACACAGTCTCGTCTGCACCAGGGATGCGACATGTTGCGTCCCTGGTGCGGGCGAGAGTGTGCAATTTGTCGCAGGCATCCGCCTGCGCACAGATCACATATGGCAGTGAATGGGTGCGCACGGTCATGCGCTGTCAAGCGCAGCACCGTGCGCTCCCATTATAAAGATAGGAGCTGGCGGCCGCTGCGCACACATTGCGGACCCCTCCGCAGAACGCTGCAGGGGGGTCCGCAAATGTGAAGGCAGCCTTAGTCATGCTGTACAAAATAATAAAAAATTAACATTTAATAAATATTTATTTTTAACTTCATAATTTTTTAAAGGGATCCTGTCACCCCCAAATCACCTCATAAGCTATTAAAAGATGTCCCAAGAGCATATTAACACTTATCCTACACTCCTTTTAGCTCCTAAATGCAGCTAGTGAAAATGAAGATTAAACTCACTCATTAGCGATGTTAATTAGTGACTACTGTATTCATAGTCACCCAGGTAGGCTCTCCCTCTTCCTAATATCACGCCTCAATAGGGTGACTATGTACACCTGCGCCGCTCTTTTAGCTTCAAGCCCCGCACTGCGCATGCGTGCTGGAGGCATAACATACATACGTCACCCGAAGCCGGAAATGACGCGATTCGCGTCATACAGCCGCACACAGCAGCCCGGCCGGCAGAGGAGAGCGGGGAGGCGCGCATTTGAATCAGAGTTGAAGATCACACCTATTGAGGTGTGATATTAGGAAGAGGGAGAGCCTGTCTGGGTGACTGTGAATACAGTAGTCACTAATTAACATCGCTAATGAGTGAGTTTAATAACGTTTAATAAGTGTTAATATGCTCTAGGGACATCTTTTAATAGCTTATGAGGTGATTTGGGGGTGACAGGATCCCTTTAAACGTAAATTTTTTCTGATAGGAAGTTATAAGGTTTAAAAGTTTAATCAGCAGTTTCTAATTTTTCCTACAAATCTTTACAAAACTAAGGAGCCACATCATATTTGCAGTGACTTTGAGGGTTCTATGTGTCAAAAAACACCAAAATATAATTTTAAAAACTGCACTGCTCAAAGTGCTCAAATCAACATCAACCACATAATGACAGCCACGCAATGCTACACATTGGCATCTGAGTACGTCTAGACAAGTTGAAAAGGAAAAACCCTGTAGCGGCCCCCAGCATCAGAAAATCTCCGGGTTTCAGCTACCACAGGTAGCTGAGACTCTGGAGATTGTGAATTGGGCAGTTTTTACCATTCTCGATCATGTGATCGACGGTATACACCGTATACCGGTGATCATATGAAACAAACCGACAAAGGCCTCAAATAATTATTTCTCTGCCATCTGACGTAATCAAACATGGCAGAGAAGTGTGCTCACCTGGTCTCCCCGAATTCTCCGGTACCAAAAAAGTTTCCAACAGTCCGTTTCCAAAATGGCGCCAACTGCGGCACTGGCTGAAAAAAAAACTTCATCGTATGGATTTTTCTCCCATCTGATATGTCACATGGAAGGGAAATGTCCTTTCCTGCCCCTCCCCTGGTCAGTGCCTGCCTATTTCAGTCCCTCTGCTTGCGGCCCTCCGGTTTCATGGTTCTCCTCCTATGCTCTCTTCCCGGAAGATTGTATGCGCCTGCACAAAGCAGTCTCTGCTCGGACAGGAGCAGCACTCTACTATGACAATTAGAACATAGAATATTTCATAAGCAAAAATTGCAGCACTTCACTTTATAAATATGGCCATATCGATAAACCACCCAGTCGCCACGTTGAGGCGTGTCTGCTTGACTGGGTCCCTATACTCAATTTTCAGCCTCTGAGTTAAAAACTTTCTCTTAAAATACTGAAAATTAAAAACGCAAAAATATTCTCCTAAATTTACCACTAACATGAGTTCCAATATATCACGAAAATCTTGGAATCAATGGGATCCGTTGAAGCGTTCCCTAGTTATAACCTCATAAAGTGACACTTGTCAAAAATGTAATATTTGGTCTGGTCATTAAGGTGAAAATTGGCTTTGTCACTAAGACGTTAAAACGTTTCTTACCCTTCAGGTGCTTCACAGGAAATAAAGTGGTGAGTAAAAAAAAGAAGAGCAAATTTTACTTTTCCCACAAAAAAAGTTGCTTCAGCCTCACATTTAACATTTTCACAAGAATAACAGGAGAAACTGGACCATACAATTTGTTGTGCAAATTCTCTAGAGAACACAGATGGCCCATATGGGGTGAAAAACTACTGTTTGGGCGCATAGTTGGGCTCAGAAATGAAGGAGAGCTAACTGACTTTTGGAATGTAAAATTGTCTATAATAATCGATAAGATGGCATATCACATTTTGAGAGCCCCTTAAACAGTGGAAACCCCTAACAAGGGACCCCATTTTGGAAGCTAAGCTACTCAAGGAACTGCTATCTAGATGAGTGGTGAGCACTTTGAACCCCCAGGTAAATTACAGAATGTTGTAATGTTGAGCCATAAAAATATCACATATACATATATATTTGTATCATTTTATTCCATTTTTTTGTTCATTTTGTGATTTTTTTATATATTTACTTTTTTTTATTTACTCTGTCTATGAGACTTTAATTTTATATCCCTAATCACTGATATAATTCATTGCAATACTCAAGCATATAGGCAATAATTTTTGCACCATTTGCCTTTTTTAAACACCGTTTAATTCTTTAGCGATTAGCCATAAAACTTCACTCTTATTGAGGCATCTTGAGTAAGACTTATTGCTCAAACGAGTAGGTCTTAGCTATTAAGTGTGGTGATTTCCTACCTCATAATATTATACTATTTAAAAGCCCAATCCAGTCTGTGTGTCTTTGTGTATTTAAGTTTGTCCGAAAATACCACCACCTATAGGACATCGTGTACATTACAAAAGGCAGTTAAACTGGAATATGAGAATTTACACTAAGTTTGGTTGTTCACTTAAAATCTATGCAAAGATGGGATGTCCCAAAAAGTAAGCAAATGATATGGAAAGGAAAGCAACAGCAGCAAAATGGAAAAAGCAACGACACACAAACAAGACTACTGACCAAGCAACTACAAAGAAGGGCATGCATGTCATACATGACTCTCTCCAGCCCAGACCCTATCACAGGATGCTATTTTGCAGTGACAGTGCTGACAACACAAATTTCCAAGATCAACGAGATGAAACACAAGATGCTGAATCAAAGCAAACATGCCGCAAGGGCGAGTCTCCAAGGTCTGGGAGATTGACAAATAATGCTGTATCATAACGCAAGAGACGTGAAGAAGATTCTCTATTGTCCAGATCTACGACACTGTTACAGGATGCATCATTATCGCCGGAACAGTGACAACAAATCTTTGCAATCCAGATTAAAGAGACTGTCACAGGATGCAGCATTACACAGGTGCCGCCGTAATGACAAATCTACGGAATACAGATATATGAGACTGTCACATGATGCAGCATCCCACCACTAGTACCATAATGACTCTCCGGAGTCCAGATATTGTCATCTGTTTATTTTCATTACTCCACCATGAATAGCAGCATTTTCTTCTATAACAGCATTCATGATATTTAAAGGGAATTCTGGTGAAAGAAAAAAAGTTTGTACTGTCCTTGCCCTCCTACATCATTACGCTGAACTGTCTACTACAGTTCAAAGATGTTTACATTGCTTATAACTCAATAAAATCATATCTGCTCCTCAGCACTCACCGCTTTCTCAGGGGACAATAGGTCACAGAGCAGTAGGAGGATAGGGGGGCAGGGACAGAACAAAAAAATTCTCTCTCCTTGGAGTTCCCCTTTAACACACATGTACCTTCTTTTTGTTTGCATGTTATACAATTCTACTGCTATTGCAGAATTTTAAACGCACCTACTTTTATTTAACTTCATAACCTACAACATTAAAAACATAGTTAAACTAATATCTAATCGCACACGTTCTATAATCACACAATGCAATAGAATCAGGCCCCAGTCTAGTTAAATGTGAAGTTTTATGAACATCCACTGAAGCCTCATAAATTATGTGACGAGTTCCAGGACTGGGTGAGCTCTCACTCTACTATCCCCATTTTCCAATCTTCAATCTCACATTTGCCATCTATGGCATCTGTGTTGCACAGTCTATTGAATTAACTGAAGGAAAAAAAAAAAGAAAAGAGTTCAATGAGAGTAGGTTCACTAAGAATCCAGCAGTGAGCTCGTTTTCATGCCTGATCATCCTTCAGAAGAAGATGGTACCACGGCACTCGAGAGCTGTGGTGCTGACTGTTTCTACTGGATTACTTCTACCACTTTGCACTTACCCACATTTGTTCAGAGTGCCTGCCATTTACTGCTATTACCTTCCTATCTTATCATTAATCTAAACTCTTCACAGCTGATGTACCAGCGATCCCGATAACGATGTACAGAGATCGCTGGTGAGTAATTTTTCATATCACTGGTAAGATGTCACAGGTATCTCACCAGCCATGTGAAAAACGATGCAACAGCGATCTAGAATTATACTGAGGTCGCTGGGAATTGTCTCTCCATAGTGTAGCATTGAGGATCGTTGGTCATTGTCCCTGTCAAATACAACAATGTAGCACTCCAGGCGGGAGCAAAACGACGTAGAAATGACCCAGAGCAGTGTGTAACGATCAATGATCTCACAGCAGAGGCCAGATCATTGGTGCGTGTCACACAGAACGACATCGCTATTGGGAACGATGTTGCGGTATGAAATCTGTGACGCAACAGCGATCTCGTTAGCGATCTCGTTATGTGTGACAGGGCCTAAACTTTCATGTGGTCATAAACCAGCCATGAGGAGTTCAGAAAAAAAGCAAGATAAAAAAGAGTTATGATTTCTTCGATGCAGTGCCTCTGGATCTGCAGGAGCCCACAGGTGCACACAGGGAGACCACAGCCACCCTGTACTAACCATCTGCGGTAGCTGCAGGGCGGCTTCTCCCTGCATTCGCCCAATGGTTATCTCTTTAGACTTTGCAGCATGAAATTAACATGTCTAGAAACCTGCACCACAGCTGAAATAACACTATGGTCAGGAGAAGCTTAGTGGGCATGGGATTTCTATAACGCAGTATTTTGGACGCAGCATCTTTACTGATCGTGCGCACACAGCCCAAGCCATTCATAAAATATCCTGTCTATGGTATCTTCCAACTGAAAAACATTGCACATTGCTGTTTTTCAATTGGAAGAGGCTGGCAGGCAGGTCTGGTCACATGCTCCTCTACCATTTGCAATTTAGAAAAAAGTAGCTCTGTGAAGACAGAGGAAAATTGCCACAACAAGTAAATGGCACAAAGGAGAACCGCAGGTGCCACATGGTCAACATTGAAGCCAATGTCACACACAGCTCAGCGGTTTCTGTCTATGTAGATGGCACAAGCTGTAGAGCTCACTGATTGGCTGCTATTGATATAACGTGCTACAGACAATAACGCCGAGTAAAGGCCACTCACACACTTCAATATCGCTAACGATATGGCTTAAGCAACACGCTTTTTTGATCGCTTAAGCGATATAGTTTGTGCGCCATTGAGTGTAACCGAGCGATTTTTCAGGAAAAATTGTTGATTGTTTGGTTGAAGATTTGTGAGCAGGACCTCAAATCCGTCGTTCATCGATCAATTAACCTGCATTCAACCTGCTGCATCGTGCTGTGTGACACCTCACAAACGATCTCAATCTCTACTTCGCCTATTCCTGTCACTAGATGGTGTGGATCGCTGAGTAGTGCGCACGATCGCTGGCTCATTGCCAAATTTAACATCGTTAACGAGATCTATGCTTGTAACACCGCACAAACGATATCAATAAATTGTTCTAGCGATCTCGATCACGTGACTTTTCAGGCGATATCTTGAATGAGATTGAAGCGCGTGACATGTTCTTAAGGAAAACTATTACTTATGACAGGGGCTTTCTGAAAATGGAAAACCCCTTTAAACTGAAAGATAAATAACTCTATGACCTTTTATTTTCTGTATCAGTTATGTCTAGAAAACATGTGATTCACCACATAAAGCTGATGTGCTGTGTATGGGTTTCCTGATAGAAAAATCAGCTGTTTTTACAAAACATTTGCTGATCTGACAATGAAGTTATCAGCAAAAAGAGAGATATTCAAAAGAGTAAGCAAGGTCACAAAATATGAGGACCTAAAGCTATATATAAAGTGCAATGATAACATATCAGCATTAATAGTATCCTCGGCAAATATTAAAGAAAATAATATTTTCTCATAGTTCATCACAGATGGAAGTTTAGCTACATCTGATAATTATTGATTTAGCAGCATATTTCAGAATTAGACTTAATACAAACTATCTGCCAACAGAATATTGAAAATGCATATGTATCCTTGTCAGCAGTAGATAAACAGCACACAGATCTGGGTAGAATCAGGACCAAAAAAAGGGTTTTCAGTGGTGGTTTTAATGTGGTTCCAGAAAAATAGCACTTTGTCCAAGGAATTGGACATCGAAAAGAATCACTGAGTCATACTTAAGGTCCCATTACACGGTATGAGATTCGTGAACGATATCGCTGAAACTTCACGGGTTTGGAGTTGTTCAAATGACATCGTTAGGACGTCGTTGCATGTAACACTGAGATACAACTATGATAAATCGTTGGATCGGTGATCGCAGATTTGAGAATATGTTCTCAAATCAAGCGATCCTCGATCAACCAACCTGCTGCATCGTTGTGTGTGACACCGCGATAACAATGTCGTAACGACTTCACCTATTCACAACAGTGAACAAGTATCGTTCTCTGGATTGTGCTAACAATAGCTGCTCGCTACATCGTAGGTGCGTCATCCACGATATCTAGACGTGTGACATCTTACCAACAATGTCAAAAAGATGTCCTAACGAACGAGATCGTTGGTGATATCTTAACAACATTGCAGCGTGTAAGGGTACCTTTACATTCTGCCACCAACGTCAACCCAAGCAAAGGCTGCTACGTGGGCTGTGCAGGGAAGGAAGCAATTATGTCACCATTCCACCAACAGGAATGAAATGTCATTGACTGCAGCAGTGACTTGAGCTTCATGACATCGGATGTTTCCTGATGACACTCTGGCTTCTATTAGCCAATCACAGCCCCCAAGTGTCCGGCGGGTGAAACGGTGACATCGCCACTTCTTGTCCATGAGCAAACCATGGAGGGCCCTTTCCTGGATCCACTTAGGTGCTGGTAGGCGAGTTTTAATTAGGGCTCGCGTAAACTAAAAATTTTTGGTCCGAGTGTGATCTGTCAAAACATCAGATCGTACTTGGACCAATGTTATTCAATAATGTAGAGCACATGTTGATTATATTTCAAGGCAAATAATTTAATCGTGCACGATTTGCCTCCAACAATCAGATCAATATAATTTAATAAGACAAAGCACACGTTTGATTTGATCTGAGGGAAATATTCTCATTGTGCACGATTTTAATCTCATCGTGCATGATTTGCCTCCAAAAATTAGATCACATTCAGCCAATTAAGTCTATGGGTCTGAGAGAAATATTTCCACGGACTGACACACTAGAGATGATGGAGAAACTTTTTTTCTTATTATTCTCCACATCCGAGAAAGCAAATCTAAAGACTCCACTCTATTAAAATATGATAAGCTTTATGTTGATATCATTGCTGGAGGCTTCTTGTAGGCGCTCGGACACACATCAGTGAAACTCGTCCGAGTTTACTGTGCGGAAAAATCGCATTGCTCTCGCCAAGTGACTAATGTCCGAGAGCACATTTCCGAGTCTCATATGCTTTTTCCGCATCCGATTCTCGGATTGCGAGTCAGTCGCAACATGTTGCGATTCTATGCGAGTCACGGACGAGACTCACCAATGCAAGTCTATGGGTTGAGCAAAAAACATGGATTGCACTCGGACCACACTCCACCATCCGAGTCTGATGCTAGTTTTAATTGATACATTACCATTCTGTAGCTCAGACAACTGTAGGAAATGCACCTGTAAATTATTATACAGTAACTAGCTGCTGAGGAAAAAAAACGGACTTGCACTCGGAAAGCACTCGCAAGCCACACTGAGCAAAACTAGGATCACACTAATCCGACTCTCGATCTAGAATCGGACAGTTTTTACACTCTGATGTGTGTCCATACCCTAATTTAGTCACTTTATTCTGGATTTAAATGAAATTAGCTTCATACACATCCTGCTGACACCACTTGCTAATGTGAACAAGTGCAAAGCAGGGAAAGGAACATACAGTACCTACAGACTATTCTGGAAAACACTTAATCTTAACATCTCCCTGCACATTGATGGAAACAGTGTGTGGGGATTATGACCGTACTGGTACCTAGGCTATACGTATACAACTATACAACAATTTAGATGAAACAGTTGTGTGTTCCACAAACTTGATGAATGGTGCTTCACGGTTAGCCCAGCATCACAAGCATCAATATTTTGTAGAGTTAATGAGGACATGTTACCTGGCCACATTTGTTTTGGTCTCTAATTTGCCATACGGTCTCAGAGATATAAGCCTTCTTCTTTGCTACTAATTTTTATAGTTTTGGGGAGAGTTTTAGCTCACAGGATTCTCTGGGGGCATGTCATTAGGCTGCTCTGTATTATTAACCTTTGAGCAACACCCCTTTGTAAAGACATATAAAACGAGCACTAAATAAAAAACCTCATATCTCTAGTACCATATGGCAAATTTAAAAAACAAAACAAAAAGCCTAAATACTCCAGGCAGCAGGAGGAATCAATTAGAACAAAAACTGAGCTCTTTTGAAATGGTTAGAGGTCCTCTTTACATTGTAACGGATATTTCAGGAGAATTTTGTTGTGCCTGCCTCTCGCCCTCCTCCTTCCTCCATAGAAATTCATGAGCATCAGTTGCTATTCACTATCTCAAATGGGTAAATCTGCAATAACTGAAGACAGAATTGACTTGTGAATTGAAAATTTTGAAAATGAAAGATTAGCCCAGAAAAAGAAAGAAGCAGATCTCCCCAATAAGATATACCGTATTACAGAGCTTCTAAACAGATTGTGACCATTGACGTCATAAGGTACTGTTAGACAGAGATATATTGCTTGCAACTCACTGGCTGCAGTGAAATCATGGACACATTGTTCCATTTGTACACAACAACAAATTGTAACAAAGTGTCCATGATTTCACTGCAACCAGTAAGTTGCAAGCAATATATCTCTGTGTGTAAAGGTACCTATAGATACAGGCATGATTGCTTGGCATGTGCTTGTTATCCACCTATACCTCCTCTACACAGAAAACTTTAGACCAAAAACAAAATCGGATTTGAAATGTCTGCCAGAGGTTAGGCAAATGTATTTATTTAAGTGTGACAATTTAGGCCCATTCCCTTCACTTAACATTTGATGTAGTCTCATCCAACCTTTTTAAAGAAATTCCTCTTAGAAACTATGTAGTCCTTGAATTGTCCTTCTGTGTACAGTCTTTTTTGTTTCTTCACTGTATTTTAAACTGTAGGTGTTATTGATTTTAAATTTTTTTATTTTTTTAGTTTACTGACCAGTACAGCTTTACAATCATCTTCCAGAGAAAGAACCTTTCTCCTCTTCCATCAAAGTGGTACTAATTCTATTTAGACATTAGTTACAGCTGCCTGACAAAGCAGTGGGACAACCATTATGGCCACCACTCTCTAGCCCTTACAGGGGTTATCCGCTAGATTTCTGAAACTAATCATACATGTTATCAGTCAGCTGAACATTTGCTTTGTAGACCGAGATCTCATCTAACTCCCCATAAACATAAGCACTCAGCTGGCATTCATGTGTTGGAAAAGATGGGGCAGCTGGATTGCCAACCATCCCAAAATTTAGGGACAGTCCACAAATGCTATGTGCTTTCCTCTGCCGTCCATAGCATCCAGCACAAAAAAGGCACTTTCCGTGATTTTTTCAATTTCTTCCAAAGTCTGTGCGGCGCATGTACTTTGGATGCTGCAACACACTGTACACACAGGACAATACTGGAAGAATTACATCAGCACGAGGAGAGAAAATCATCCAACCACTGTCGAGTGCACCGGATCTTCATTTGAATCTTCTGTCTACAGCGGCTGGGTGAGTATAACTCTTTGTGTTTGTTTCTGCATACACAGCACCATCCACACTGTCCTGTATACTGTAGTATATAGTATGTCTGTATACACCATATGTATGTAGGATGGATTTGCATACAGTGATGTCTAGGTGCTATATACAGCCAGCAGCCTGTGTCACCAAGGTGTGTGTGTGTATATTTAATATATAAAGCTGAATGTGTGTATGTATGTCCGGGATTGGCATCTACACCGTCGCAACTACAGCCACAAAATTTTGCACAGTCACACGTCTGGACCCCGAGAGCGTCATAGGCTATGTTGTGAGGCGAAATTTTAACCCCGCGTGTTCCAATTCACCAAACAATTTTGGCCCTATCTAAAAAGTGACAGTTACCAGTTGACAGTTGTGAATGAGAGGGGCTTAATGATAGCACCAAAGACTAACAGCATATACCAGCGTATGGTCACTAAGGTGGGGCCCTGACATGGAATATTCACCACGCATGGGGGCATGTATACACACCACATGCACACAAAGAGTAACAGCTAAGGTGGAGCCCCAACATTGGATACTCACTACGCACCCGAACAGAAACACACACACCACAAAGAAACACACACAACACAGAGACACACACCACACAGACACCCCCCCACAGGGACACACACACATAAACACCCTATATGGACACCTGCACTCACCCCGCAGGGACACACACACCACAGGGACATAGACACATACACACCCCACCGGGACACAGAGACACACATACACAATCCACAGGAACACACAGATTACATAGGGATGGATACATACCACAGAGACACCCTTCCCCCAACAAGGACAAACACCACAGGGACACCCCTCCCCCCAAAAGGACACACACCACAAGGACCCCCCCCACAGGGACACACGCACACCCCAGGGACACGCACACCACACAGACAAACACAGATGTGCACAAATCACCTAACACAACTCGCCTCATACGTCTGGTATCTTTAATTTCCAAAAATAAACGTCTGACTAAAAACAACCAATGTGCAACACATGTGCCATACAGGGAATTAAGGCAGATGTCAGTCACATGAGCTGTCTTTTATGTGTATATGTGAGGTAATATATACTGCCCGGCCAGGGGAGCGTTTACTGTTGGCTGGAGATTTATTAAGCTGCCTATCAGGGCTGTGGAGTCGGAGTCGTGGAGTCGGAGCCGCTGCCCATTTTGGTGGAGTCGGAGTTGGAGTCGGTAGAAAATGTTCCGACTCTGACTCCTAAAATATATAATAGTAGTTCAATGCAGAATGTGCTGAATATTATTATTATGATTTATTATTATGTTCTATCTAAATATCTTGATTATTATGTCATTATAATGAACTAGCTGTGAGCCCGATGCAAATGCATCGGGAGTCTAGAATATTTTTATTTTTTTTTTAAGATTTTCGCGGCCGCACTTGCCGCAAGTGCAAAACCGCACTTGCCGCACCTGCCGCAAGTCCCCCTATACTTTCTATGGAGATTACCGCAACCACGCCGCAAGTGTAACCGCATCTGCCGCGTTTGCCGCATAACCGTTACACTTCGGCGCGGTTGTGGTAATCCCCATAGAAAGTATAGGGGGACTTGCGGCAGGTGCGGCAAATGCGGTTTTGCACTTGCGGCAAGTGCGGCCGCGAAAAAAACTGCGGCTGACTGCGGTTTTTTTCGCGGCCGCACTTGCCGCAAGTGCAAAACCGCACTTGCCGCACCTGCCGCAAGTCCCTCTATACTTTCTATGGGGATTACCGCAACCGCGCCGCAATTGTAACTGCATCTGCCGCGTTTGCCGCATAACCGTTACACTTGCGGCGCGGTTGCGGTAATCCCCATAGAAAGTATAGGGGGACTTGCGGCAGGTGCGGCGGCTCAGGCAGCGACTCGCAATGGCCTCGCGGCCATTGCTCGCGCTACATGAGCGGTAAATCGCTAACTTGGCCAGCGACTCGCAATGGCCTCGCGGCCATTGCTCGCGTTACATGAGCGGTAAATCGCTAACTTTGTGGCCGAGCCTCTGGTTCGATTTTCGCCCAGCGACTCACAATGGCCGCTTCGCGGCCATTGCTCGCACGTGGTGACGTCACAGAGTGACAAAGCCACGGTCTTTTGCGGGGTCCGACACGGAAGTGCCTACGGCAATAATGAATGTTACCATTGACCTACAATTTTATCACTTAAAAATGAGCCATGACTGAAGGAGTCGGAGTCAAAGGAGTTGGAGTCGGAGCCAGGGAAATTCAGGAGTCGGAGTCTGAGTCGGTGGTTTGATTTACCGACTCCACAGCCCTGCTGCCTATAGCCTATAGCAAACAATCACAGCTCAGCTTCTATTTTCCTACAGGTCATTAATATGACATATTCAAATTCTATTTTGTTATAGCTAACAGCAGTTCTTTATTAACCCGGGCGTAGCCGGGTACTACAGTTAGTATTATATATAACATGAAAAAACGGAACAGTACCAACTCAAAATTACAGTCGAGTGCAAAGCCTTGAAACTGCAGTGTTCAAAACATAATTTAAATAAAGAAAACAGACAGCAATGAAAAAATAATTTTAAAAAAGTGAAACCATGTGAAACCATGTTTTGACCATTGTTGGTAATAAGAATTTGACCAGTGTTGGTAAAAATAATAATAATCTTTATTTATATAGAGCCAATATGTTCTGTAGTGCTTTACAATTCACAGGTTGATATACTAAGAGTTATGAGAAACAATTATAAAAAGTACAATAATTGAAGAAATATAATGATGACCCTGCCTGTACATGCTTACAATCTAACAATAAGGTAGGGGTGATATAAAGTACAGGTGCTTATTTACAATGATGATCCAGCCAATTTGAGGGAATGGGGAGTAGATAAGAGCTGCATGAGTGGCCACCAGCCAATCTGTGTGGAGCTCTTGGGTCTGGTGGAATTTGACAAAGAATTATGTTCAGAGCAATATGAATACCCTATGTCTAAATGACTACAATTAGGGAGAATGATAGGCTGCCCTAATAGGTGTGTTTTTAGGGAGCGCCTAATTATGATTCAGTTGTGGATAGTCCTAATTTCTGGGGGTAGAGCATTCCAGAGGATTCGTGCAGCTCAGGAGAAGTCTTGGAGTCGGAAATGGGAGGTTTGGATTAATACAGATGTTAGTCTAAAGTCGCTTCCATAGCGAAGGGGACGGGTCGGGTGATAGATAGAGATGAGGGTACAGAGGTAGCAAGGTGCCGCACAGTGAAGATTTTTGTGGGTGAGAACAAGTAATTTGAATTGGATCCTATAGTGTATGGGCAGCCAGTGCAATGACTGTCACAGAGGGGAAACATCTGAGTAACGGTTAGCTAGATAGGTGACCCTGGCTGCTACATTAAGAATGGACTGGAGAGGGGAAAGCCTACTGAGGGGGAGGCAGACTAATAAAGAATTACAGTAATCAAGGTGGGAATGGATCAGGGCCAGGGTGAGGGATTTAGTTGTTTCCATGGTGAGGAAGGGGTGAATTCTGGGGACGTTTTTCAGGTGCAAGTGATAAGAGCAGGTGAGAGATTGTATGTAGGAGGTGAAGGAGAGATCAGCATCAAACATAACACCCAGACAGCGAGTCCGCTGCATAGGCGTTATCATGGTACCGCACACTGTGAGGGAGATGTCAGATTTAGGAAGGTTAGTAGACAGCGGGAAGAAGCTCAAGTTTGGAAAGTTTGAGTATTAGATAGAGAGCGGACATGATATTGGTGAATGCAGTTACACAGTCACTGATGTTCTGTAATACAGCGGGAGTAAGGTCAGTGGAGGAAGTGCATAGTTGTGTGTCATCAGCATAAAGATGGTACTGAAAGCCAAATCTGCTGATGGTCTGTCTAATTGGGGCAGTGTAGAGAGAAGAGAAGAGGGCCAAGGACTGAACCCTGAGGGACCCCAATAGTGAGAGGAAGAGGAGAGGAAGTGGGGCCAGGGAACAATACACTGAAAGAGCAGTCAGAGAGATAGGAAGAGAACCAGGAGAGAGCAGTGTTCTTTATGCAGATGGGCTGCAGCATAGTGAGTAGGAGATGGTGATCAACAGTGTCAAAGGCTGCAGAAAGGTCAAGAAGAATAAGCAGAGAGTGGTTACTGTTATGTGTTGCCATCAGAAGGTTATGGGCCACTTTGATGAGAGCAGTTTCTGTGGAATGTAGGGGGCGGAAATCAGACTGTAATCGATCTAGAAGAGAGTGAGTGGAGAGGTAATGGGTGAGGTGGGTGTAGACCAGGCACTCCAAGAGTTTAGAGATGAAGGGGAGATTGGAGACTGGTCTGTAGTTATTTGTGCAGTATGGGTCAAGAGAGGTTTTCTTTAATAATGGAGTAATGATAGAGTGTTTGAAGGAGGAAGGGAAGATGCCAGTAGAGGGAGAGACTGAAGATTTTGGTTAGGTGAGTGGTGAAGGCCAGAGAGAGACTGAAGTAGGTGTGAGGGAATGGGGTCAGTGATGCATGTAGTGGGACGAGAGGAAGAGAGGAGCCTGGAGACTTCTTCTTCTGTTACTGGGTCAAATGTGGAGTGAGCCAGAAGGGATGTGGGGAGGGATAAGAGTAACAGCACTTGAAGGTTGGGAACTGATTTCCTGACAGATGTTTTCTATCTTCTCTGTGAAGTAAGAAGCCAATTCATCAGCACAGAGGTCAGTGATGGGGCCTGCACTTTAGGACTGAGGAGAAAGTGAAAGGTGTCAAAGAGTTTCTTTGGATTGTTGGATAGTGAGATCGGGATGGTGAAGTAGGTCTGTTTGTCGAGGTGAAGAGCAGAGTTATAGGTCCTTACCGAAAATTTATAGTGGATAAAGTTTTCTGGTGAGCGAGTTTTCCTCCATAAGTATTCAGCACTCCTGGAGCACCGCTGGAGGCATCAAGTTTGCGGTGTGAGCCAGAGCTGTTTTACTCTGTGTTTGAAGGTTCTGAGGGTAAGGGGCTCTACTTGATCCAGGGAGCTTCTGAGTCATTGTAGTGATTCACCGCCAGATCCAGACAGGAGGAGGAGGAGATTGGAGAGAGTGATGAGTGTAGAGAGTCTGTGAATGTTTGAGGGTTAATGACCTGAAGATTTCTGAATGTGTGATAGGTAGGGGTGTGCTGGGGTGGGCGAGGATTTGTGAGAGTGAAGGTAAGAAGACTATGGGCAGAGAGAGGAAGAGGTGAGTTGTGACACCCCTATGGGAAGGCGCCACAGGGAGGTACTGCACCTAAAACAGAAGGTGTAGTGCCTCCATAGTCTGGGATGTGGGGTTTCTCACAGTCTGTCATAAGCGCCCATACAATAGGCCACCTTAGGACAGGGGACCGTATATTCAGTAGGTCCCAGGGGGTGGAGCCTAGAGTTGAGCGGGAGACTTGAGTGACAGTGAGTAACAGTTAGAGTCAGTCAGCAAGAGAGTGAACAGGAGGACGGACGTCAGGAGACTGCGTCCGTGACAGGAGGGCACCTCTTTGGAGAGAGGTGACCCAGACACCGGAGGGGACAAACCAGGACCGGTTAGAGCCGGCTGGGGAGTCCGGAGTCATCACCGGTATACTGGAGCTGAGGCAGTCAGTCGGTCTATCCCTATATAAAGCTTAACCTGGCACTCTACTTAAACTTCAGCGAAAGTCGGTCTATCCCTGACTGCAAACCGACAAGCTGTGGGACCGACAAAAGGGAGCCATAGCGCCACGGACTGAATTCCTACGTCAGTTCCAAATTGGGTCCAGGACACTTTAGGGAAAGGACCGAATTCTGGTGGCGGAAGGATTACTCTTCTGTCGCTCCCATCCGTACCGGTAAGGAACCGACTGTACCTAACAGTAACAGACCAGTGGACTGGCGAAAGGCTCTTCAGGGTGGTTAAAGAGAGTTAAAGAGGAACCCAGACAGCTATTACAAATGGGACCACCCACAGACTCTGCAAAGTTACCTCAAAATCTATGGCTATATCCCCGATAAACCAGACTGTACTGTGTACTTCATCATCTGCCCGGTACCAGTAAAGAACTTCTTGAGCTGATCTGGTGTCTGTACTCCTTTTCTCTGCTGCCCGGAGGGCTCCCACAGCATCAAAGAGGTGAGGACTACTACTCCCCTTATCCACCCCGCTGCCCTGAGGTAAAGCTCCACCTGTGGGAAGCTGTACTACTCTGAGCTGCACCTCCATCACCTCAGCTGCCGGCTGCAGCGCTGGTGTCCACATTACCAGGTACCACAGGTGGCGTCACGTTATCATTTCCCATCATCATCACCCCCATCCCCGCCATTGAGGGACCAGGGCACAGAACCAGGAACAGACCAGCCATGATCCCCCATTGAAGCAACCACCTGTCCCGGTATCCTAGTACCCCCTACCCTGTCGACTGACTCAGAGTTATCTAAGGAGGAGGTTGTACAGCACCGGACAAAAACCAGGTCAGTGTTGGTCTTTATCATACACAAAGTGTTGTGAAACAAGTCATACATAAATAACATAAAATGACAATTGTCTTATTCATATAAAAAGCGACAATTAGAAAAAGTGTATCAACACTAGCATAAAACATTCACATCATAAATATTATAATGCCTTATACTCTCATTAGTGTTAGAGTGCATGCTTTTAAAAGTGTACTTAAGGGGATTTTATCCCAAAAAATGATGTATTTATCATAATTTGTAATATAAAGTGCATCTATGTTATCAAACTACTACTTTTACATTGCTGGATTAATTCCTGGCTCAATTAAAAGAAAAAAACATGATGATCTCGGCATTCACTAAAATCTACTGCGCATGTCTATAAGGCTAGTTTCACACTAGCGTTTCAAGCCACTGTGTACGGTGCACATGCGGACACACAGTGCTGAACGCAGGCATCTGAAAGTGAATGCAGCTTTGTTGATCTGCAAGTGTTCACTGAGAAGTTCCATAGAAATTCATTAGCATTTCGGCCGGCCATAGGAAACCATTGGGAGGAAAGAGATAGAAGAGAGAGAGATAGGAGAGAGAGAGAGGAGAGAGAGAGGAGAGAAAGAGAAGAGAAAGAAGAGAGGGAGGGACAGAGAGAGAGCGAGAGGAGAGGAGAGGAGAGAAAGAGAGATAGAGAAACAGACCCACATTTGCTTGCTTTGCCTGCATATGGCAATGTGTCTCCATTGAATTCAATGCATAGATTGTGTGCACGGGGATGCTGGCGTTAAAAGCTGCCTCTTCGTCTGCACAAAAAATGCAACATGGTGCATTCGGAAGCTGCAGAGAATAAACATATCCGAACGCAACAAATGCAAACGCAGCAAAACGCAGGTACCATGAGTCCCCATGTTAAACAAAGGGATGCAGTGCGCATGCGTTTCACTGTGTTCAAATATGCTGTGGCCTGAATGCAAATGTGAAAGCGGCCTAACATAGTATTTCTGTTTCCCTACCCAAGCGAGTGTGGCTCCTACTGCTCATGTGTCTAATACCCAGAAGTCCACTATACTCCATTTCAGAGCTGGGAACATCATCATGATCTCAAATCTGATTGTGCATGATTAAAAATACAAAAAATGTTCATGAGTCACCTTACTTCAGGGAACAGCTGTGATATAGATAAAGCCATCCACACTGTACTCCTGAATACAGATATACACCCCACCATTGATATTTAAATAGCCACTCATCCAACCATTATTCAACATATAAATTAATAAGCCACCACTGTACCTCTTACTTATAAGTAGCCATTTTTCCTCGGCCAATAAAAATTTAAAATTACCTTCTCCCTGGCCTGTGTCCTATCATTCCAAATTCATGACAATTCCATGTCCTGTCTCCCACCAACACCCCCAATTCAATTTCATGTTTCATCTCCCCTCCCTACAATTTATTGCAATTAAACATTCTATCTCCCGCACTCCTATTAAATGCAATTTCATTCCCTCTATCCCACCCCTCTATTTAATGCAAAATACAAAAAGTTATTCAGCTCACCCCTCTGTGGTCTTCCTTCGATCTCAGTGGATCCAGTTCCTGGCACTTGGGTATATGCCCATAGTCATGGGTAGTAATAAAACTTGAACAAGAGAAGCAATACAGCGCTGACAGGAAGCAGGGATATGATCCATTTGTAAGGTATGTATCCAAAATGCATAGGATTGTACCCTAGTGGTCTGCACGGGGCCCCTTATGCTGCATTAATGTATTCTAGCCATCCCTTTGTATAAAAAATGGGTATTTATAAAGTTTATGAAAGTGATTTTAGTACCTGCTGAACTGCGGTTTCTCAGTGCTTGAGAAGTCACACATGGCGTTCCCTGTGACTTCTCATCACCGCCTGTGATGAGCTTCCGTAAAGCAACCTCGCGCAATGCGCATCGCGCGGTCCTCTACACCCAAATGGGTGTACTGACGTCAATGTAGCCGGATATGAAGCGATTAACGTCATACCGGCTATACCGCCCATGTAGGAGGATCAGTATTGATTAGCACGCCCATCTGGCGTCAATAATTGAATTACAGTCGGCGATGAGAAGCCACAGGAAACGCCCTGTGTGACTTCTCAAGCACTGAGAAGCTGCAGTTCAGCAGGTACTAAAATCACTTTTATAAACTTTATAAATACTCATTTTTTATACAAAGGGATGGCTAGAATACATTAATGATGGTGCAGGGACAGGTATTAATAGGCTGGGGGCTGATTTTTATGGGTCAGGATCCCTGTAAAGCGTAACCGTCGTTTAAAGGGACACTGTCACCAAATTGTTGCCATCCCATCTGACAGCAGCATAATGTAGAGATAGAGACCCTGATTCCAGCGATGTGTCACTTACTGAGCTCCTTGCTGTCACTTTGATAAAATTACTGTTTTCTCTGCTTCAGATTTAGCAATAAATGACTATGCTGGACTATTTGATTAGTCCTACAATGTTAATCTCCAACTGATTGAACAGTGATTTTATGGAAACTACACTGAGCAGCCCAATAAGAGACACATCACTGGAATCAGGGTCTCTGTCTCTACATTATGCTGCTGTCAGATGAGATGGCAAAAATCTGGTGACACTGTCCCTTTAAATCTTTATTTAATAATAATGTAGAGCAAATTATTTTAAAAAAATTTCTAATAAAGTTCATAAGAAAATTCTAGTTTCAAGCCATTCATAAACCTTCCACAAGGTGTCCCCACTACACTGTGTGTGAATCAGACATATGTTCATTAGCAGTCAGATCTGTCTTCAGTGAATACGGGCATGTAACTAAGGAAACAATGTATCAGACTAGGCTGAGCTCACAGCACAATTGCTAAGCAACTTCAGAGTTCAGGTTCAGGGCAAACTAGTTTGTGCCAAGGAAAGATCTGTTACAATCTCTGTTAGCCCCTTGTCTACTGGCTCCACACGGATCAGGATCTGTCTTGCCCTTTCTCTGCTGTCACATAGCACTGCTCACTGTTATCAGCTGCTGGCCACACCCATAAAGCCATAAAATGCAGCTTTTAAACCCACACAGAAAAATGTTAGAAAAAAGTTGTATGGCAGAAAAATGCATTATCTTAGCGGCTATGTGACCCATCATTAACAACCAGTGCATTATTGTTTTGTCATTTTTGTTTTTTTTCCAATGAAATGACATTAACACTTTAAATGAAGCATTGTGCACGATAACGTCAATATGCCCCGAGTCATACAAAAGCGCCAGGCAAGAGGCCGTGGATGGCTGCTATCTGCAGTGACTTTTCGTTGTACTATTGCGCTGCCTATTGTAGTAAAGAAGACTATATGAAGAGCAAACTGGCCATGGGTTCCTCCCAGAGGCCAAATAGTCCTCAAAATAAATTAGTCCCTGCCTGCGGACTGACCCCTGTGTCATAACATCTATCATTCCGGTTTTAGCTTGAGAACAGACAATAAGGTAGCAACTGTGACATAAATTTCTAAATACAGTTACCATCGTGATTTTCAAGCCACATTACACATTACAAATTGATCCTGGTTATTTTAAGACATATTTTTGGACTCGTTACAATTTCAATAGCATTAAGTAATATGGATTCTACCTAACTACAGTACAAAACCTTCAACCTCCCTGATAAAGACCTTCAAATGTTTTCACCCAGAATTCACCATCAAAGATGAATAATTCATGTAATTTTATTTATTCTGTTCAGCAATAAAAAAGGAATGCCATGAGAAGAAAGGTAGAGTATTTTTAAACGTCCTTTAAATTGTGCTATTCCACTGATGGCAATGTCTAAGAGGCTTTTGTCTTTGAAGTAATGACAGCACGGTATTTGGAGAATACTTTGTTCGTGATGTTTGAGCAATAATAATCCATAGACTTTAGTACAATATACTGCTTAGGTTAAATAAAAATGTATTTTCCTGTTCATCTCAAATTTATATCACTCAGACAATGTAATGTGTACGATTACAAGCAAGTCAATAGTAAATTGAAAATGAATCTAGTTGAGCAACCAAAAAAATATTTTTTTTTCACTGTCCCGGCTTAATATCTAGTCTAGGCCTCCAAAACAGGAAAGAACAGAACAGGGCCGTCTTCACTGTTGCATCCTGGAACGTTTTGGCTTACTAAACTCCACAGAAAGGCAACCAGGAAACCGCCTGAGGTTGCCAGCCGCGGAAGTGAAGAGCGACATGATTCAGGTGAATTAGGGGAGCGCAGTGGATGACAGACCAGGGCAGGGAAAAGGTTTTTGCTCATCCCTACAGACTACCAAACTCACTCGGATTAAAGTGATGGAGAGGACTAAAACATTAATGACTTATCCATAGATTATGCTTTATATATTGTTTACATGTAACCACTACAGCAGATACCAGCTGTACCGGATGTCGATCCTATAGACAAGTCATCAATATGTTTATCCCAGAAAACACCTATAAATACTGACATGTAAAGATACACACACATGGATCTCTTTTAAAACTCTCACCAAATGTCTAATTATAGGTGGAAAACTGCTGTAAACTAAATGTGAAATTTTAAACATCTTATCTACGTAGCTGGTAGTGTGTTTTGCTGGGGGTGTTCCTAAACAAACACATTACTTGAGCATGTAGCCTAAGGGTGCCGTTACACTTGGCGACGTTCCAGTGATCCCGACAATGATACGACCTGGTAGGGATCGCTGGAATGTCACTACGTCGTCGCTGGTGAGATGTCAAACAGTCAGATCTGCTCAACGGCGCAGCAACAATACGGCAACCCGTATAACAACCTCGGCGGTCGTTGGGACCCTGTCACACAGCAGCTAGTCCAGAGGTCTCAAACTCGGCTGGGTTGGTGGGCCGCACATAGAAAAACATTTATAGCAGGGGGCTGCATCCCTTGTAGGACTAAGTGATATTTTTAGTAATACCAGAATTTTTTGCTCAATGTAGTAAAGTACAAATCCTGATCTTCTTCTTGTAGTAATGTCACCATCCTGTAATAATGTCCTTTTCTACTGATGTACCCCATCCTGATCCCTTTTTCTAGTGATGTCCTCCATCCTGATCCCTTTTTCTAGTAATGTCTCCCATCCTGATCCCCTTTCCTAGTGATGTTCCCCATCCTGATCCCCTTTTGTAGTGATGTCCCCCATACTGATCCCCGTTTGTAGTGATGTCCCCCATCCTGATCCTCGTTGTAGTGATGTCCCCCATTCCATCCATCCTGGTCCCCTTTTGTAATGATGTCCCCTTCCTGATCCCCTTTTGTAGTGATGTCCCCATCCTGATTCCCTTTAGTAGGGATGTCCACCATCCCGATCCCCTTTTAGTAGTCATGTCCCCTTCCTGATCTCCTTTTCTAGTGATGTTCCCCATCCTGACCCCCTTTTCTAGTGATGTCCCCCATCCTGGACCCCTTTTGTAGTGAGGTCCCGCATCCTGGTTTTCTTTTGTACTGATGTCCCCATCCTGATCCCCTTTTCTAGTTATGTCCCCCATCCTGATCTACTTTTATAGTGATGCCCCCATCCTGTTTTACCTTCTTTTTACACACTCACATACACACTCACTCACACACACACATATACTCTCTCTCACACACACACACATCCACACACACACACACTCACACATCCACACTTCCTCATACTCATTCACACACTCTCATACACACACTGAAACTCACACAAACCTCACACACTTTCTTATACACATATCCTCACTCACATACTCACACCCTCACACACTCACACTCACACAAACACCCTCTCACACTTTTCTCACTTTAATGATGCATCACTCCAGTACAAGGGGCCATCGCAGTCCCCGCTGTGCTGACCTCTAGCCTCCGCTGTGCTATGACTTCCTCCAGCTGCCGCTCAGACAAGCTCTGTTGCTCAGCAAGATCACTGCTATCTGCCAGCCAGAAGCCCGCATGTGACATCATATTCCGCCATCAGCTGCGGACCTCTCATTGGCTGGCAGCTTGCATTGATCTTGCTGAGTGGCAGAGCTTGTTAGTGCCACGGACAGATGTTATCACACAGTGGGGACTGCAACGGCCCCCTGCACTGGGGTGATGCATCATTAAGTTGTCCAAGGTGCCACGGGCTGCAGTGTGAAGCCCCAGGGGCCGCATGCAGCCCTCGGGCCACGTGTTTGAGACCCCTGAGCTAGTCTGACGACTCAGACCTACATGGCTGAGTTCTGAGTCGCCAATAAAGTTGTTGTTAAGGCGTCAAACACACCGATGCATGCTGTTCAGCGGGAAATGGACGATTAAAAAATGGTCCAGGCCATTTCGACATGATCAGCAATGTCACAGCGGGGGCCTGGTCGCTGCTATGCGTCAAACATGGCGAGATTTCTGGTGACATCGCTGTTGCGTCACAAAACCTGTGATGTAGCAGCGATCTCGTTATGTGTATCGGAGGCTTAAGGGTTAACACATTGCTTTTTTTGCTGCTTTTCTTATGCAGCAACACCTGCTCTCTTGGCAGTAAAAAAAAAAAGCTTTAGCTTACAAAAAGCAGGCTCTCCTGTGTTTTGTCTGCATTTTTAACCTGCGTATTGTTGTGTCATTTGTCTACAGTACAAGTTTAAATATAGGTAGTTCATTCACCACAAATGCAGTGGAAACACAGGAAAAATAAAAAGCAACAAAAAATAGTTGTGTTTCAATGGTGAAAATGTTGATTGATCTCAGTGTGAGAAACAAGATAAAAATCTTGTGGTTGTGATACCTTTTAATGGCTAACAAAAATTAAATAAATGATGTTATAAGGCGAGCTTTCGAGACGACTCAGGTCTCTTCATCAGGCATGGTATACCATGCAGGATCATCCTATATTCACGTCCCCTCACATTTCTTTATAGGGAGGGGGTGTGGCTGTTGTGCCTTTCTTTGAAATACGTGCATTTAGTTTGCTTGAGACAATACTGTATATTGTTTGCTTGTTCAGCGATGACTTATCCCATAGCGCCATCTGTTGACAATGTTCCCACATTACATTATGTTTACTGCATAGTCTAATTTTGGTCCCTCCATGCCTATGTAATCCCATGAGGCCGTGCTCTAGGCTCTGCCCCTTCTCCTCCAGAAGCCATTACAGCCTCATACAAGCTGACTTCCTGGTGTGCTGACCCTTCTCTCCCTAGATTTCAGCTTATCTGCATGTTTCCCTCAACATAGCACAGTCGGTGAGTTTAATATGCTGCTGCCCACCTATATGTAACAATGTAATGTTTTGCACTTCATGTATACTTATGTTGTACTGAGAATTTCTATCTGTTTTTTATAGTTTTACACTTAACCCATTATTAAAAGTTAAAAAGGACCCCCAGCGTCCATGTCAATGCATTGATGGGAAAGAGTTTACCTGTCTGCCAACTCGTTCTTCAGGAGTACAGAGCGAGGGTGCCAGAACAGTAAAACGACTACTATAAACGGGGTCGAAGCACAGACACTGACTTCTAGCAGAGAACAGTCAAGCCGCATACAGACACAATGTCAGATATAGGATCTGAAGTTTATGTGACACGCTCTCATGTAAGCGCATCTTCACGGAAGTCTGTGAGCAGCGCTGCAATTGCCATCGCCAGGGCGAAGGCGGAAGCCGCAAAAGTGAGAGCTGCTTACGCTGAACAGGAGTGGATATTAAAGAAAGAAAAGGCACGTCTGGAAGTCGACCTCGCAAAACTCGCCATAGACACAGAAGCAGCGGCAGCAGAAGCTGAAGTACAGGTTTTAGAAGAAGCAGCACGCTGCGATAGTGAAAGGTTCAGCGTAAGGCTAGGACCTGAACTTAATCATCGTGATATCTCACAATGCACTTCAGACTATGTGCTACAGCATAGATGACCATCTACATTCATCTCCAAGAGAGAGACCGAATCCTGTCATTCAGCCATCAACCTTCATTCACCAATCATCCCACATTAAGCATGAAAGTAATTCTGTCCACCTTCCATCATCAGTGAGACCAGCACTCGAACCTTTAGATCCCTACTACACAGAGAACACTTTCAAGTTAGAAGACCCCGACGGTGACTATCGTGACGAAGATGCATTTTACGGCAACGATAGCTCACGGAGACCTCATCACAGCAACAGGCACCCGGACCGCCTTCTCAGAGAACAAGAGCTACCAGCTTTCCTCAAGTTCTTTGCACGTCGTGAGTTACTCACCAAAGGTCTCTTAAAGTTTACCGACCGTCCCGAAAGTTTCAGAGCATGGAGAGCTTCCTTCAGAAACGCCACCGCTGACCTAGACATCTCTGCCAGCGAAGAGATCGACCTCTTGGTTAAGTGGCTAGGAAATGAATCGGTAGAACACGTGAAACGCATCAGAGATCTCAGCATCAAGAACCCGAGGAAAGGTTTGTGCACGTTATGGGAGAGACTCGATGAGTGCTATGGCTCCTCAGAAATGATAGAAGAATCCCTCTTCAAAAGGTTGGAAGACTTTCCTATAATCTCTAATAAGAACTTTCACATGCTAAGAGAATTGAGTGACCTCTTAGTAGAACTCCAAGTCGCCAAGACTGAAGGAGACCTGCCGGGCCTCGCATTCCTAGACACAGCCAGAGCCATCAAACCCATAGTGAAGAAACTACCTTACAGTTTGCAAGAGAAATGGATGAACTGGGGTTCAGATTACAAGCAGCGTCACAACGTGGTGTTCCCTCCATTCCACATCTTTGTAGATTTTATCCGCCAACAGGCCAAGATAAGGAACGATCCCAGCTTCAACCTTTTTGCCGTAGACCATGTCAACCCAAGAACAAGTAAACCTGTTCCAGTTCGCAACCCCAGAGACTCACCTGTCACCGTACATAAAACTAATGTGTCTTCTGCAGACTCATCACACAAGACCCACAGTACAATAGACCCGGAAAGGGAGTGCCCCTTACATAAAAGGCCTCACCCACTACAAGAGTGCAGGAGTTTTAGGGGAAAATCCCTTAAAGACCGTAGACTCATCCTCAAAGAAAATAACATGTGCTACAGATGTTGCGCATCTACATCCCATTTAGCTAAAGACTGCAAAGCCGGTATTGTTTGTTCGGAGTGTAACAGCCAAGAGCACAGCACAGCTCTACACTCAAGGCCAGCCCTGCAGACCCCCTCATCCATAGACCGACTTACAGAGCACGGCGGGGAGGAGAAAGACAGTACACCTCCTGAAGTGTCACCCTAGTGCACCCAAGTCTGCGGAGAAGGTCTTATTAACAACTCCTGCTCAAAGATCTGTTTGGTTACAGTTTACCCTATTGGCCACAGAGAAAAGGAGGTTAAACTCTACGCTATACTCGATGACCAGAGTAATAGATCACTTGCCAGTTCAGTTTTCTTTGACATCTTTAAAATCGAGGGACTCAGCTCGTCCTACTCACTAAAAACATGCACAGGAGTGAGTGAAGAATCTGGGAGGAGAGCTACAGGTTATCAAATTGAATCCCTGGATGGGAAGACATCCCTAGCCCTTCCTACACTAATCGAGTGTAATTCTATCCCGAACAATAGAGAAGAAATCCCCACTCCAGAAGCGGCATTATATCACCCTCATTTGAGAAGCATAGCGCATCTTATTCCCGCACTCAATCCCCAAGCCAAGTTAGTCCTTTTGCTAGGGAGAGACATCATCAGAGTCCACAAGGTGAGGAAACAGATAAACGGTCCTCATAACTCGCCCTACGCTCAGAAGCTAGACCTGGGATGGGTAGTTATAGGGGACGTTTGCCTCAGAGACGCTCACAAGTCAAACAACGTTTACTCTCTCTACACAAACACGTTGGAGAGTGGCCATCCATCCTTTTTGCTACCCTGCCCCAACAAATTCCTTGTGAAGGAGAAGCACACCAACTCGGCACAATTAAATGGCAGAGAAGACAACGCCACCGAATTGAAAGTCCTAGACTCATCCACAGTCTCTCTTCCTGTACAACGCAGTCTAGGGTTTAATTGGGACTCAGAGTCTGATGGTTTAACTTTTCAAGTCAACCTAGAGAAAAAACCCTTCACATGATGAGACGTCCTGTCCACAATCAACGATCCTGATAACCCATCTCTGCTTACTCCTCCAACTCTCCTTACCCAGAAGTTTAATGTGAGCACGCCGACGTCCGGAGAGTCTACTACTAAAGACTTGTACAAATCCCAGTGGAAAAGAGTTCAAATGCTAGCAGACCTGTTTCTGAACTTATTCTATTGCTCTAGTTGAAGTTTATGTGGCATCCCCCGAATACCAGACGGGGAGTGTCGTGCCTTTCTTTGAAATACGTGCATTTAGTTTGCTTGAGACAATACTGTATATTGTTTGCTTGTTCAGCGATGACTTATCCCATAGCGCCATCTGTTGACAATGTTCCCACATTACATTATGTTTACTGCATAGTCTAATTTTGGTCCCTCCATACCTATGTAATCCCATGAGGCCGTGCTCTAGGCTCTGCCCCTTCTCCTCCAGAAGCCATTACAGCCTCATACAAGCTGACATCCTGGTGTGCTGACACTTCTCTCCCTAGATTTCAGCTTATCTGCATGTTTCCCTCAACATAGCACAGTCGGTGAGTTTAATATGCTGCTGCCCACCTATATGTAACAATGTAATGTTTTGCACTTCATGTATACTTATGTTGTACTGAGAATTTCTATCTGTTTGTTATAGTTTTACACTTAACCCATTATTAAAAGTTGAAAAGGACCCCCAGCGTCCATGTCAATGCATTGATGGGAAAGAGTTTACCTGTCTGCCAACTCGTTCTTCAGGAGTACAGAGTGAGGGTGCCAGAACAGTGGCCGCCGACCCCATGCTCACACATACAATCCTGTCTCTGATATCATCCTATGTGACAGGGTGTCCAGGCTTGAAATAGCAATAATGTCACCATGTAGATAGAAATACATGCTGTAATCCTCTGCTGTATCATGGAGCATGATGTGTGCTGTTATTGTGAGGCTGAGAGCACAGCCAAAGCATTACATTGACCGATTCAGCTCTGCATGGTCTCCCCTCCCCCATGGGAACATGATATCTTCCTATCCCTCCAACTTTCAAAGGATCATCATCACTCCTCACTGGAATGTAGGATGATCCTGCAGCCCCCAGCATCCATGCCCCTGACACACCTCCTGTTCTCTGCTGCTGCATGAAGCTCTCAATTCTCTGTCCCATGAGAGAGGGGTAGATCTAAGGAGCAGGTATGATTTTATTGATTCACAAGAAATCT
Organism: Allobates femoralis; assembly: GCA_033576535.1. Taxonomy (NCBI): domain Eukaryota; kingdom Metazoa; phylum Chordata; class Amphibia; order Anura; family Aromobatidae; genus Allobates; species Allobates femoralis. Next base: position 325,914,907 of record JARQOC010000003.1, read on the forward strand.
ATAGATCCTAGAAATGGAGTCTACAGCTCTGCTTCATTATGAAGGAGGGCAGGGACTGTACTAAAGTTTTTCTCCCCAGAGTTCCCCTTTTAGGTATTTTTTAAGTTTCTAAAATATGACTTACCATAATAGTTATTTCTCTCTTGCAAATGTTAAGGTCAGGCACATTGTTCACATACATTCTCTTCAGAGCGCATCGTAGTCCTCCATGAGTTCGTACGAGAAACACAGTTGAAAAACCACCTAAAACAACAAAAAAGTGTGAAACAAGGTCAAAGGTAGGTGAAAAAGCATGAGAAACTCAAAATAATACACAGATATGTATGCATTGGAAAAGTTGTCAGGTTAAAACAAGTTATCTCCTTTTCCAAGGCCAATCAGAAAATATTTATCTTAGACTAGGAACTGATATCACAGTTACAAAAAAGAGCAATAGTTTGGATACTCTAATCATTCACTCTAGGGCTACTGGAAAAAGCAAAATGAATTAATGGAATGCAGGTCATACATGCGTACTGCCGTTCTATTCTAATGGAATAAAAATTCCCTGGTCTACCAAATTGGAGCAGATCCCGTTAGTCGGACCTCCACCTAATCAAGTTAGATAACAGGCTTTCCTCTAGCACTGCCTTGTATTAAACTCCATCAGTCTTACCATCAAATCTGAGCAGCTTCCCTGTCCCTGTTGATAAACATCATCCCCCACAGTATAATGTGGTTACCGCCATGTTTGACAGTGGGGATGGTGTTTTCAGGGTGATGTGCAATGTTAGTTTTCTGCCACGAACAGTGTTTTGCATTAAGCTCAAAAAGTTCTACATTGGTCTCATCTGACCAGAGCACCTTCTTCCACATGATATGTAGAAAACACAGGAGCGAAAGAGCGTGCTCTGGTCAGATAAGTTAAAAGTGGAACTTTTTGAGTTAAAGCTTGTGTGGAGGAAAACTAACACTGCACATTACCCTGAAAACACCATCTCCACTGGCAAAAATGGTGGTGGCAGCATGATACTGTGGGCAAGCTTTTTCAGCAGGGACAAAGACGCTAGTCAGAGTTGATTGGAAGATAGATGGAGCTAAATACAGGAAAATCCTGAAGGAAAACCTGTTGGAGTCTCCAAAAGACTTGAGTTTGGGGTATAGGTTCATCTTCAAGCAGGACAACAACTCTAAACATAACGCCAGAGCTAAAATGTAATGGACTAGATCAAAGCATATTCATGTATTTGAGTCCTCCAGTAAAGGTTCAGACCTAAATCCCACTGAGAATCTGTAGAAAGACTTGAAAATTGCTGTTTACAGACAGTATTCATACAATCCCACTGAGTTACAGCTATTTTGCAAAGATTTCAGCCTCTAGATGTGTAAAGCTGGTAGAGACATACCCCAAAGACTTACAGCAGTAAGTTTAGCGAGAGGTGGTTCTACAAAGTATTGTCTTGAGAGGGGGAGGGGGGGCTGAATATAAATACATGTGACAATTTTCAGATTTTATATTTTTTTAATTATTTTGAAAGCCACGTATTGTTTTCTTTACACTTCCCAAATACTTGCTACTTTGTTGGTGGTATACCACATAAAATCCCAATTAAAATTTACTTAAGTTTGTTTGTCTAATGTGAAGAAATGTACAAAACTTTACGGAGTAGGAATACTTTTTCAAGGCTCTGTATAATTAATTGATTTCCATATTACAACCAGGAACGCTGCACATCCAGACATCATTAAGTGCTGCGGCATCTTTCAGCTATACTAAAACTGGGTTACTTCTTGTTCAGTACAAGAATGTCTATTCATTTCACAGTGAACATGTGATAAAAGAGCTGGTCTTATCTGCTGTGTTCACAAACAGCTACAACTGTCCTCGGCAGCTTCACAGCTTGACTCCAGCAATGCACAACTAGTGCAGTACACAAAGGGGCACATTGTTATCCCCATCATACTGCTATGGATGGGGAAGACAGGCTTCAATGTGACCATTCTACTGTATATCCAAGAAAAGGTGAAAGCTATACAAAAGGAAACTTAAAATCTAACGAAAAAGCTGTACTCTTTTTTTTGTAAACTGAATTATTTCCTTTTAAAATGAACCTGACATTTGATCCATGGGCAGCATGCATCAGACACTGGCTGGATACTGTCAAGTATTAAAATATACTTTTTAATAGCCGCCGGGGCCCGAGCTGTGCTGTAGAGTAGACGGATAAAGAAATATTACAAAGTTGCTTTTTTTATGAGTGCTATGGAGTTATGAAATAAAAATTAAAGCAATCGTTATGCTTTAGTCCCTTCATTATGCAATCACTTTTCTGATAGTTCCATGTTGCCATTATCTTATCAGTTCACAGAACACAGACTCTATCACATATTTAGGCCTCATTTAGACATCCATGTTTCCAGTATGTGTTGTAGCCATTTTTGCAAGATGCATGTGCATACTAAAAAACTCATGAAGCAATGTCCATTTATTCCCTGGTATCACTGATGAAAAGGGCCACTATAAGTCTCTGGGTCCATAAAAACCACTAAGGGTACCTGTACACATCGCAACATTGCCTGTAATTTCACTTGCAACTTACTGGTTGCAGTGAAATCATGGACACAATGTTCCATTTGTACACGGCCACAAAATAGAACAATGTGTCCAGGATTTCACTGCAAGTTGCAAGTGAAATTGCATGCAATGTTGCAACGTGTAAAGGTACCCTCACAGCAATCAGATGTTAATAGTGTGCTGTCTATATTTATCACTGCAAAGGATAGTAAAATCTGTGTAAGGGCCCTTTCACATCAGCGTTTTTCGTAATTCGCGGCAGATGCGGTGAAAAAACCGCATCTGCCGCGTTTGCCGCATAACCATTCCACTTGCGGCGCGGTTGCGGTTTTTCCCATAGGAAGTATAGGGGGACTTGCGGCAGATGCGGCAAGTGCGGTTTTGCACTTGCGGCAGGTGCGGCAGCGAAAAAAACCGCGGTCAGCCGCGGTTTTTTCCGCTGCCGCACCTGCCGCAAGTGCAAAACCGCACTTGCCGCATCTGCCGCAAGTCCCCCTATACTTCCTATGGGAAAAACCGCAACCGCGCCGCAAGTGGAACGGTTATGCGGCAAACGCGGCAGATGCGTTTTTTTCACCGCATCTGCCGCGAATTACGAAAAACGCTGATGTGAAAGGGCCCTAATTTATCCATCCGTGAAAAATAGATCGTAAAAACGGACACACAGACCATACACTGATGACAGATTTTTTCATGTACATGTTTCAATATGGATATGTGAATGAGAACTTAAGCAGAGGATATTGAGTTCATCCACAATTTCTTATTTATTTATTATGTACTAGATGGTGGCCCGACTCTAACGCATCGCGTAGTTTAGAATATATATGTAGTTGACATACTGTGACTGACAGAACTTGTTCAGTCAACGTGAGTGAGCTACATATATATATATACAGTGCCTACAAGTAGTATTCAACCCCCTGCAGATTTAGGTGGTTTGATAAGATGCAAATACGTTAGAGCCTTCAAACTGCAAACGAGAGTAGGATTTATTAACAGAAGCATAAATCTTACAAACCAAAAAGTTATGTTGCTCAGTTGAATTTTAATAAATTTTAAACATAAAAGTGTGGGTCAATTATTATTCAACCCCTCAAACCACCAGCATTCTGTTTGGTCCCCCTAAAGTATTAAGAAGTAGTTCAGGCACAAAGAACAATGAGCTTCACATGTGTGGATTAATTATCTCTTTTGCCAGCCTTTTCTGACTATTTAAGACCCTCCCCAAACTTGTGAACAGCACTCATACATGGTCAACATGGGAAAGACGAAGGAGCATTCCAAGGCCATCAGAGACAAGATCGTGTAGGGTCACAAGGCTGGCAAGGGGTACAAAACCCTTTCCAAGGAGTTGGGCCTACCTGTCTCCACTGTTGGGAGCATCATCCGGAAGTGGAAGGCTTATGGAACCACTGTTGGCTTTCCACGGCCTGGACAGCCTTTGAAAGTTTCCTCCTGTGCCGAGGCCAGGCTTGTCCGAAGAGTCAAGGCTAACCCAAGGACAACAAGGAAGGAGCTCCGGGAAGATCTCATTGCAGTGGGGACATTGGTTTTAAGTCAATACCATAAGTAACGTACTCCACCGCAATGGTCTCCGTTCCAGACGAGCCCGTAAGGTACCTTTACTTTCAAAGCGTCATGTCAAGGCTCGTCTACAGTTTGCTCATGATCACTTGGAGGACTCTGAGACAGACTGGTTCAAGGTTCTATGGTCTGATGAGACCAAGATCGAGATCTTTGGTGCCAACCACACACGTGACGTTTGGAGACTGGATGGCACTGCATACGACCCCAAGAATACCATCCCTGCAGTCAAGCATGGTGGTGACAGTCAAGCATGGTTTCTCAGCCAAGGGGCCTGGCCATCTGGTCCTCATCCATGGGAAGATGGATTGCACGGCCTCCTCCATCAAGGATCTTAAGATGGGTCGTAATTTCATCTTCCAACAAGACAACGACCCAAAGCACACAGCCAAGAAAACCAACGCCTGGTTCAAGAGGGAAAAAATCAAGGTGATGGAGTGGCCTAGTCAGTCTCCTGACCTTAACCCAATTGAAAACTTGTGGAAGGAGGTCAAGATTAAAGTCCACATGAGACACCCAAAGAACCTAGATAACCTGGAGAAGATCTGCATGGAGGAGTGGGCCAAGATAACTCCACAGACCTGTGCCGGCCTGTTCAGGTCTTATAAAAGACGATTATTAGCTGTAATTGCAAACAAGGGTTATTCCACAAAATATTAAACCTAGGGGTTGAATAATAATTGACCCACACTTTTATGTTTAAAATTTATTAAAATTCAACTGAGCAACATAACTTTTTGGTTTGTAAGATTTATGCTTCTGTTAATAAATCCTACTCTCGTTTGCAGTTTGAAGGCTCTAACGTATTTGCATCTTATCAAACCACCTAAATCTGCAGGGGGTTGAATACTACTTGTAGGCACTGTATATATATATAATCAGCGCTATGGTATATGGTATATTACAGCACATGTATAGCAGCACTATAGTATATGGCAGTACGTTACAGTACATGTATAGCAGCGCAATGGTATATGGCGGTAAATTACAGTACATGTATAGCAGCACTGTAGTATGTGGCGGTACATTACAGTACATGTGGTATATGGTGGTACATTACAGTACAAGTATAGCAGCACTATAGTATATGGCAGTACGTGACAGTACATGTATAACAGCGCTATCATATATGGCGGTATATTACAGTACATGTATAGCAGCACTATAGTATATGGCGGTACATTACAGTATATGTATAGCAGCGCTATGGTATATGGTGGTACATTACAGTACATGTATAGCAGCACTATAGTATATAGTATATGGCGGTACATTACAGTACATGTATAGCAGCGCTATGGTATATGGTGGTACATTACAGTACATGTATAGCAGTACTATAGTATATGGCGGTACATTATAGTACATATATAGCAGCGCTATGGTATATGGCGGTACATTAGAATACATGTATAGCAGCACTATAGTATATAGTATATGCCAGTACATTACAGTACATGTATAGGATGGAGGAGGGGGGCAGGATGGAGGCAGGGGGGCAGGATGGAGGTGGAGGGGGCAAGATGGATGCGGGGGGGGAAGCAGGATGGAGCCGAGGGGCAGGATGGATGTGGGGGGAGCAGGATGGAGGCGGGGGAGCAGGATGGAGGCGGGGGGGCAGGATGGAGCCAGCAAGGCATGGAGCCTGGGAGGCAAGATGGAGGCGGAGGGGCAGGATGGAGCCGGCAGGGCATGAAGCCAGGGGGCAGGATGGAGCCAGAGGGCCGGATGGTGGCGGGGGGCAGGATGGAGCGATCGGGACAGGATGGAGCCAGCGGGCAGGATGGTGGCGAGGGGGGGGCAGGGTGGCAAGATGGAGGCAGGGGGGCAGGATGGAGGTGGGGGGGCAGGATGGAGCAAGCAAGGCAGGATGGAGCGAGTGGGGCAGGATGGAGTGAGCGGGGCAGGATGGAGTGAGCGGGGCAGGATGGAGCCGGGGGAGGCAGGATGAGCCAGGGGCAGGATGGAGCCAGGGGGGGCAGGATGGAGCCAGGGGGGGTGGCAGGATGGATGCGGGGATGCAGGATGGATGCAGGGATGAGGATGGAGCCGGAGGGGCAGGATGGAGCAAGCTGGGGCAGGATGGAGCAAGTGGGGCAGGTTGGAGCTAGGGGGGGCAGGATGAGCGGGGAGGGCAGATGAAGCGGGGGGGGGCAGGATGGAGCCGAGGGGCAGAATGGATGCGGGGGGACAGGATGTATGGAGGGTGGCAGGATGGCTGCGGGATGCAGGATGAGTCGGGGGCAGGATGGAGCCGAGGGGCAGGATGGAGCAGAGGGGCAGGATGGAGCCTGGGGGGGCAGGATTGAGTCGGGGGGGTGCAGGATGGAGCCAGGGAGGGGAGCAGGATAGATGCGGGATACAGGATGGAGCCGGGGGGCAGGATGGAGCGGGAGGGCAAGATGGATGCGGGGGACAGGATGGATATGGAGGGTGGCAGGATGGCTGCGGGGATGCAGGATGGAGTCGGGGGGGGGGGGCAGGATGGAGCCGGGAGGGGCAGGATGGGGCAGAGGGGGCAGGATGGAGCCTGGGGGGGAGCAGGATGGAGCGGGGGGACAGGATGGAGCCGGGGGGGCAGGATGGAGCTTGGGAAGCAGGATGGAGCCGGGGGGCAGGATGGAGCTGGGGGGTGGGCGGGCAGGATGGAGCTGGGGTGGGGGCAAGATGGAATGGAACTGGGGGGTGCAGGATGGAGCCGGGGGGCAGGATCCCCTTCGCCTCCCTCTGTTCTCACCCGTCTTTGCAGCGGTCATGTGACAGGGCGAGCTGTGTGATGTTACATCAGCCCGCCCTGTCACACGACCGCTGTGTGTACAGAGGGAGAAGATGGGTGAGAACAGCGGGAGGCGAGAGGGGGAGGCGAGGAGAGGAAAGGGGGAGGCGATTATACCATTTTTGGGAGGATGCGCTGTTTTGATCGTCTGTTATTACTTTTAAAATGTTTTCATTTTTTTTTTACGCAGTTTACAGATCTGATTGATTTAAAATTTTGAGGGATCAAGCATTCTGAAAGCTGCAATACCAAGTATGTGTATTTTTTTATTTATTTTTTTATATATAGTTGTATTTTTAATGGGGCAAAAGAAGGGTGATTTGAACTTTTATTTTTTTTTATTTCTTTCATATCTTTTAAAACTTTTTTCTTTTTTTATTTGATCCAATCATCTTTTATTGAAAAAGAAAATCAGGACAAAGCATGAATGGATATTTTCAATATACATACATACATACTCAAAGTAAACCATAAGAACTACAGGAGGAGAGTAAAGGGGGGGGGGAATGTCCAGCAAATCGCCGAGTAGTCATTCCCAAGAGAAAACTATAGTATAGGCTCGGCCAGGGGGTGGGAGGCCCAACCCGACCAATTCTTCAAAACTCTGTCTCTAGCAGCTGAGTCCAGAGAAAGCCAGTATTCGTGCTGGAATAAGGAGTTGAGTCTATCTACCACTTCTCTTAGGGTACCGTTACAACGTTGCAACATTGCATGCAATTTCACTTGCAATTTGCTGGTTGCAGTGAATTCATGGACACATTGTTCTATTTTATTGCTGTGAACAAATGGAACAATGTGTCCATGATTTCACTGCAACCAGCAAATTGCAAGTGAAATTGCATGCAATGTTGCGACATGTTATGGAACCCTTAGGGTCTCCCATTGCGTAAAATGACGTTTTGACTTTCCTTAAATTTCTTTCATGTTGTTCTAGCAGGAATGATCTCAGTCGCATGCGAGTTTGAATTGTTTGGAAATGAGCAAGGACGGGGCAGTTTTATTAGCCTGTTCTAGTTGTTGTAGAGTGGCTAAGAGAGTCAACCTGGTGCGGTCTCTATTCTTTTTGACTTGGGAAGCTTTTTGAATGAGAAGACCTCTAATATAAGCATTGTGGGTTTCCCAGAGTGACTCATCTGACACTGCATTGTTATCGTTAAGAGCAAAAATTTCAACCAGGTTCTTTTCAACCCCCATGCCACCTCTATCCTAGCCAAGGGGTTCATTTCCTTTGCCATGGGGTCCGAGGCCGGCACACCACAGAGATCTCCAGACTCACTGGGGCATGGTCTGACCACGAAATAAGACCTATTTCTGCTTACATACAAGGTGGCAACGACCTGCTGTCGACTTGGAAGTAGTCAATTCGAGAATAGGACTTATGTCTATATGAAAAAAACGAGTAGGCATGCAGGTACCTCCAAACCTCATGAAGGTGTTTCTCTTAACATAACAGACCCAAGTTCCTCCGCCTTAGTATCAGTTTTAACGAGCAGTCTAGATCTTGAGACGGTGTAACATTGAAATCACCACAAACGATTAGGCCTCCCCTCTTGTCTTTCTCCCGTTTGGTTCAAAAACAGTTTTAAGAAATTTCATGGAAGAGCACATGAGCTCGCATCAGAGGAAGGGAGGCAGCCAAGGACATATGTATGCCCTTGGTCATGAAGGTGTTAATAGAATTACAAGTTTATCAAAACTGCAGCCCTTTCCCCCGTAAATGACACATTGCTGGAATCAGGTTAACAGTCTCTATATTATGTGGCTCTCAGGTTAGGTTGCAAAAACTTGGCAATAGATTCCCTTTAATTTCAGTATACTCAGATGTGGCAGAAATTTCCATTAGCATTGTTCTATATTTCTTTCCAGAAAATCCATCAAATGCAACTATGGCTGCGCTGTTTAAGAGGTATTCTCATCTCATCCATACATGCTGGCTGATATTGTGGTACCACTTTAAAAAGATTTATACATAATTTTCAATGTTTTTTAAACTGTTCCCCACCCTCTACTACTCCCATCCCATCTCTGTACTGCAGATACTGTACTTCTCATCGCTGCAATGACAATCACAAATCCACTATGATTTTGCTCTTCATTTTATCTGGATACAATAACATGCATTTTTAGGTCAATGGTTGACAGATCAAAAAAATTATGTAAACGGGTATTTGCTCGTGATTTGTGTCAACTTTTTAATCAGTTTAGATCAGGACATCACATCTATTTAACATCAGATGTTCTTCAAGCCTTACTGCACAAACAAAAGTACACGTGCCTGATAGTGACCCCCATCACCCGCAGGAGGTCGGCTGCGAGGTTCCTTCAGCATTGCAATCAAGCTGAATGCAGCCCTATCCATGGAGCGCTCGTCTATACACAGATATCTCTTCTGTGTATCCACAAAAAGGAGATCTTATTACATGGCTGTTTTAATATAGGCAGACAGAGGCTTGATAAAGTCGGTAGTCCAGTAATAATGGTTGTTTTCTTAAAGTGATTGACCAGGTATAGGATCTCTTTTTTTTTTACTTCAATGCAAAAGAATCATTTTTACAATTGTGTCCTGTACAACCTTTGTGGCATTTGACTTTATTTCTCTGAACATTCAATTATAATGTTGTTTGTGGTCACAAATCAGCAGAAGAGCTCAGAAAAATACAGGTAGAATTACAATTTCTGTCAGACATTATAGCAGGCTAACTGAAGGATTTCAGCTTACTTAGTCTGCAAGCCATCAATTAACTCTAGGATGCAGTGGCGTAACATCAGGCCCTGGGGCCCCGATGAGAAGGCTCCAATAGAGCCCCCAATTATTGCAAATCTTTAATAGTATTAGTCTTTTTCTATAGGCCAAAGGGACTTTTGGGGCCCCCCTAGGCTCCGGGGCCCGGGTGCGATTCCAACCCTGCACCTGTTGTAGTTACGCCCCTGCTAGGATGCATAACATGAGCCTTTTAGCAGAGTCCAGAGAGAATGCAGCAGTGCCGGAGAGCTTCACTGTACATCGATCGTGCTGTAGATTGCCATCAGAGGGTATGTTTGGGGTTAATAAATTGGTGAAAGAGGGTTGTCTTGAGTGTTTTATTTAAAACAATGTTTTTTCTTTTTGTGTTTTTTAACTATTTCCTTATAGGAGTGGTAATGTGAGTCTCATAGAGGCCTGAACATTACCAATCTAGGGCTTAATGACAGCTGTCAATGCTCAGCTGTCAGTAACCCATTCTATTACCCCAATTCCCACCACTCTAAGGCATCAGGAAGAGCCGGTTGAGGTGCTAATTTCTGTGCAGACTAAGTGCTGCTATTCTGTAACCTTCAGGGCACAATAACTATGGGATTTCACCATGCTGAGAATACCAGCCCCAGCTGCCTACTTTTACCTAGGCTGGCAATCAAAAACAGGTTGGAACTTATGCATTTTTTTAAATTATTTATATAAATAATAATGAAAATAAATAAATGGGCTCCAATGCATTTTGTTTGCCAGCCAAGGTAAAAATCAGGTAGCTGGGGGTGGCACCCCATAGCTGGCTGCTTTATCTACACTGAGAATCAAAAATAGAGACCACTATGCAATTTTTTTTTATAATTTTTACACAACTATGATGGCATGTTCGTTGCCAGTACACTAATGTAACCAATCTTAGACACTAGCACAATGTGTGGGGGTGCAACTGCCAATCATAGACGCTGAATCCTGGACAAAGTGCATCAGTGTCCGCGCTGCTGCTCCGAGACCAAAGACACACAGACACAGGGATGTCTGGATCAGCGATAGCCTTTATTTTCCGAAGCGTTTCGGAGCCTCCTCCCGAGCTCCTTCCTCAGGGAACAGGGATGTTCCCTGAGGAAGGAGCTCGGGAGGAGGCTCCGAAACGCGTCGGAAAATAAAGGCTATCGCTGATCCAGACATCCCTGTGTCTGTGTGTCTTTGGTCTCGGAGCAGCAGCGCGGACACTGAGGCACTTTGTCCAGGATTCTGTATTACAACCACGGTCACCGTTGGGAGTGCGGTCCCTGCAGCAGCTGCCTGTACGCTATTCTACCAGTTGTGGGTTTCACAACTGACAAAGGTGAGCAATTCCACATCGATAAGCGAAAGTGTATCATTGAGATAAGACCCTATTGCGCATTCTTTCGTTCACAAATCATAGACGCTGTCACAGAGTATGGGTGTCTGTTATTGGCTGTTGGAGTCAATGCAGTAAATAAAATAATAAATATATGGTTAAAGAGGACCTGTCACCCCCCTGTGGTGCTTTACATAGTGAAAGCACCACTGAATCCAGTGTGTATGCTGTATTCAGGGAAGGGGTCTCCCATGTCTCTAGCCTCCCTGTAACCTGTAAAAAACACTTTTGAAAGTTTTACGGTAAAAAGTCCAGAGTGACTTACTGATTATGCAGTCCTCGCTGTTCACAGGGGCCTCCCGTCCCCTGTCTCTTTGTGCCGCCTCCTGCCTGTGTGGGTCGGGTCCTGGCTGCTGGAATAGTGCATGCGTGGGAACGTCAGCGCCAGAGCCCGCCCTGCTAAAGATTATGCTGTATAAGAAATCAGAGAAATCTGCAACCAGGTTTTTACTACCCAATCTGAGAGCAGAATATTGTTGACCCTGATTACAGTGATGTGTAACATAATGATCTACTTAGTGTAGTGTAATTTAGTTTTATCAGCAAGAGGTTATCAGTAAATGACTAATAAACCTGCAATTAGGTTGTTCAATCACGCCCTTTCCCTCACGACCCAATGTATACACAGTGTACAAATAAAGCTGCCATTCTGAGGTATGGGAGAGCTTAGCACTTAGAGACTTGCTAGATCTGCAACAAACTGATTTTAATGAAAACTGCAGCACCCAGTAAAATAAGTGTTACATTACTGGAATAAGGATCTCTGCCCCTACATCATACTTCTCTCAGATGCGTCAACAAAAATCTGCTGACAGATTTCCTTTAAAGGAACCTTTACACCTACTATTTCAGCAGTGTACTTGTTATGTATGACCAAACAATTATTCGACGCAGTCACTGCATAGAAGCCTGGGGAAGTTATTCACTGTCATTGCTGCATTTCTTAAATCACACAACTGATTGCGATTTTATTACGCATGCATTTATTATTTTAGGATTATGTTTATTAAATGTAAGCTTACGAGGAAATGCTTTTCATACTTCAAAGATTACTATCATAGACAACAAAACATTCTACATGCCCCTTGAGGCTGTATATTTTGTCACTCGCAACTACACAAATACAAAAAAAAGCAGCAATAAAAGAGACTCAATTAAAGCAAAATATTAGTTATTAATGCAAACAATAATATCCAAAATTATTACATTTGACAGCGTTCAATATTTTTGTTGAACAGCACATGGACCCATACAGTTGAATGGATCGATTCAAACATGTTTGAAAAAAACTGAAGAGAGAAGGAGATCCGTGAGACTATTCAGATCTGTCTTGGCCATACAAGTCAATGGGGATCCGTAAATTGCAGAATCCTGCGGTGTTGATCGCGATTATCTGTTCTGCAGCACAAAACATTGTTTTACCTGATGAACATTCATTTTGCTTGTTCATCAAATGTTCGATGGCCTGTTTAGTCCGCAAGATTATTGTGAACAAATGTTCTTATGGGCCCTTATTCATTATAATCTTTCAGTGCAAATACATTTTAACACTTTATCCCATGGTGGTACAACAAAGATTACGGTAATTAGAAAGTCCTATAGACTCCGAAGCGATAGTCATTTTGTGTCTTTTTGTTATTTTGCCACTACTGCCCACCAACAGATGCAGCAAGGAGGGTGTGTCAACAATAGATGACCTAACGAGTATGTAGTGTCCTTTTCCAACCAGTACAGAGAAACTGAATTGATACGTGCAGCTGATATGTCACAAGCATTTCCAAAACAGGACATCCACTGCGACCATGTGCTGGAACCTGGCATGCAAACTAAGGGCAATCACTGCATCCCTGTGCCGGAACCTGGCATACAAACTAAGGGCATCCACTGTGACCTTGGGATGGAACCTTGCATGCAAACCAAGGGCATCCACTGCGACCCTGTGCTGGAACCTGGCATACAAACTAAAAGCATCCACTGCGACCCTGTGCTAGAAAATGACATATGAACTAAGGACATCCAATGTGATCCTGTGCTAGAGCCTGGCATACTAACTAAGAGCATCCTGTGATAAATAAGCAATATTCCCCAGCCGCCATTTTGCATCAGAAAGCTATATTCTTACAAATAACCATCATGATCAGAGCGCCATGTTGTTCAGAAGCTGCTATATCCACTCATAGGAGATAAGGCTCCACCCTTGTTAGCCAGAGGCAATTCATCTCTGGGAAGTGGTATAGGTTAATTAACATGAGTATGCCAATTCCCTGGCCAACAGGCCACACAATAGAGCTTCCTAGAAGAATAACAGCTAGGTGATGCAGAGCCTAGAGGCAGGCAGATAAAGGAAGACCCCCCTGTGTCTTGGCACAGAAGTGTGAAAACTAATCTCCTTCTATCTCAGGTTGGGAGGAAATTCTTTCACTCAGCTCAGACATGTGGAGCCAAGTTATAACTTTTACTATTTCATGAGCCTTGCTGTCTATTAAATGGCAAGCATAGATATAAAATGTAGACATTCATACAGTCACCATACATATTTTTACATATGTGTGCGATGATCGTAAATAACCTAAACGTGATATTGGCCAGTGAGAGGCCATGAGAGGAGTTATGCTTCATATCTAGGTGAAGAAAAAAATCATAACTGAAAATATAAGAGCATTGTCTTCTGGCTATGACATTCCCAGACAAAGATAGGGCAAATAATAAGTTTTGGATATCTATATCTCCAATCAGAGGGGTGGGAGTTATGAGACATCCCAGAGGTGTGAGATGAGTGGAGACAGGGGTCAGCCTCATCCTGTATAAAAATCTGCTGCCCCATTTCATATTGTATTTCTCTGAAGGAACATAATTCTTCACAGCCAGTGTATACCCTGTAACCGGGTGGTTCCATGCGGTTCCTTGTGGAGCAATCAGCTTTAAGGTAACTGATCACATGTGTGTGTATTCTGTATGTATTCCATTTATCCTTTTATATGCATAACTGACTGTAATATTTGTAATATCTTAATAATAACTGTAAATATATCTAGTGTACCAACAGGGTGATTAAATATATAAATTTAATCTCGAGTTGTCCTTTTATCTTGATCACGCATTCCCACATCCGTGTGCTCATTTAACGCTACCTGGGTTGGAGGAACTGGTGGCTGCAATTAGTGCTTGAGGGTTATTCAGGGCCTCTATCAGTGATGGGGTGAAGGTTATTATAGGTGCTTCTGGTCACGGGTCAGAAGGCATATACTACACTCACTGAGGTGCCTTAGTAAACCAGCACTGACAGGGCAGCTGCGGCCCTTCTTTTATCCTCAGGCAGTTCCCTAACTGACCTGGGTTTAATGGAAGGCGCTGTAGAGCTGCAGGTTCGGTGGCCGATTCACCACACATTCCCTGTGAACCTGTGCTGGAACCGGGAATACAAACTAAGGGCATCCACTGCGACCCTGTGCTGGAACCTGCTATACAAACTAAGGGAAAACCCACTGGGACCTGTGCACTGGATAGCGTGGCCATGCAAACTAAGGGCACTCACTGCGTCCCTGTGCTGGAACCTGGCATGCAAACTAAGGGCATCCACTGCAACCCTGTGCTAGAAAATGGCATGTAAACTAAGGACATCACTGTGAACCTGCGCTAGAACCTGGATACTAACTAAGATCATCCCCTGTGACCCTGTGCTGGAACCGGGAATACAAACTAAGGACATCCACTGTGACCCTGTGCTGGAACCTGGCATACAAACTAAAGGCATGCACTTCCAACCTGTGCTGGAACCTGGCATACACACTATGGGCAACCACTGCGACCCTGTGATGTATTCTGGCAAAAAACTAAGGGCAGCCAATGTGACCCCTGTGCTGGTACCTAGCATACAAATGGGGCACTTCAGAGTCTGGTTGCCACAATGGCATTGCCTCCCTTGGGGGGTGATGTCATGCATGGAAGCAAGAAGGGGTATCCACACCAAGTAACCCACATCATGCAACACTTTTCCTGTCTGCAGACCAGAAGGGGGAGCTCTGAAACCCGAGTTCTGTGGAGCTCCCCTATAAATTCTGGCCTGGGGGCGAGGTTAGTCAGTGCAGTTCCTAGGATGACTGTGAAAACGTCCTATGGACTGGAGCAGTGTAAGCCTCGTCCCAGGACAGAGACTAGCAACATGAGGGACCCGTAGGAGAGGGTCTAGGGAAGGAGAGAAGCAGGCCTGGGGACTGAAGCCAGCGGAACAGCTCACTGCAGTGCAGAGCACCAGAAATGGACACCGGAGTCCAAGGTTGTGAGGGTATTTCACACCCAGCAGCCAAAACCAGAGGACGGGAAATTCCAAGTCTCTCGACCACAACAAAACACACCAGGAGGCACAGCAGCATTGAAGAGCTCAGGGACAGTTGCCAGAGGAATGGTGCTGGGAAGGGTTCAAGCAGCTTGCCATACTGGTGAGAGACTTAACAGCAGAGAGAGAGGGTCGCATCTTAACTACAGGTAGCCAGGACCAGCTAAGAGAAGAACAGCAGGGAGGCCTCAGAACTCACCAGGGGAAGCCACCCTGACTCACAACATCACCAGTAAAGATAAAGAAGACTACGTACTGTGTGTGTGTCGGTTATTCTGCAACCTCAGTCTTGCACCCAAACGGCCTACTATCGCCATAGACTATACCGATTGCCCTGGGGAACCGCTCCACTTGTGCAGAGCGATATCACCTTAGCTGTAATCCCATCATCCCCAGAGGTCCCGCACCGCAGTGTCGGCCCTAATAGCTGAACACCACGGGTGGCATCACGACCACCAGCTCTGAACTTTTATTCTGACGCCCAGGGTCACGGAGCTAGTTCTTAACCCCTGTGACTCCCCCAGAAGTAGTAAAGCCAAGTTCTGAGTACCCCACGGCCTGGGGGCGCATCACAAACTATGGCATCCACTGCGACCCTGTGCTGGAACCTGTCATACAAACTAAGGGCATCCACTGCTATCCTGTGCTGGAACCTGGCAAACAAGCGAACCTGTGGTGGCACCTGGAATACACACTATGGCGATTGCTTTGTAGTGTCTGGAAGCAGCATAAGGAAAGGTTATTTTTTTCCTCATTCATTTACAGTACTATAAATATTAAAGCATTGAAGACAACCCAAATGTTGCCTGTAGGATGTCTTGTTAAAAGTATTAAATCCCTTCCAATTGTATATTAGGTCATTGCATACATAACAGCTGCTTTAATTCAGAGTTATAAACTAATGGAGTCGGAGTCAATTTTTAAAGAAACTGTAGTGGTAAAAAAAATGTTCTCACTCCAAATCTGGCTTCACAATACTACTATTAATTATTCATGCTGTATAATTAATTATGCATTACATTTATAAGAAATTCTGAAAGTCTATATATTGTACTTATGTAAATATGTTCTATAAATTGAAAGGGAATTTGTTACCAGGTTTTTCTAAAGGTACCGTTACACGCTGGAATGTCGTTAAGATATCACCAACGATCTCGGTCGTTAGGACATCTTTTTAACATCGTTGGTGAGATGTCACAAGTCTAGATATCGTGAACGATGCACCAACGATGTAGTGAGCAGCTATCGTTCGCACAACGCAGTGAGCGATACTTGTTCACTGATGTGAATAGGTGAAGTCGTTAATGACATTGTTATCGCGGTGTCACACAGAACGATGCAGCAGGTTGGCTGATCGAGGATCGTTTGATTTGAGAACATGTTCTCAAATCTGCGATCAATGATTCAACGATTTATCGTAGTTGTATCTCTGTGTTACACGCAACGACGTCCTAACGATGTTGTTCCAACGACTCCATACCCGTGAAGTTTGAGCGATATCTTTCAAGATATCATACCGTGTAATAGAGCCTTTAGCCCACCTGTGAGCAGTATAATCTAGGGGCAGATATATCGCTGGAATCACTTACTGGTCTGCTTGGTGCAGTTTTATCTGCTAATCTAGCAGTTCTCTGCTAAGCTCTGCATAACCCCACCGACACCACCGGCTGTCAGCTTTCTGCCTGTGCACAGTGTACACAAACAGCTGTCAATCAGTGGTGCAGAGAAGTTATACTAAGCTCTAAATATGTGTTCAAATAATTTTTATTCGAGTTTCAATAAATCAAGTACAAAGTATAATAATCAAATACCGTCGTACAGCAAACTGATAAGAAGTAGAGAAGTCAAAGGTATAATATGAAGAGATTACATTATTACAAAGCTCATAAATATGGAGCACTAGATGTCAGCAGGTGTACTAGTCCTCTAGTGATAAAATCACTTATTTATCATCAGATTAGCAAAACTACAGCCAGCAGCCCTAGTAAGTCAACTAGCTGGAACCAAGGTCTTTGTCCCATATTGTATATCAACCATTTTAGAAAAGTTGGAATTTAAAGGGAACCTGTCAGGTGGTTTATTCCCCCAGCTATCACTGTCTGTAGCTGCAGCTTTACAATACTATTCTAATTATCCCTGTCTGAGCTCATAGTGTAATGTGAAAGGTGAAAGAAAAGCATTTATACACTTACATTTCAGTCCCCACCTTAGAGGAGGGGGACTGTCTGGCAGGATAATAGTTAACTCACTTTTAACTTGGATAGCGAAAGTACCTGTGTGATGTAATGATCATGTGATCATAGTGGGCGGAGCTAAGCCAGCAAACTTATTATCTTCTATGACAACTTAGCTCCGCCTATTGTAGTCACATGGTTGTGACATCACATCAGGTCTCCCAATATGTTCTAGCACAAGGCTGAAATGTTAACTATTAACCTGCCAAACAGTCTCCGTCCTCCAAGCTGGGGACTGACTGCCTCATTACATAAGGAAATGTAAGTGTATAAATGCTTTTTTTCACCTATAACATTACACTATGAGCTCAGACAGGGATGATTAGAAAAGTATTATAATGCTGCAGGGACAGACAGTGATAGCTGGGGAGGCATAAACTGGCTGACGGGTTCCCTTTAAGTTGGAGTGTGGTAGATAATGTGGTAAGTTTTGCTTAGTGTCTTCCCAACCTTGCCAGTATTCAGAAACGACTCCTCTCCCTTCTCTTTTATCACAACATACATGTGCCTAATTACCCACCACAGGACAAGGAAGGATTATGACAGTTTGCACAGACGTATGACTGTTATTGTACATTGGAGGATTTACATACCTCACGTGTTCACATGAACATCCACAATACTAACTAGAGGCATTCCTAACTAGAATGTAAATACGCACTAAATATAAGATAGAAGCAAATATTATAGGAATTTTTTAATGGCTCATTGTAAGAATATTTCTTTTCCACTGTGACGTGGCCTCTAAGTAAACTGGAGCTGTTCACAGGCCCTGTCAGGACAGAGAGCACAGTTACCGGACGGGTCTGTGTGTTCCTCCGATAACTGGTCTAAACCAGATCACTTCCTTTACATGAACTTTTTTTTGCCTGTCAGGCAAAGAGCACACAGCAACAGTGAAACCCAACAAAGGAAATCTACAACAGAGGGATCCTCTACTAACATCAACATAACTTACATATATGCTATGTGTAACGTTTCTATTAGTGATGAGCGAGTACTAAAATGCTCGGGTGCTCGGTGCTCTGGCCGAGCATCTCAAGATACTCGTGTACTCAGCCAGAGCACCGAGCCCAATGTAAGTCAATGAGTGACAGGCTCCGCCCACAGACTTCTGGTTATAAAACGAGTATTTCTGGGAAAGGGTGGGTTTTTTTCGCCGCAACATATAACACCTTGCTGTGGCCCCCAGAGGGATCCTAACAATTAATCTGCTCCCTGTGTGGTGCCAGCTCACTGTGTGCACTGAAGGGAGCTGTGTATGTGTGTCAGATCGATAATTAGCGAGCATCTCGGCGGTACTCGTGCTCGCCGAGCATCCCGAGTACCGGGATACTCGTGCGAGTAACGAGTAGCGCAGAGCATACTCGCTCATCCCTAGTTTCTATCAGTAGGCACTTGCAGTGTATGGTGTGGGCACAGCTACTGAGTATGCCATCCACTGGATGCAACTAAACCATATTTTCAGTAAAGTTGCAGTGATGGCATCTTTTTCTTATATCGTAAAAAGTTTAACCACTCATTAAAAATACTGTCTGTTGTCAAGAATCTAGGGATTTTCAATTCTATTGTGTACAGCTCCTTTCGAGGTTACCGACCACCCTGTAGACACAAAGTGGCCAGTAACCTAGACAAGGAGCGCAAGCCACCAATCCCCTTAGGGTACCGTCACACCTGGTGACATCGCCAGAGATATCACCGGCGCGCACGTTTTTGACGCCCCGCCAGCGTTGCCGTTGCGTGTTTACACGCAGTGATACCTCCGGTGACGCACCGGAGATGATACAGGCGGCATCGCCGCTGGGGTGTCTACAAACCCCAGCAGCGAAGCTGTAACATGGGAGCCTACGGCTCCCATCGCCTGTAACATTGCCGATCGGCATGTTACATGGGGCAATGTGTACATATCGCCCCAGAGTGCTCGCCTGGTTTCAGAGCCGTGCTGAGACACCAGGCGACCACTCAGAGGCAATATTTAGCTCCGTCATCGCCCCTTTACATTAGGTGACGCAGCAGTGATGTCGCCGGCGATAGGCCACGCCTCTGCATCGCCTATGTAGTCGGCAGCGATATGGCCTCGTGTGACGGTACCCTTAGATGTAACAACTGCCTATTCGATACTGTGCTATTTACAGGTAAAGTGGTTGTTCACCCTCAGGAATGTGGGCTCAAAACTATGTAAAACATCTAAAATAACAAACTTAGCATGTACACCCCCTCTCTAGGTCCAGTGCTGGCTCCCCCACTGCCCACCAGCTGATTCAGTGCTGGTGTTTCGGCTACTACTCTAGCCCAGTGACTGGATTTTGTAGCGACACGCACTGTTTCCAGGGAAAAAAATCTAAAATTTCATCAATTGCTTCACAGAATATTAAAGAAAAAAAAAAATTTCACTAAACACTGCTCCAAATTTTTTCATTTTCACTAATGGTAATAGGGAAAAAAAAATGGACCCAGAATTTTCTGATCAAGATGCGTTACATCTTATTTTTCAGCGGATGGTCTTATTTTTTCTATCCCCCAATATGGTATCCTCATCATCCCCTTGCAGCCCACAATATCCCCATCATCCCCTTGCAGCCCGCAATATCCCTATCAACCCCATGCAGCCCACAATATCCCCTAACAGCCCTCCATATAATATAATGCAGCCTCACAGCCCTCCATATAGTATAATGCAGCGTCACAGCCCTCCATTGTATAATGCAGCCTCACATCCCTCCATATAGTATAATGCAGTATCATAGCCCTCCATAAAGTATAATACAGCCTCATAGCCATCCATATAATATAATGCAACCTTATATACCTCCATATAATATAATGCAGCATCACAGCTCTTCACAGTTTAATGCAGTGTCATATCCCTCCATATAGCATAAATTTTCCCCCTACACACACACACTGCCCCATGCATAACCCCCCCACACACATTGCTCTTGTATAATCCCCACACAGACATACTGCCCCTTGTACAATCCCCACCACACAGACTGACCCCTGAATACTCCCCACACACAGATGTTGCCCCTTTTACAACCCCACACACTGACCCTTGAATATCCCACACACAGTCATTGCCCCTTGTATAACCCCCCCCACACACACACAGTCATTGCCCACATACACATTGACCCTTGAATACCCCCACACTCAGTCATTGCCCCTTGTATAACCCCCCCACACAAAGTCATTGCCCACACACACATTGACCCCTGAATACCCCCCTCACTCAGTCATTGCCTCTTGTATAACCCTCCCCCACACTCAGTCATTGCCCTTGTATAACCCCCCACACAAAGTCATTGCCCACACACACATTGACCCTGAATACCCCCTCACTCAGTCATTGCCCTTTGTATAACCCCCCACACACACACACACAAAGTCATTGCTCACACACACATTGACCCCTGAAAACACCCCTCACTCCGTCATTGCCCCTTGTATAACCCCCCCACACAAAGTCATTGCCCACACACACATTGACCCCTGAAAACACCCCTCACTCAGTCATTGCCCCTTGTATAACCCCCTCCACACACACACACAGTTATTGCCCACACACACATTGACCCCTGAATACCCCCACACTCAGTCATTGCCCACACACAGAGAGAGCGGCTCTTCATTTGACGCTCCCCTCTCCTGCTGGCAGTAAAAGCAGCTGAGGCAGAGACGTGACTGGAGTTTTTTCATATCTCGCGCTATTTCCAAGCGCGTCACGCGACGCGCTTGGAAATAGCGCGAGATATGAAATTCCGGCCACGTCTCTTCCTGAGCTGCTTAGTTATACAATCGAAGCAGTCGGCCAATCAGGGCATGGCTGCTGCACTGACTGGCCGACAGCTCCCCTCGTACATGTACACACGCAGCTGAGGCAGAGACCTCAGCTCAGCGGTGTAGTGCTGCAGGTGAGGGGCGTGGTGGGCGGGGACGTGACAGGCGGCGGGGAAGCCGACAGCACACCACGGACTGGCACAAAGACCCCCACAGCCCGGTCCTGGTCTGCGGACCAGTGGTTGGGGACCCCTGTACTAGATGAAGCAATGTGGCATATGGCACTATTCCAAAGGTAACTAGCGTTATTTGATTTTTGGACCAAATTTGGTTTGATTGCATTGAAGATGCAGACATATTTGCAACGTGAAAGAAGTGTCGGAAGAGCAGAAACGTCACACAAGTGACCATATTTTGAAAACTAAACCTCTACTCATTTATCTAGAGCTGTGGTGACAATTGTGAACCCACAAGTGTGCAAAAAACTATTAGTTATTGGGAAATTAAAATAAAAAAAAATATTTTCCATTTTTTCTTGGACAGAAAACAGACTCAGCGTTCCACTGATCCATATACACACGTATTTTAAGCATAGATCTGTGTGACAAGTTCATGAGGCTCCGAGCATATACAATTCTCATCAGTTTTGCATATCAGACTCATACATTAAAGTCTATGGGAATCTATTAAATAGATGAGAAATGGTTAACATCATTATTACTTCGGTTTATATCCGTTTTTCACAGATCCATTGTTAAAATGTGTTTTCCCACAAAGTACCTTATAATAAAAAGATGTTGAAAAAATAATAAGTTCCATAATACAAAGTTTTATTTTTTTCCTCTGAGATAATCGTATAAATATTCCCCTGTTATGTAGTGTGTAATGGCCAATTTCTGAACATGCAAAGCTGTTCGAGTGCATAGTCAGCACATACTACATATACAAAGGGGAAAAGCACAAGTCATGAATAATCAATATCATCCAAACCTATAAAGTAGTCCAAGGAAATAATCAAGAGGCCATAACATATACAGTAAAACAGCCTGACTAAATGGGGAGAAGAAAACCCACGAAAAACAATATGCATCCTATGAAAAAAAATTGTATTATAAATCCACCAACTATAATAAATATTGTTTTATTAAAAGTAGCAAAAGTGGCACAAGACATACATAAATTATAATCAAATCAGAGGTTCTGTACACATAATATAGAGAGGCAATATTAGTAGAGATTGATATAAAATAGAGATGAGCAAACGTCTGAATGTTCAGGTGCTATCTGTTCAGGACCCGCGCATGACCCTGTATGTCCTCGGAAGTTACTGATTGGCTATTTGACTCTAAGTCCACGTACAGCCAGCCATAAGTAAAAGACTTCTGGAGGCGGGAGGGTGAAGTGTTTAACTTTTGTTTTATTGTTCAACCACACTACAAACGATAATGCAGGATTTAACCCCAGAGCGAGCCGATCACACACTGCCAGGAGCTCTCACTGGCCTGACCCCAGGGAGCTGAAGCACAGTCATCCCAACTCAAGCACTTGGAAGACGTTCATCTGTAATACTAATATATACACTAATAATAATACGTTCATCTGTAATACTAATACATACACTAATAATAATAAAGTACAAAAGTATAACCAACCATAATATGGGAAGGAACCATAGACAATGCTAACAATTGGAGTACTTATTAGAAAAAAGGTCAATAATCACTACACAAATTATCAAGATGCAAAACCTAATGGCTTACCCATTACATCCTATATCATCTTTTCAGTCAGCAATTAAAAGGCATCAACCACTGAGGACTCTCAGATTCCAATATATTTCTTTATCAGAGCATGTACCAACAACCCTAATATCTGTTTCGCAAGGGCTTCCTCAGGGGATGGTGATATAGTGTGTGTCCACTGATATTTCTCTTATGTAAGACCATATATAATGCGTTTGGCCACAAGAGGCAGAACATGAATACCAATACTCAAGGCAGAGAGCACATCACTTCCCCCCCCCCCCCCATCCATAAGATCATCAGCCTGCACGTGTCAAATGCGGATGCTTTTCACAATTCCGCAAAGTGGTGAGACATAGTGGGCAGACGTCATGCTGAAAAGGGCAAATTGTGTATAGATGATAGCAAAAAGAAGGGGCAGATGTAAAATGAAAGTGCTAGGTGCATATATAAGTATGTGTCACACCACATGGGTAAGTATACTAAAGAAAAACAAGGAAATAAGAAAAATACCAAATAAATGTGACATTAGAACACCTGATGCATGTGTCCACAGAAATATAAAGCCCATTCTCTCTCATCCATAGTTTAAATTATATTGGGCAGAGATATAGGTGAAAACCCATGCTAACGACAAAACTGGGGAGAATAGGTTGCCATAATATTAGTGCAGTGGAAAGCTAAAGTGCATAGTGCAGGTGAAAAAATAAAATGAAAACTAACCATAAAAATGTGGCTTATTTATGCATCTGATCTGAAGTAATGGTATGACTATCCCAATAAAGGGATAAGAGTAGGGTGTCGAACAAATATGCAAAAACCCATAAATGTGTCACTGTTATAATTAACAATACAAATGTCCTAGTGTAGAAGCAACATAATAGGAAACAATGAATACTGTTAAAACATGTATCCTCATAGAAAAGAATGTATAGCAAAGATTCAAGGATCAATGGAGTTCAGTTCAAATTCGGCCATTCAAATTGGTGAAGGAGGAATCAGTAATCAATCACAAAGTCATCATGATAGTAAATTAATGACTGAATAAGATACGGGTTACAATCTAAAAATAGAGTCAAAGTACCGTACATTTATAGGAAGAAAGCTTAATTGCCCATTAAGACTAGCGGATACCAATGCAGTAAGGGGTTAAACGAAAATTGATTTATTGTCAACATGTTTCAAAGCAACTGTGCTTCTTCATCAGGACAAATCAATAGATTTAGTAAACCTGTGTCACCCCGCTCTAGAGCCACATCTTAGTGGGTCTATACCACGGATTTTCAAATCATTAGGGTTGCAGTCAGACCTTCAATATCTTGAATCACCTGCATAATTTGACGCTCATGGCCCCCAATTATCTATTATATAATCACGAATGGGTTTTTTGCCCCTTTTGAGTCCGCTCACGCTGCGAGTCAGCGTGGTCATGTGGATACGCCCGAAGCATTGGCCGCGCAGCGGCCATTGCGAGCAGTTCTAAGGCGAGTCGCCTTAACAGCGCGAAGCATTGGCCGCGAAGCAGCCATTGCGAGTCAGAGACTCGCTCTGCTAGAATCCCGATGCATGTGCATCGGGCACCCAGCTAGTTACAAATATTTAACAGTATTAGTCCTTTTCTATAGGCCAATGGGACTTTTGGGACCCCTAGGCTCCAGGGTCCGGGTGCGATTGCAACCCTGCACCCTTTGTAGTTATGCCCCTGCTTGGAATAGTTTTTAACGTGGTCACATCATCCACCCCTACATGCAGTAAGACACAAAAGTAAAGTTGGACATTCAGATTTTGCACATGAGACATTTACGCTGTTTTAGTGAAGAAAATAAAATGGCCATTTAAGTGCAGGCAATTCCCACTCTATAGATGTGATATGACAGACAGTTTTTCTAGATTAAGTGTGTGTATGAACACACCTGAACAGAGAACACAGCATACGATACATTTAGTGAAATTGCCCAGACTTGCTCTCAATAACACCTGCAGATTTCTTTCATGTAGAAAGCATATCAAAGTGTGGAATCAATTCTGCAAGGAGTGTTTATATTTGTATTGCCCGGCAGGGCGGCCACTCGCACTCTTCAACAGGCAACAGTCGTTCACAAACTGTTCTATTCTGAATTGTAAAAGCTCTAAAAATATGGATACACAACACAATATGTGCAGCAACGATCAATGGTTATTATAGCATGCAAAAAATTAATTAGAGATAGCAGTTCAATAAAGATAACTTAACGTGCTACAGTCACCTCATTCTTTATTTCATTTTCAAATTACAAAAATTGTATTCGTCATAGCATAAAATCTATAGAATTAAATGTTTATTGTAATCAGTTTGGCTCTTTTTTTCTTTAAATTATGAAATCAGACGTAACAAATATAAATAAATTACTATGTTTTATAAATCTAAATCAGAAAAAATGTTTCCTAATAAGTTAACAGTAGTAATACGGTAGTTAGACGCCATTATGCATTTTCATCCTTAGTCTAGCTTCACACATGCAACATTCACAGTCTAAATAAGGAATGATTGAGGGGTCTTCTCAACAGTCTGTATCTCTGAGGCTGTTGAGCTCATGTGAGGCTAGGTTCACACCACGTTTTTACCATATCAGGTTCTGTCCGGTGTTTTGCAGGATGCACCGGACAGAACCTGACAACCCCGGACAAACAGAACCTGTTTTATGCTGGAATCAGCGGCTGCCACTGTCCAGTGCTGAACTTTCAACACCGTGACCGTTCTGGGGGTGCTGGCAACGATGCTGAAATTTAAGTCGGGGAGTTCTCCAAGTGCTGAAATTTAGCAGCAGCTGCTTTTAACTGCCGCTGCTCTTTCAGCACCTGGTGTCCGGGAACCGGTCTGATTTTGTGTCGGATCCGGCGCCCATAGACACTCATACTATGGGCGCCTGATTCAGGAGGATCCGGTTTTGTCAGATTTTTGCATCGGACACATAACCGGAAAGTGCATCATTTTTTTGTGCCCGATGCAAAAATCAAAAACAGATCCTCCAGAAAACCAGCAAACCGGATGCAAAATAGGCACAATCCGGCACCATAGGGACACATGGGTGGCAAAACCGGTTCCAAAAAACCCTGGTGTGAAGCCGACCTAAGACTATCCATGGTCACTCCAGACATCACAGAACACATAAAAAGGCGTTCAAGGTGTAATTCAAACTGAAGACCATCTTAGTCACGTGTCAGGACAGGCAGCAGACTGAAGAGATACATAATTCCAAAGACCTGTTGTCAACTAAAAAGAGACTGTACTTACACGTGACTTAGGGCCCTTTCACATCAGCGGTAATTTGAAATCGCGGCAGATGCGGTGAAAAAAACGCATCTGCCGCGATTGCTGCATAGCCGCCGCATAACCGCTGCACTTGCGGCGCGGTTGCGGTATTTGCCATAGTAAGTATAGGGGGACTTGCGGCATGTGCGGCAAGTGCGGTTTTGCACTTGCGGCAGGAGCGCCGCGAAAAAACCGCGGTCAGCCGCGTTTTTTTTTTCGCGGCCGCACCTGCCGCAAGTGCAAAACCGCACTTGCCGCACCTGCCGCAAGTCCCCCTATACTTACTATGGCGATTACCGCAACCGCGCCGCAAGTGCAGCGGTTATGCGGCAATCGCGGCAGATGCGGTTTTTTCACCGCATCTGCCGCGATTTCAAATTACGCTGATGTGAAAGGGCCCTAAGATGGGCTGCAGTTTGAGTTATATCGGGGCTACATTTTAGCTCATTCACAGAGAACCCCTTTAAAAGAGGCTGTCTGGTTAAAACAAGTTATCACCTATCTGCATGATAGATGATAACTTGTTGATGGATGGCTGTCCCTTCATTGGGAGTCACACCAATTGGTAGATCGAGGATTTTTTTATCCCTGACGGAGAACTTTCATCCCAGTTACAAACAGCATGGCTGGGGAAGCTCCTGGCTTCAGACACATTCATCCAATATATTGCTGCAGCAAAAAGCAGAGCTTGGCAATGTTATAAGAAATAAATTAAGTAGGCAAAAGTTCCCTAGTCTGCTGGGTACCCCTACCGATTAATAAGACTTAGAGAATTATTACGAATATGTAAAGTGGTTTTGTTCATTTTGTGTAGATCTGATAATCTCATCAAAGCCACAGCATAGCCCGAAACACTGGCCATAGACAACCGATGCAAAGTAACACAACTGCAGACTGCTGTCCGGTAACTGCTAACAGAAATAGGAAGTTATTCAAAATAGCTTCACACAATTTTTGCAATCTGTTTTTTAATATTCCTTTACAAAAGTCTTATTTGACAAAAATAAGTAAATACACTGAATAATGCAAGTGAATTGTATGAAAAAGTATACCTACCATGACATAATGACCCCTAATTTAAGTAAAGTAAAAGTTTATGAATTTTCATAAAGATTTGTAAAGAAAAAAAAAAGAGAAAACACACCCAACCTTACAAAGAAACATTTCTGTGGTTTCAGTGTCTGTGACCAAACAACTCCATCCATTTTACCCAAAACTAAGGCATGTAATTCTGGGACCGCATGGCTTTTCAACAAAAGCTGTTGGTGCTCAGAAATTTAAAGCTCATAAGGGTCACTCATTAACCCCTTCAACCCGAGCCCATTTTTGCTTATTTTGGCCTTAATGCCCGAGCCATTTTTTGCAATTCTGACCAGTGTCCCTTTATGAGGTTATAACTCTGGAACGCTTCAACCGATCCTAGCGATTCTGAGACTGTTTTTTCGTGACATATTGGGCTTCATGTTAGTATTAAATTTAGGTCAATAATTTTTGCGTTTATTTGTGAAAAAATCAAAAATATGGCAAAAATGTTGAAAATTTCGAAATGTTCAAATTTTGAATTTTTTTTCTGCTAAACCAGAGAGTTA
Source organism: Allobates femoralis (assembly GCA_033576535.1). Classification (NCBI taxonomy): domain Eukaryota; kingdom Metazoa; phylum Chordata; class Amphibia; order Anura; family Aromobatidae; genus Allobates; species Allobates femoralis. The sequence continues at coordinate 325,942,927 of JARQOC010000003.1, forward strand.
TGTGACACAAAATTGTTGATAAATAATATTTCCCACATGTCTACTTTATATCAGCACATTTTTGGCAAAAAACATTTTTTGGGGTAGGAAGTTATAAGGGTTCAAAGTTCATCAGCAATTTTTCATTTTTCCACCAAAATTTACAAAACCATTTTTTTTAGTGACCACATCACATTTGAAGTCCGTTTGAGGGGTGTACACAACAGAAAACACCCAAAAGTGACACCATTCTAAAAATTGCACCCCTCAAGCTACTCAAAACTATATTCAAGAAGAATATTAACCCTTCAGGTGCTTCACAGGAACTAAAGCAAAGTGGAAACAAAAAATGGATATTTAAATTTTTCCAACAAAAATGTTCTTTTAGCCTCAAATCTTTCATTTTCACATGGAGAACAGCATAAAATGGATCCTAAAGTTCTTTGGGCAATTTCTCCTGAGTATATCGATACCTCATATGTGGTCATAAACCACTGTTTGGGAGCTCGGCAGGGCTCAGAAGGGAAGGAGCGCAATTTGACTTTTGGAGCAAATTTTCCATTCAAAAAGTGAAATTGCGCTCCTTCCCTTCTGAGCCCTGTCGTGCGCCCAAACAGTGGTTTATGACCACATATGAGGTATCGGTGTACTCAGGAGAAATTGCCCAACAAATTTTAGGATGAATTTTATGCTGTTGGCCATTTGAAAATTTAAAAAATTAGGCTAAAACAAAATTTTTGTGAAAAATAAAGTACTTTTTAATTTTTACAGATCAATTTGTGAAGCACCTGGGGGTTCAATATGCCCACTACCCATCTAGATAAGTTCCCTGGGGTGTCTAGTTTCCAAAATGGGGTCACTTGTGGGGAAACTCCAATGTGTAGGCACACAGGGGCCATATTGTAAACATCCCCTGCACATCTGATTGGAGGGCTTGCATCACATGGATGCTAGCCCCCAATCAGATCGGGGGGGGGGGGGGCACACACACCTCACAGTGCCCCAGCCAATGCCTGATGCTTTGAGCATCAGGCTATGGCCAGATTGAAAACATTACACCAATTTCTATTGGTGTAATGTTTCAATCATCACTATTGGCTAGTTGTCAATTAACTAGCCAATCGGAGGGCTCCTAGCCACGGGGGGGGGGGGGAAATCCCCTCCCGTTGGGTCATCTAGAGTTTGTCCCCTAGCTGCGGCTCTATTAACCCTTTTTGAACCCGGTTAATAGAGCCGCAGCAAGGGGGAAGCCGCGATGACGCAGCGTATGCGTCATCGGGCGGGAACGGTGATGTTTCCATGGCGCATACGCTGCGCGCCCGGGCGGGAAGGGGTTAAGAATAAAAAAAGAAATTTAACTCATGGAAGAAAGTTTCCGACTGACAAGTTCACTTTATTACTCCTTGCATTTAATTTTATGGACTCCTTCAATCACTTTATAATGACACTTGTTACAACTTTTAAATGGAGAAGGACTGTATGAATTTTATAGTTCGTTTTTAGAAATATATAGGAGGTAATATATTCTGTATTTTATCACATCAATTAAGATTACCAACTTAGTTCAATTAAAATATTTACTTTTATTAATACAAAAGTTAAAAAGTCATTGACCCACAGATTAACAGACAATAGGACAATATATATATACTGTAGGGAACACACTTTTTTGTCACCGATATGGAAATCCTAAATGACCCTTCTTCTTACTCCTGCCTAGCAGTGGAGATTATAGCATCCTAGACATATGATGCCCCCACTCACCAATGGCTTACCCTGAAAGATTCCTTTCACTAAGGGATAGGAGACAAAGATCATTGGAATAAAGAAGTCCCGTTTTTGAAACTTAGCTTATGTTCCAACACATTTTCAAGGATTCTTTTAACGGGCTCCTTCCAGTCGGTTTCTAGTGGTTTCCAAGTTTTAAAAGACAAATCCTCCATGCTTGACGTGTTTCGCCCTTTTTTATGTAATACGGCTCATCAGAAGTTTTGGGGATTATGTTTATCGCTCTGTCTTATAGCTCATATAACCAAAGCACTGATGTTTTCAGTGAGTGATCAAATCAGGAAAGGCGGAAATAGCCAGTGTAAAAGGTCAGAGATATCCCTCCCTAAAGATAAGTTGTATTGCCCCAGAGCGAACATCCACTTTGATCGGCTTGCAGGCACATTACATCAGGTATTGAACTTTATTCCGGAGTTGCCATAATAGACGTATTGCAGTCTTGTGAGTATATACACACAAGGCAGCTAATGAACTCGGGAGGTTCCTTTAAGAACGTCCGCTCAGGAAAAATAGAATGGCAGACATGTTGGCGCTCAAAAGCAACAGTTGGTGTGCTTCTGTGCAGCAGCATGTGCCTGTGGATGTGACCCGGGGAAAAAAAAAAAGACGTTTTTAACTTTAGAGACAGTTCTCAATTTTAAGCTCAATAGTCATTTTTCTTCTATACAATCTAAAACTACTGATATCGAGACAGCATTTGATTATTCTCTTTTCACTAGGAGCGGTCAATAAATTTTCCCTAGAGGCAACAAGTGACCAGGCTGGTATGGGTGGCCTAAGCAATAGTATGAAAATACGTCTGCACAATATTAATATTAACATATTACTTATAGTTATTATTTTATAGTAAAATTTATTGTATTAATATTGAGCACAATTAAGTACACCAACACCCCTGCTATGTACAGTATGAGCCACCACAAAACTGCTTTATAAACATTATGAACCCCACATAGCCTCCAATATACAATATGAGCCCAACATGGTCTTCTATATACAATATGAGCGCCACATAGCCTCCTATATACAGAATGAACCATACATAGCCTCCTATAAACTAAATCCTCACATAACCTCCTATATATGGTATGAGCGCCAAAATAGTCTCCTATATACATTATGAGCTGCACTTAGCCTCCTATATACTTTACGACCTCACATAGTCATATATAGCATTAGCCACACATAGCCTCATATATAGGGCATGAACTCCACTACCCCCATATGTACAACATGAGTTTTAAATAGCTTCATATATAGTACGAACACCACTTAGCCCCCAATATACATTACGAGCCCTACATAGCTCCCTATATACAGCATAAACCCATACACTTAGGGTATGTGCCCACACAGTGGTTTAGTGACGTTCAAATCGTCAGTAAACCGCTGGAAAATTGAAGGAGCCTAGACTCCTGAGCTCAGAAGTCTCCAGCGGTTTTCCAGCGGTTTCTCAGCGGTTTTCCAGCGGTTTTAAGAGCTGTTGAACAGCGTTTTATAGTCGTTTTTTTCGGCGGTTTTAAAAGCGGTTTTCTATGGAGGATTTTGTTCATGGAAGGGTAGAGTAGTGCCTCAGAAATGCTCAAAAACCGCTGAGAAGAATTGACATGTTGTATGCTGCTAAAACGCTAGGAAACCGCTCAACCTCTGGCAGATCCACTCACATAAACCCACTATGTGTGCACAGCGTTTTCTAAATTACATAGGGTTACTTGTAAGTCCTAAAGCTGCTTAGGATTTACATAAATTTAAATAAAACCTATGCTAAACCGCCGGCGGTTTTCGCTGCTAAACCGACGTTAAACCACTATGTGGGCACGCACCCTTATGGGAGAAAAAAGAACCACACTCTTCTCGCTCCTGTTCCACCCAGATCTCTGCTGCACTGACCCTCTGCACAGCAGACACGCTGATGTGACTTCATCGTGTCTGCTGCCTCACTCGTTGATTGATGGAAGGAAGTGTCGGAGAAAAATGTATTTCGCATCCTCAGTTAATAACATGGCGGGCCACTGGTTTCAGCATCTCGGCTTTGGCGGTCTCAGTCTTTGCACTTTTTCCAGCCATGCTTTACACTGTTAACTTTAAAACTTTTGTCTTTGAATTGTATGCAACTGTTGTTGTTAGCATCTTATGATCTATTCTACTACTGTACAGTAAAGTGTAATTTCTTTCCCCAATTATTACCTTACTTAATGCTACTCTTTTGGATGATATTATTGAATTACTCTGTATGCAGTTTTAAGTACTGATTATATTTTTCCTTACATTTAAGGATGATCAAACATTCAAGCACATATTAGCACAAGTGTGTACTTATTAAAGCTAGTCTTTGCAAAAATGCATTTGCCGTCCTTGACTACCCTTACAGATTATAGATACAGTTGTGGCCAAAAGTATTGACACCCCTGCAATTCTGTCAGAAATTACTCAGTTTCTTCCTAAAAATGATTGCAATCACAAATTCTTTGGTATTATTATCTTCATTTAATTTGTCTTCAATGAAAAAACACAAAGAGAATTGTTCTAAAGCCAAATTGGATATAATTCCACACCAAACATAGAAAAGGGGGTGGGCAAAAGTATTGACACTGTTAGAAAAATCATGAGATGCTTCTCTAATTTGTGTAATTAACAGCACCTGTGGCACATAACAGGTGTTGGCAATAACTAAATCACACTTGCAGCCAGTTGACATGGATTAAAGTTGACTCAACCTCTGTCCTGTGTCCTTGTGTGTACCACATTGAGCATGGAGAAAAGAAAGAAGACTTTCTGAGAACTGTCTGAGGACTTGAGAAACCAAATTGGGAGGAAGCATGAGGAATCTCAAGGCTACAAGTCCATCTCCAAAGACCTGAATGTTCCTGTGTCTACCGTGCGGAGTGTCATCAAGAAGTTTAAAGCCCATGACACTGTGGCTAACCTCCCTAGATGTGGATGGAAAAGAAATATTGACAAGAGATTTCAACGCAAGATTGTGCGGATGGTGGATAAAGAACCTCGACTAACATCCAAACAAGTTCAAGCTGCCCTGCAGTCCGAGGGTACCACAGTGTCAACCCGTACTATCTGTCGGCGTCTGAATGAAAAGGGACTGTATGGTAGGAGACCCGGGAAGACCCCACTTGTTACCCCGAGACATAAAAAAGCCAGGCTGAAGTTTGCCAAAACTTACCTGAGAAAGCCTAAAACGTTTTGGAAGAATGTTCTCTGGTCAGATGAGACAAAAGTAGAGCTTTTTGGGCAAAAGGCATCAACATAGAGTTTACAGGAGAAAAAAAAGAGGCATTCAAAGAAAAGAACACGGTCCCTACAGTCAAACATGGCGGAGATTCCCTGATGTTTTGGGGTTGCTTTGCTGCCTCTAGCACTGGACTGCTTGACCGTGTGCATGGCATTATGAAGTCTGAAGACTACCAACAAATTTTGCAGCATAATGTAGGGCCCAGTGTGAGAAAGCTGGGTCTCCCTCAGAAGTCATGGGTCTTCCAGCAGGAAAATGACCCAAAACACACTTCAAAAAGCACTAGAAAATGGTTTGAGAGAAAGCACTGGAGACTTCTAAGGTGGCCAGCAATGAGTCCAGACCTGAATCCCATAGAACACCTGTGGAGAGATCTAAAAATAGCAGTTTGGAGAAGGCACCCTTCAAATTTCAGGGACCTGGAGCAGTTTGCCAAAGAAGAATGGTCTAAAATTCCAGCAGAGCATTGTAAGAAACTCATTAATGGTTACCGGAAGCGGTTGATCGCAGTTATTTTGGTTAAAGGTTGTGCAACCAAGTATTAGGCTGAGGGTACCAATACTTTTGTCTGGCCCATTTTAAGAGTTTTGTGTGAAATGATCAATGTTTTGCTTTTTGCTTCATTCTCTTTTGTGTTTTTTCAGTGAAGACAAATTAAATGAAGATAACAATACCAAAGAATTTTTGATTGAAATCATTTTCAGGAAGAAACTGAGTATTATCTGACAGAATTGCAGGGGTGTCAATACTTTTGGCCACAACTGTACGTATTGGGAATGTATATTGTTGACAGACACTGGCAGTAAAGGTTCATCGGTCCCCAAGCAAGTCTGTTTTCATCATATTTCCGCAAGTACGGAAAGTAGGTAACCACCTGCTTCGGTAACCTCTTAGCAAGGGTGCCCCTCCCTCCTCAAGACATCGCGAAATACTGTATTAACAGCATGTGCCAAAGCAACTACAAGGGACTAACAGTGTAAGTATTTTGGCATGGCTAAAGGTACTGTCACACGCGGCGATATCGTCGGCCATTTCGTTGGCAATTGCAGAATTGGGCGATGTGGAAACCACATCGCCTGTGCGCAGTGGCATGTGACTAGGCGATTGTATAGCGAGAAATTGCCGGTGGAGCGTCGCCTGTTCGCCCTGCACTGCAGTGAAATCAGCCGATTTCCACCAGGCGATTTCTGCCATCATGGCATGTAACAGGGCGATAGCGATGTATAAAGCAAGCTCAGACCATCTGGAAGCAATTTCCTGAGCGTTCTGTTTGGCATGCCCCATGTTCCGCGATTGGTGGCCGCTCCTGCGTTTCCATTGGCTGACCAATGGTAACGCAGTTGTGGTGGGCAATTGAAGTGGTAGGGGCGCGATGAGAAACACTCTGGCACGCCTGTTTCCTCGGTGTACTCACACTCTCCAGCCACATCGCTGATGAGGTGGTGGCGTGTGACGCGGCGATGTGGGAAAGGGAACTTGCTTCCGGTCTGCGAAATCGCTAAGTGTGACAGCTCCACGGTGATGTGAAAAAAGTGCCCGCAATGTGCGCGCTCACATCAAATTGCCAGCGATATGGAAGCAATATCGCTGCATGTGACGGTACCTGAACAGAAGGTTAATGCCATGCCCTAGCTTTTTTCATGCATGTATGTTTTCATACCCTATCTCTTTCAAAATGTCTTACTGCAATCAGTAAACCGTAACAATCATTGCTTATGGTAGTCCTGTTGAAGTTGTAACAATACAATTTACATGAGCAACAGACGTATAAAAGTCTCATAAAATCCTACCCATGGCTATATTACACATAGATACTGGTTTGACACAATGCTTACTCAATTCTGTATTTTGTTTCCTTAATGGAGAACCAATTCAACTGCATTAGGATGGTTTCATTAGACTAACTTTGGCCTAATGTGCCAACAATGACAGAATTGTCCAACAGTTAAATGTGTAAGGGTTCCGCAATACCATGATCCCTTAACAGATGATGTCATGGGTGAGAAGGATCCAAGATGTCAGAATTCCGACGGCCAATCATTTTGTTCTCTGGGAGAAGTCAACAGCCAAAACAAGGGATCCCGTGTAGGGAGATATAGGGAGAGATAGCAAAAAGCTATCTATCATGTATGGAGGAAGGTGGGTTTTATGTCTTGGCAAAGACGGTCTAGGATTAAGCTATTCAAAAAGGTTGCACTTCCTGTCTTTTATTATTGTAATGAAAAAATATATTTGGATCTTTTTTTTTTTTCAAATTAGCATAAGGAACGTATCAGACTCTTAGTGTACTGTCACACTTGGTGACGCACCAGCGATGCCGACAACGATCCGACCTGGTAGGGATCAGGAACGATACGGCGGTCGTTGAGAACCTGTCACTCTCGGGTGTAGTATTGGGATCATTGTCCCTGTCAAACACAGCGATGCAGCATTCCCAGCGGGAGCGCAACGACCAAAAAATGATCCAAAACAGTTTGTAACGATCAGCGACCTCACAGCAGGGGCCTGATCGCTGCTAAGTGTCAAAGGTAGCGAGATCACTGGCGAGGTTGCTGTTACATCACAAAACCTGTGACGTATCAGCGATTTTGCTATGTGTGATGGGGGCTTTAGACAGTACCAGATTAAAAAAAACAAACAAACAGAAGAATAGCGAAAAAACAAATATCAAGATAATGGTCACCTTAACCAAGTGCAGAAATTACACCTCTCACAGCTAAATTGTTCAGCAATTATTATCAATTATTTTGATGATGGAGTGAATTGGGGCAAAATAAATAAATTGTATAATGGAAATGAACCAGTGGTGCTTCTGCCCAAAGCCCTTATCGTCAATCTAGTGGATTTAATAAGAAATGGTTACAATTTTAGCTTCAGTGGTCTTTTAAAGTTATTTTAAATAAACTGGGAAAGACAACTTTATTACAGCCACTTAACCTACATTTCCATTACAGAAGTTCAATGCTTCTTAAATGTATTTCCTTTAGAAGAAAAGACAGATATATAACCTTGCCGGTATATATGAAATCAAATTATAAGACTCTCCAAATGGAACCATTCAAAGAGAGCAAGATGATCTCATTATTGAGTTAATCTACCAAGATATATGAGAAAATGGCCCAGCTTACACAACATAATTTCATCAACTCTTAATTTATCTGATTTCATTTTTACAATCTTATCTATGAATCCCAATCAACTTTCAAACACAACTGCCCTAAAGACAATGTGAATCTGCAGACATGCTTCAATTAATTATACTCACTTCTCATTTCCTTGCAGACTAATGCTATAATGAAATTTTAATTAAGACCAGAATCCTATCATGGTAGACAATCTCATTACTTAGGACGGTGTCAACACTTAAAAGGAAACCCCCCTTAGAACATTTCACTGGGCACAAAAGAAATCAAGCAGAGACTCGCACATGTAAAAGATGGTTAGCCAACAGATATTTCTCCCAATTCCAGGATACAAATGTATGCACCAACAAGGGTCATTTTTTCTTAAAGGGATTCTGACAATGTAGGGGTGGCGACTCGGAATGCAGCGATGTGACACTTACTGAGCTGCTTGCTATTTTATCTGAATGCTTAGCTCTATTTAACCCCGCCCAAACCACTGGTTCACACATTTCTGTCTATGTACAGTGCATATAGGAACTGGTCATTTAGTTTTGAGCACAAGGTTATAAATACTGTAGCTTGTAAATATGGATTACTATAAGACAGCAGGATTACTAGTCCTCTTGTGATAACCTTCGCTGATAAAAACAGTCTCTGGGAGACAATACAATCAGCATTTCGATATCGGACACGCCAAATCGATATTTACCCTGACAATCAATTGTCTTTGGAGCTTATAGAAAGGGTATATACACATGCTGCATATTCGGTGCAGACATTTTCTGCACCAAATCTGTATCTTGTGGCAGAAAAAGGCACCCAAAAATGTGCAGCTTTTTGGATGCGTATTTGGTGTGTATGTCTGCCATGCGTTTTTTATATTGAAGTCAATGGCTGAAGGACTGAAAAACACAGGGATATATGCACCATGCTGCAGATTTTTTCTACACCAAATATGCAAAGAAAAAAAAACGCTACGTGGGCACAGCACTTCTGAAATGTCGATAGACTTTGCTGGCTTCAGGATAGGGATTCAGATTTGCCAAAAAACATATCAAAATATGCAGCATGGGCATTAGACCTTAATCTAATGTATATATGACTCTTTGTAGTATTAAGTATAGAGGAGTTGATCGAGAGACAGTAGTCTACTGAACAGATGTTTGGCCAGCAGCTACAGTATGTTCTATGGTCATTCCGAGTGCCCAAGGATAGAAGGGCTACTTAGTTAAATATACTACATGGATATGCAGCCTATTTAATTAGTTTGGTCCTCTAAAGGGTATGTCACACGCGTCAATATCGCCTGCACGATCTCGGCTGCACGTGACGTTGCAGCGATATTGATGCGTGTGACATACTGAATCAACCAGCGATAAATCGCTGGTTGATGATCGCCAGGTTTTAGAATCTGTCCTAAAACCTGGCGATTGGTCGCCCGGTGGACACGCAGCATCGCTGCGTGTGACACCGGGAGTAGCGATATTCCGGCTCCCAGCACCTCTCACAAGCGTGGGAGCTGGTATCCAAGGTAAACTGCGGGTATCTAGGCAGCGCGCGCTGCCTAGATACCCGACGTGTACCTTAGTTACCAGCCTCCTCCGCTCACCGGCTGGTATCTAAGGTACACAGCGGGTAACTAGGGTCCCTAGTTACCCGCTGTGTACCTTAGATACCAGCCGGTGAGCGGAGGAGGCTGGTAACTAAGGTACACATCGGGTATCTAGGCAGCGGCGCTGCCTAGATACCCGCAGTTTACCTTGGAGACCACCTGCTCCGCTTCGCTCAGAGCAAGACATCGTGGAAAGATATTTAAATCGTTTCCACGATGTCTCTGGTCCATTGATCGCTGGTGAGTCTGTCTGTGTGACAGCTCACCAGCGATCAGCCGTCAATGTCGTCAGCAATCATCTCACTGACGACATTGACGCGTGTGACACCCCCTTTACTCTCACATCCCAATGTCAGGCTGCTGAAACCTCTCAAGATTATGGTAACTGATCATTGAGGGTATGATCCTTGTATTTCATTTAAATGGACTGGAAAAAATACAGACATGTGTCTTTTCAAAAAACTGGCATAGATTGTTCAACAAACATGACTTTTACAGAATGGATCAACTATTTACATTCCAGAATCCTACTTTCTGTCTATCGTGCTTATATTCCACTTACAAACATGGCACATCATCTATCACAATCAATGGTTCTGTCTACTTTGCTGCCAAGTGAAAAAACAAATTCTGTCTTAGGTTTGACCTACACTGTGAGTTTAGTCATGTGCTGGACAGGGAGAGATAATTAAGAATTTTCCTTATTTAGAAATTGCAAATCATAAAAGAACCTTTAAAAGGGTAAATACAACTTTATTTTTGTTGAATTAATGAATCTGAAATAAAAATGATGACACACCTTTCCTGTATCTTCATGAGAAATGTCAGACAGTTTTGTGTCTGTAGTCAAATGTCCTTCTTTTTGCCTTCTCCCCTCTTACTAATTAATTGAATTGACAAGGAAAAGGGCATTACAGTCCCCCATACACATTAGGCCGGTTTCACATCACGGTTTTGTGGATCTGGGGCTGTCCGGTGTGAACCAGACAGCCCCGGATCTGATTTTGGCCCCATAGTATTCCTACGGGGCCAGATGGAGCCGGATGGCAGCTATATGCCATCCGGTTTCTATCTGTCCGGGAGGATCTGGGAGAATTCTGATTTTTCTCCGGGACACAAAAACATTTCAAGCAACGTTTTTGTGTCCGGGAAAAAATCAGAACAAATTGGATCCGGGGTGACCCAGCGCTCCCTAACATGGGAGTCTTTAGCGCCGGATCGCCCCGGTCCGACAAAAACATTGGATCCAGGAACCGGATGCAGGCGGCTGAAGTTTAGCTGAGAGCACTGCTAAACTTCAGCACCAACAGCAGTCGCCTGCAAAGATTTCAGGACCTCGGCTAGCTTCCCGCTAACCGCGATCTTGAAATTTCAGCAGCCGCGGCTGCGATCTGAGGGATCCGGCTGCAAACCGGACCGGAGGGCATGTTTGCCCTCCGGTTCTGTTTGCAAATCGGGTCGGGGGCTGTCCGGTTTAGGCCAGACAGCCCCGGACCTGATCACACTCTAGTGTGAAGCCAGCCTTAGATAAAAGTCGGGTGAATCTGCCGATTTCAGCAGGATTGACTGATCATCTAATACGTATGAGTCCCTCCAGACTGTCCGCTGACAAATCACATCGGTGAACTGAAAGTGGTTGTCCAGTCTTCTGATAAAAGTTATAGTCGTTCTATGTAACTCCAGACATCAGGATCTCTACAGTGTGCACACTGCACGCTGTCAGGATTCTCCAGTGTTGCCAGCAAAAATGAGCAGTCATGTAACCACAAGTATGGCATTTGCATACTTCTGGCCACAATCCGACTAGATGTTCTCAGCCTTGCTCAATTTACTTGTATTGAGCAAGGCCTTGCATGTTTACATGGCACGTAAACACATGTATGGAAATCACATACTTGTGGTCACATGACCCCTTTGTTTTTGCTGGCAACACTGGAGGATCCTGACAGTGTGTAGTGTGCACTCTGTCTGGATTCAAAAGTCTATAGTCACAAACAGTAGAGCCTGTCACCAAAAACATGAGAACCCCTTTAAGGATAAAGCAGTTGAATTACGATTGCCAATATTTTTAGTTGGCAGGTAGGTAAAATAAAAAACAAGCGAGTGCTTCCCTGTACATTAAGGAGTGTGGATATATGTCGGTCAACCAAACAATCATTTAGATGACAAACTACCTAATGTGTTTTTAACAACTTTTCAAGTTTGTCCCTCCTAACTTGAAATGTTGGGCTGTAAGGGAATATAATGGCAAGATGTCCCATTGTTAATATTCTTCCCATTTAGACTTAGGGGGACAAGATGATATTAAGTTTGTCACTTGTTATAACATGTTTTCTTGCTATAATGTGTTTAGCACTATCTAGCAATATTATCTGCATAATTCAGTGTCTTCACCTTTAAGACTCCAGTGCATTGGAGGTGAGCCCTTCGGCATTTCTGGGTATACAGCCGCCATTTTAAGACAGAATGAGACAGGATTTCATGCCAGGCACATGTGTTTATCTTGCTCCTGTGTGCTCTTGGAAACACACCATCCTTGTCAAATGTAGTCTGGTGAGAGTTTTAATTCTGTCTGTGTATTTTATACTGTAAAGTCTTTTGTCAAGTTGTATAGCAATCATTTTTACATGGGGAGTATGTCTGTTAGGAATGCATGTGTTTAATGTAAGCCACTATCTTGCTGTATGCTCTCTCTACTGCGTATTATTACTACTTGTTTTTGCTCAATGCTGATTTGTATTAAGTGCACCCTCCCAGTTCTACAACTTCACTGTCGACTACAGAAGAGTCTGTTTATTTGGAATACAGAGAGGTTTTAAGCTGTTTGCTGGAACTCATACTGCATATAACGTGAGAGAAGGCAGAACAGTTATCGTATTTTTCGGATTAAAAAATGCACTTTTGTTCCCCCAAATGTTGGGGAAAAGTGGTGGGTGGGGGGGTTTTACAATCCGAATCTACTAGTACTGGGGAGAGCGGCTCTAGAGTGGTGTCTGGGGGCTGGAGGTGGCTGGCTGCGGGCTGCAGGGACAGTAGGTCACTTGACCCCCCGCTCATTATACTCATTTAATATGCACTGCCCTCACCTCTGTCCACCTCTCAGTGCTGAAGTTTTGCTGGGAGATGGACGGAGCGAGTGGTGCATCTTATGTGAGCCTGCACTCACTCCCCCACCTTAGATATGGCCCCCTGTCCTGCACTAAACCCCTTCCTACACTCACCCTCCCCAACACCTTAGATATGGCTCCCGTTGTGTACTCAACCCCTCCATGACTCTGCCAATCATTGTATTTCCATGCTGGCGTGCACTCGGTAAAATAATAAAGAGCTCATTACAGTTGATTACTTACTCTCCAGTGCTCGGTGCTCACATCTCGCTGTTTTCACCCTCTGTGCTACTCGTTATCTGTTCATGTGATCGGGCCCACAGCAATGGTGTCATTGCTGTGAACTCTGATCACATGATTGGAAGCTGGAGGGAGTGCGTTCACAACGTGGGCCATATCTAAGGTGAGTGGAGGTGAGTGCAGGACGGGGGGCCATATCCAAAGTGGGGGTGAGTGAAGGATGAAGGGCCATATCCAAGATGGGTGGGGATGAGTGCAGGATGAGGGGGGCAAATCCAAGGTGGGGTGGGTATGTGCCATCACTGAGGGCCACAGCCAGGATGGGGGGGGCTGCCATCACTGGGGGCCATATGCAGGATGGGGCTGCTATGCGTGCCATCACTGGGGGCCAAATCCAGGAAAGGGGGATATGTGTGCCATCACTGGGGCCAAATCCAGGATGGGCGCTATGTGTACCATCACTGGGGGCCATATCCAGGATAAGGGGCTGTGTGCCATCACTGGGGGCCATATGCAGGATGGGGTCTATGTACCATCACTGGGGGCCAAATCCAGGAAAGGGGGATATGTGTGCCATCACTGGGGCCAAATCCAGGATGGGCGCTATGTGTACCATCACTGGGGGCCATATCCAGGATAAGGGGCTGTGTGCCATCACTGGGGGCCATATGCAGGATGGGGTCTATGTACCATCACTGGGGGCCAAATCCATGATGGGGAATGTGTGTACCATCACAGGGGAATATATTTAGGATGGGGTGCTGTATACCATCACTGTGGGCCATATGCAGGATGGGGGCTATGTGTACCATCACTAGAGGCCATATGCAGGATGGGGGGCTATGTGTACCATCACTAGAGGCCATATGCAGGGTGGGTGGCTACGTGTACCATCACTGGGGGCCATATGCAGGATGGAGGGGGGCTATGTACCATCAATGGGAGCCATATCCAGCATGGAGGGCCTTGTACCAGTATAGAGAATATATATACCAGGATGGGGGGACATATACCGTATACTGTTTTTGAGACGGACACTGGAATTATAAGATGGACCTCATTTGACATTAAACATTTGTTTTCTCTTTTACTTCACCAAATTTGGGGTGCGTCTTATAAAACCTCCTCTGCTTTATATAGACCTGTTGCTCCAAAAAAACTATTCTTCTCAAGCAGGAAGGGTTAATAGTTTATTAGGATGTCATAGGTAAACTGTTAAATTTAAATATTTGAGAGCTTTATTTTATGAACATTCTGTTAACTTTTATTTTAGATTTTGCACTTTCAGCAACCCTGTGAAATAAAACTGTTTGTAGTCAGTTGTGCCATTCCTTCTGGTCCATGACTCAGTTCCTGCGAACCAATCTACTTTTGTAGACCACAGGACTTTACCATCTGAGAGCTGTATAATCTGCTATGCATATAGGAACCCAAGTAAGAAGCACCACCATATACCACATAATTCTGCTTTCACCATGCTTTTAGTGATGCTAACTGGAAAAGTAAATTAGTGAGCCAACTCCATGACACATAAAAGCTGGGGATTAAACCACTTTGAAATATAATCTCCTGATTTTTAGATCTTTCTAAAAAACGTACTGTGACACATACTGTAAGTGGATCCGATTTCAAGGCCTTGGGCTACATAAAAAGACATTGAAAAAAAAGGGTTAGTCTAGAGGACTTTCATTATATTTAATTACACTACACAATATGATATACAAGACTAAGCACCTACTTGTAATCAAAACCTGTAAATGCTAAATCGCCCTATTATTAAAGCATATATGTAATACCATAGTATTTGTAGTCCAATAAAGTGACTAAATGATGTGCGAGCCTATACACAGCTAAAAATAAAATACAAAATGCCTCAACTCAGACAAACAAATAATGAATTAAGAAATAAAATAAGACAGCTAAAAGTAATAACTGACTATGCCAGTACTTCCTTCCTCTATGCAGCTTCAACTATTGGCAAGGAGAATCCGTTCCCAGGTTTGTGTTAAGTAATTTGAGTGCAAAATAATGTAGACACAGAGATCCTGATTCCAGTCTTACCAAGGCTGCTTTTACACTGGTATCAGTGTGAATCCGTGACAAATAGGATGCCTACGGATCAGTTTTCAGCCCCATTGTTTTTCAATGGGGACGGAAAACACGTCCGTGGGCATCCCGGGGTCACCATTTTGCCGCGGATCCATGTTACTTTCCATGGAAGCTACAGGCAGTCAGGTTGTGTTCGGAGTTAGTTTCACAATTGCTGGAAAAATATTAATATCAGATCCTAGTGTGATTATGAAAACACAATTGAACTTGCTGAAACATTTCTTAGAGAATGTTTCTCCATATTGTCCATGACAGCCAATCAAATTTTAGTTTCTAGAGGACAGAAGAAAATGAAAGCTGGATTCTGATTTGATACTGTTTCCCATTTATGTTGATAACAAAGAATGCCATATGTTACTCAAAAGGGCTGTTCAACAGCAAGGTATTCTTGTAATGATTCCTTGTACCGGTGTGTCTGGACGCAGTGTGTGACAGTTCAAGATTCCAATCATGGGCAGTGGCGTGCTGAGCTGTCAGTACAGTGATGTACAGCTCAGCCACCCAATCAGGGATGGGGGGCCTGCAAGGTCTCCTCCATGTGTATTCTGTTAGTTTGGAGTAATTACATTGTTATTAAACAACCTCTCTGCCTTCAATTGCTGCCAGTCGTAGCTTTAGCTCAGTGGTGTCTGTGTCCCTGTAGTTCCTGTGCTCAGTCTGATCTATTGTTTACCCTACCTTGGGCCTTGCTTCTGATGATCCATTTGTCTAGCCCCTTTGTCTTGATCCGCTACCTTCCTGGATTTTGACCTCGGACTTCGACCTGCCTACGCCTTTGTCTCACCCCTACGTGTATGGCTAGCCACCTGGTATCTGAACCCGGACCCCTTGACTACCCAGTCTCATGGCAAGCCCGTGAGTAGTGACTAGCAACATAATTCACTTTCAGAATTCAGATGAGACTCATTTTTCAATTCTATGGGTGTCAAAAAACAAACAAACCTGGATCCTATAATGCAATTATTTAACATTATAAACTGTTTATGGTTTTATAAATTTTATTACTTGTCATATGGACACTATAATATGACAATACAGATGAAAATCATTCTTGGGGAACGAAATTCAGAGAATATTTTACTGTAAAAACATTTAGGAATGCCTATTGTAACACAAATACATTTATTGTGGTCAAGTCACACAGTTACTGTCTGCAACTGAAATGACATTGAATAGTAAACTTAAGAGGAAACGCATGTGCTGCACATGAACAGGAAAACTTCATCCAGCTGCAGGAAGTGAGGGCTATGCTGTGAGCTGACACTAATTGGTATTAATCTCTGAGGACAACTAAGGATTCTGCTGTAATAATAATGGGAAATTTATCAATGTATTTACCACAGATTTCAACTAAAATTACACACACATGGGGTAAAAACTGTTTGTACCATGTTAGCCGGTAGACACAATTGGGGTGTCTTTTCATTACAAACGGAGATCCAATATAGTACAAAATATGAATACTACATATTACGGTATATATAAAAAGCACTGAAATGTTAACTCACCAATATTATAATACTTTTGGTTAATAGTTTATTAAAATATTAGGGGACCACAATAACAGGAAACTCCTAATATTTATTAGGGTCTGTGCAAGCTTACTCTACAATTTCTAAAATTCTCAAGCAAAATAAAAGGAAAGAGCCATGAGTAGCTACCAGTCCATTTCACAACAGGGCCAATAGACCCCTTGTCCTGGAGATAGGTGTACGTTTCAGGGGTGGGGTATAGCACTAGTACTAGATAATTTTAACATGACCTTCAGATATGCCAAAATGTGTGAGACGGGAATACTCTTTGACGGCTCTTGACTAGGTGGACTTTACTATATCCCAAAGTCCACTATATCCACAGTAGATCCCACCAACTACAGGTTATTAAAGTCTGCTTCAAAGTACAATTATTAAACCAGCTATTCAAACTTGGAACACTATGTGTGACGGCTGAATCCCTGACACTGTCAGTACGTACGCTGTCACCAGGGCTGTGGAGCCGGTAAGGCACTCCACAACTCACCCATACATAGCTCACGTTTAGATGATACATTTATTATAGTATAATGTCAACATCAGGCTTTTAAGCATTATTATGATACAATAAACAAGCTAGATAGAACATAATAATGATTCATAATAATATTAAATACATACTGCATTGAACTACTGTACGTACCTAATTTATTATATATTTTAGGAGTCGGAATCGGTCCATTTTATACCAACTCAGAATCCACCAAAATGAACACAGACTCCAACTCCACAGCCCTAGCTGTCAGGATTCCCGGGTATTCGTGATAATAGTGAGTGATCACAAGTCACATTGTATTGTGATCTGAATCACTGATAAAAATCCCCTATCTATGTCTCTGGGTCCATGAAGATTATGGGCAGCACACAGATGCCATCTGTGTAGTGTATGTTTTTAAAATTGTAAAAGGGTAGAAGAGGCTTTACATTTTTTTCATACAAAAAGATGACAGATGCAACTGCGATAGTAACAACTGCCACACTGACCAAACATACGTGAAAAATTACTGACGTCTGAATGAGGCCTCAGTATTCTTCATAGACAGTTACTCGCCAATCAATAGGCAGTTCTGATGTTCTAAATGTTCCAAAGGTTATTTTAATAAAAAGGAAACACCCAACATTTTTCATTTCCGAGAAAAATAACAATTCCCCTTTTGCTGTCCTTTCTTCTGTGATGCACAAATGGACAGATAATGAAATATTAGTCATTTTCACTAGAAGATTTCCTTTGTTTTTTAGTGAGCCATATAATGGTCCGGAGATCCCAGCTGTTTCCTGAGACCTCTACAACTCCTCCACACGAATCACAAGTCTCCAGCAAGCTTTCATGTGCAGTCTGCGAAAATATATCTGTTTATTTACAAATGAGAAAAAAAGCAACTTAATGCATTTTATGAGGAATTTTGGTATGTCACAGGACAGAAAACTATTGTTAACACATGCAAGAAAAACACTTAAGTAAGACTCGCTAGAATAAGTAAATGCTATTCTGTGGGAGAGAAGTAAAAACAGATAATAATAATAATAATTATTATTTATATAGCGCCATTAGATTCCATGGCGCTTTACATATGGAAAGGGCAGACGAGGACAAGTACAATATGTATGGACAATCAAGGCATACAAGTACAGGAGGGTAGGGGACCCTGTCCGCGAGGGCTCACAGTCTACGAAGATATAGATACAATAAAATTAAAGGGGTTTTCAAACAAAGTACAATTTAAAGTTGATTTTAATCAATAGCTCTTGGAATAATAATAATTTCCACAATTGGATGTGTTTAAAGAGGACCTGTCACCCCCCCATTATGTATATATGCCGTACATACATAGTCTGGAGCAGGACAGGCTCCGGCGCTGACATCACTGGCAGGAGGAGTTTCAGCTGCCGGGACCTGCTCCAGCCCATTGCTCACTCTGCACCTGCATGACTTCAGACGCAGAGGCGCATGAGCAGGTGAGGAGGGGAGACACATAAAGGAGGCGGCACTGAGGGGGCTGGAGGTGGCACAGAGAGAGCTGGAGGCGGGGAGGACACCAGGGAGCAGTGAGGACTCTATACTAAGTTCATCCGGACTCCTTATCTGTACACTTTCTAAAGTGTTTTGTACAACTTACAGGGGGGCTAGAGACATGGGGGACCCCTTCCCTGAATGCAGCAGACACGCTGCATTCAGGGTTGCTTTCACTTTGGAAATCACCAAAGGGGTGACAAGTCCTCTTTAAAAAAAAATGTCCCTGTACTGAGATAATCTTATATATGTGTCTCTTCTATGTTCTGTGTAATAGCCGAGTCTGAATGTATGGGAGACATGGTCTGATAACACCACATCTCCTGTGCTGAGATAATCTTATATATGTGTCCCTTCTATGTACTGTGTAATAGCCGAGTCTGAACGTATGGGGGACATGGTCTGATAATACCACATCCCCTGGCCTGAATAATGTTATATATGTGTCCCTGCTGTGTACTGTATAATAGCAGTGTCTGACTGTACCGGAACATGGTCTGATTATACCACAGGTATAAAACAAAATGTCCCTGTACTGAGATAATCTTATATATGTGTCCCTTCTATGTTCTGTGTAATAGCAGAGTCTGAACGTATGGGGGATATGATCTGATAATACCACATCTCCTGTGCTGAGATAATCCTATATATGTGTACCAGCTATGTACAGTGTAATGGCTGTGTCTGACCGTACAGGGACATGGTCTGATCATACCACATCTTCTGGGCTGAGATAATCTTATATATGTGTCCCTGCTATGTACTGTGTAATGGATGTGTCTGACCAACAGGGACATGGTCTGATCATCCCACATCTCCTGTGCTGAGATAATCTTATAAATATATCCTTGCTCTGCACTGGGTAATTTCTGTGACCGTATGGGGACATGGTCTAATCATATTACTACAGCTCCTGGGCTGGGGATGGACACAAAAGAACATACAGACAGGACAGCACCGCATAATAGTTGATTATTTTTGTGGGGTAAAATATTTCACTGCATGTTTTTAAAAAAATGTTTTACCTCAAAGAAAGAATAATTTGCGATCCCGTGCTGTAATGTCTGTATATTCTTACATCCTCATCTGTCCATAAGATGTGGTATGATCAGACCATGTCACTGTACGGTGAAACACATCCATTACACAGTACATAGCAGGGACACATATATACGATTATCTCCGCACAGAAGATGTGGTATGATCAAACCATGTCCCTGTATGGTCAGACACGGCCATTACACAGTACATATCATGGACAAATATAAGATTCTCTCGGCACAGGAGCTATAGTATGATCAGAGTATGTCCCTGTATGGTCCGACACAGCCATTACACAGTACACAGCAGGGACACACATATAAGATTATATCAGCACAGGGAACATTTTATATAACATCTAATTGCAGAGATTATTATTATTCCAAGATCTATTGATTAAAACGAACTTTAAAATTAACTTGTGAAATCAGAAGTATACTTTTGTAATGCAAAAAGGGTCCCAAAAGATTTTCTAACTTAGGCCGTGGTTTCACTTGCGAGTGACTTGCCAGGTCTCACCTTAGGATCACCCGACACGGCCACACACACTCTGGGCATGTGTTTGAATGTATTTCTATGGTACTGCACTCTCCTGTCCGGGGAACGGTCGGTTGTGCCGGGTGATGCAGACGCGAGTCTTAACTAATCTTACATTAGTGGGACCGCGGCCTCAAGTGATCATTTTAATGATCTCTTCCTTAAAGATAATCTGTCAGCAGATTTTTGTTACCCCATCTGAACGCAGCATAATGTAGGGGCAGATATCCTAATTTAAGCAATATATCACTTAATGGGTTGCTTGGTACAGTTTTGATCAGTTCTGTCGCAGATCTAGCAGTTCTCTGAATGCCGAGCTCTATAACTCCACCCCTACCATTTATTATCAGCTTTCTCTGTACACTGTGCATGGGCTAAAAACTGCCAATCAGTGGCAGGGTTCTACAGAGTGCATAAATATGGAGGACTACATAGCAGCAGATTTACTAGTCCTTAAGTGATAATCTTATGGTCATAAAACAATATTGTATCAATGCCACAGCAAGTAAGCCCAGTAAAGTGGAATAAAGAACTCTGTCTCTATATTATGCTGTTCTTAGAGTAGCAACACTGGTGACAGATTGCCTTTAAGTGTTATTTGTTCAGTAAATTGATACCTTCAATCCTAATCTTTGCAGCGAGCCAACAAATTTTCTAAAATGGGATCACAAAAAAGCACAGTAAAACAACATATAAAAATACTCTGCTGTAAAGATAGTAGTAAAAAAGCAAGCGCTGATAAAAAATGTCAATAATAGGGCATTTAGTTAGTACGGTTTTTCAAGGTAACCCATATTAGAGCAGTCCCTATCTAATGTGTTTGAATCCTGATAATGTGTATGATACCTATAGATGCAGGATGCAGACAGGCCAGAGTCCAATATGGACACTGTGCAGGAGCAGCTTCTTATGTGCATGGCTCACTAAGGCTGGCTTCACATTTGCGTATGGGAAGGCAGCGTATTGCTGCGTTCCCATACGCAGTCAAACGCATGCGCACTGCGTTCCTATGTTTAACATAGGAACGCATGGTGCCTACGTTTGCTGCGTTCGGGTGCGGATGCGGACGATATCTGCTGCTTCCGGTGTCCAGCATGCGCACCCGGGACGCAGCATGTTGGTTTTTTTTGTGCGTTTGGGGACCTTGGAAAATCAGCAAGCATCCCCAAGCGCACAAAAAATGCATTGGCTTCAATGGGTCCGCAGTGTCCTCTGCATGACACCGCAGGAGAACGCTGCGGACCCATTGAAAAATCTCCCGGTGGCCGGCGGTGATGTCACAGGAGCTCACCGACGGCCACCGGGAGATCAGCTGGAGCCTCTGCTGTCCTCCGCCTCCCGGCCGCTGGTAATGTGCTAGCGATGTCGGCGGAGAGAACAGCTGATGTGACAGCTGTTTGAATCTTCCCGCGCCGACATCTCCTCTCGGTGTCGGCGCGGGAAGATTCAAACAGCTGTCACATCAGCTGTTCTCCCCGCCGACACGTCCCGGAGGTTACCGGCGGCCGGGGGGCGGAGATCTCCGGCGCTGATCTCCGCCCCCTGACAACGCCGATTGGCTGGCAGCCTGCACAATGATGTGTCCGCAGGCGGACATTCTCCGCTGCGGACACATCATTTGGACCCTGCTTTGCACTGCGTATGTGTCTGCATGCCATCAGCATGCAGACACATATGCAAATGTGAAGGCAGCCTCAGGAATAGGTGGGGTCACTCATGTTGCAGAGAAAGAAAACTAAATTAGACAATTGCAAATGAGCCATGCACAAAGTGAACAGGTCTATAAGACCATGTTCATGCTACCAACTGGATCATAAAATAGCACAGTAAAATTGTCTATTTTAGTTTTCTTGCTCTGGAAGATAAGGGAGTGTCCCCATGCCTTCCTAAGTGAGCCATGCACATAAGAAGCTGATTCTGCACCATGTCCATATTGGACTCTGTCCTGTCTGCAGCCTGCCTCTATAGGTATTATACACGTGATCAGGTTTTAAATACATTAGATAGGGACTGCTCTAATATGGGTTACCTTGACGGTGGTAGAGCAGCTTTGTACTTTCTTTGCAAAAAACGTACCAACTAAATATTTTTACACGTTGATTTACTGTGCTTTTTTGTGATCCAGTTTTTGGTGGTGTGAACATGGCTTTATAGACCTGTTCACTTTGTGCATGGCTCATTTGTAATTTTCTAAATATTCTATAATACAGTGATAAAGGAGTTTAAAGTGTTAATGATATGCAAAAACGTCCTGCCCATTAAGAGCTCATTTGTAGTTCTCTGTCATGTCTGCTGGTTCTTTACCACGAGCAGGTCTGTCGCTCTACTGGGTGTGATCTGGCTCCCTGTCGGGTCGCCCTTCACTGCCCACGAGGAACAGGGCATCATCTTTGGGTGGGGCGGGTGCCCGCTCTGACTGGGTTCATTTTTCTAATAGATATACTCCAGGTGTCGCCTGGAAGCAGGATGACCCAACTCCTGGCGATGGCGCCATTCATGATCCCTTGGCTGTTGTCAGCGGATATGGGATGTTGTATCTGCTGGGACAGTCAGATGGTAGGAGGTTCCCTCCTCTTCACTCGCCTTGGTTGGTCACATGACTGCTGGGAGGCAGTTTTAAAGCTGCCATATGCTGTGCTTAGTTGACGATTATTTCATTTGTGTTGGGTGGCTAGGGCAAGTGTTTTGTTGCGGATTTGATATAGGAATTTCTGCACCTTGTGGCAGAAAAATGCTCCAAAATCGGGGTGTGGATTTGGTGCATTTTGAAATAGTGCATATTTGTGCCCCGAACTTTTCCATCATAAAGTCAATGACTTGAAGGGCTGAAAAACGCTGAAACATCTGTTGCAATAATTGACTTGCTGCAGATTTTCCTCACCTTTTCTGCAGCGGGAAAAAAAAAACGCAGCATGGGCACACTTCAGAATTCTCATAGACTGCTGGCTGTTTCTGACAATTCTGCACCATTTGTTCATCAAAATAAGCATAAAAAAACACATCACAGTGCAACATGAAGTTGACAGCACCAAGTGGGGACAATGTAACCTACTCATCAAAACTTACTCCTCTGTGCTCTGCACTCCGCAGAGTTATCAGCACAAAGTGGTAAGAAGCGAACTATTTATTATTATTATTAATTATTATTAATAGGTATTTATATAGCGCCATTAGGATACATGGCGCTTTACAATTAGGAGGGTAGACAGAAACAGGTGGTCGAGGGCGTGGCCTGACTGGCAATGGCAGAGGCTGCATAACTTTGAGCTCCTGATCTCCCGGGCACAGAAACGGCCATTACCAGCTTCCAGAGCCTGCAACAGCGATCTCCTCTGCACCACAAAAGACCGGATCCCTCACTGCACCGATGGGTAAGACCAGACCAGTGACAGGACTAGCACCAAGGCGGGTATCCGACTTTTTCACAGCCCCCAAGCCCTTCGTGCTCCAGGAGCCCAACATGGCGCCTCCCTCACCCAGAGCAGCACGAGCGGCCAAACGCGGTCCACAATCTCAGGAGGTGGCTGGTGGGAGTCAGGCACCCGAGATTCCCCTAACACATGCCAGCATGAGGGAGCTGCTGGAGGAGTTCCGGGCTTCTCTCCACACCGACATGATGAAAATGGTGGCGGAGGTGCGGGGTGAAATAGCAGAGCTGGGCTCACGCACAGACTCATTAGAAAGAAAGCTCACAGAGATCATTTCCTCTCATAATGCCCTGCTGGACGCAAATGAGCAACTAGAGGAGCAGATTGCAAGAGTCCAAAGCAAAAATCTGGACCTTGAGGACAGATCACGCCGCAACAATGTCAGGCTGAGAGGGGTGGATGAAAATGTGCAAAATAGAGAGCTAAGGGGCTTTCTGCAGGGGTTCCTAACTGCAGCTCTGCCAGACACAGACCCCATGGATTTCAAAATTGATAGAATACATAGGATTCCAAAACCATCAAACCTGGATCCTTCCCTGCCCAGAGACATTCTTGCAAGAGTGCATTATTTTGAAGTGAAAGATGACTTTCTTAGGTCTCTTAGGTCTCGTCCTGAACTACCAGATAAATATGCACATATTGAAGTTTATCAGGACATTTCACCTGGAACTTTACTTCAACGCAAAGCATTTCAGCATTGCACTAAACTCCTGAGGGAGAACGACATCCCTTACAGATGGGGTTTCCCTACAAAGCTTATAATCAAAAAAGAGGACAAGTCCTATGTTTGCTTGCTGCCTGTTCATGCAGAAAGACTATTGAAACAATGGGGACTGATGAACTCCCCCCCTGTGGAGGGCTCGGATAAACCTGGCTCACAAACTGGCTTGGATGGAAAGAAAAAAAGAGGAAACAGACCAAGAATTGATCCTGAATGGTTCACAGTATGATACCACTGCAGGCCCATAAAGCTTGATAGCCCGGAGTAGATCAGGAACTCTTGTATTTTTATGTTCCTGAAACTATCTTTGTACCTTTTAGTGTTCTCTTTCTGAACAATCCTGTTTAGATCTCTAAATTCTTCTTCTTGATCTTACCTTCTTCTTCTCACACTCGACCTAAATCTTCACACATCCCTCCCTCTCCTCCCCCACTACATGTGCCTTCTCCTGGCTTATCCTTACTCCCTAACACATCTTCTCACTCCCCCTCCTATATTGCTTTTTTCTTTTCTCTCTGCACAACCACACTCTAAGACCTTCCCCTCTCTCTCTCACTTCTTCTACAATCTAAACCTCTACTATACTGATTTGCTTATTTCTTTATCCCAGTAAATACTGGGATAATATTGCCCCTTGAGTGCGTTTCAGTTGGCACTCTTTGTTTTTATTTTTCTGTGGTTTTACCCACAGGTTTTTGGACAAGATGTACGCTAGATTTACTTGTCTGTATATAGTGCTCATTATGCCTATTGTTGCTCCAGTTAATGGAATTTGTTCCTTTAATCCTCATGTGTTTCCCTCCCTCCTCTCCCATCCCCCCCTCCCCCTACAGGTCGGCTGGTCTCCCAACAGTAATGATTGTATTCTACAATTGAATGTGTTTGATCCACCATGAGTATAACATGCGGTTCAGTAAATGTAAATGGACTTAACAGTCCTGAGAAACGTTCTTTGACATGGAGACAGATTGTAAAGCTCAGGTATGATGTTTTGTTTCTACAGGAGACGCACCTGTTGGCAGCAGATACACACAGAATGCAGTCGCAGCTTTACCCTCATAGTTTCTTTGCAACAGCAGACACCAAAAAAGCGGGGGTGGCTATACTAATTCATAAGAGATTAACGTTTGAACACATATCCTCTACACTAGACCCAGCGGGACGCTATATCCTCATTAACTGCAAATTAAATAATGCCACCTACTCACTTATGTCCATGTACTCCCCTAATACAGGTCAGGTTAAATTTCTGTCTCAAACTCTGGAAACCCTATTCCCCCTATCATTGGGAAGGAAAATTATAGCCGGAGATTTAAATGCTCCAGCAGACAAAAAAATGGACTGCTCTGGACTTGGAGCATATAGGGCAGAGTTGGGACCGACTTTTACGCAATTTGGGCTTCACGATGTTTGGAGATGCTTTCATCCAGAGCAGAGAGATTATTCTTATATGTCACCCAGATTTGGCTCTTGGTCAAGAATTGACTACATTCTAATTGATGACACCTTGCTCCCGCTCTGCCTCTCAGCTGAAGTGGGTTCCATTTCGTGGACAGACCACGCCCCTGTTGCCATTAAATTTGAGGATGCACTGGCTGTATCTCCCACTACACTATGGAAAATTAATGAATATATTCTCTCCTCACCTGTACACCTAGAAGAGATATCAGGATTTATTACAGATTACTTCTCCTTAAATGACACAGGAGAAGTTTCCCCGGAGACACTTTGGCTGGCGCACAAAGCTGTCCTCAGAGGTAAACTTATAAAGATGTCAGCATGGGCGAAAAAACAACATGTAAATAGGGTTACCACCCTCACGACCCAAATCCAAAACCTGGAACACAAACAAAAATCCCACCCTTCCCCAACTTTAACGGCTGAGCTATTAGAAACTCGTAGACAACTCCGCACTACACTTTTGATCAAAGTACAAAAAGACATGACCAGAACTAAAGCCCGGTTCTACTCAATGGGAGATAGAGCAGGGAAGCTGCTGGCTAGACGAGTCCGCAAGCGTATGGCCACCACCAAAATCTCTCACTTGTTGGACTCAAATGGTTCCAAAATAAGACACCCCATAAAAATTGTAGATCAGTTTAGAACATACTATGAAACTTTATATAATTTAAAAAATGACTCATGCACCCCTCAACCAACGAAAACAATAATTAAAAATTTTTTAGATAAGGCCACCCTACCTTCTCTGAACCCCCAACAGGTTGCTCAAATAAATATCCCTATAACTGAAATGGAAGTACAAAAGGCCATCCAAACCTCCAAACGACACTCTGCCCCAGGCCCGGATGGATATACATATAAGTATTACACTTCCTTTTCCCTATTATTGACCCCATACTTAACTAAGCTGTTTCGGTTCTGGCGGTCCACGGGAAAGGTCAAGGAGGAGGGTTTACAAGCTGTGATCACTACCCTTCCCAAACCAGGCAAACCCCCCACATCCCCGAGTAACTTCCGACCGATAGCACTGTTAAATTGTGATATTAAATTGTATGCCAAGATCCTTGCCAGTCGTCTTATGGAAGTACTTCCGGACCTCGTGGGCAAGGACCAAGTGGGTTTCATTCCGGGGCGTCAGGCCAGAGATGCCACAAGAAGGCTAATAAACCTGCTGGACATCATGGAGAGGGGGGTGCCCCCGGTGCACTACTCTCACTCGACGCAGAGAAAGCGTTTGACAGGGTGCACTGGGGGTTCCTCAGTGAAGTCCTAGATAGGTTCCATATTATTGGAAGATTTAAGGACTCTATAATGTCCCTGTATTCATCCCCCTCAGCTTTAGTCCGTGCCTCTGGCTTCTTATCTCAAAAATTTGAGATTACAAATGGTACTCGACAGGGCTGCCCCCTCTCTCCTCTGATCTTCGCCCTGGTCATGGAACCCTTGGCATCTATAGTGCGTAACACGGCGCAGGTCTCGGGGGTGTGGGTGGGACCAATGGAACACAAAATTAATCTATATGCAGATGATGTGATATTCACATGCACTCATCTTAAACAAACTGTTCCGGCTTTAATGTCTATCCTGGAAGAATTCGCAGCAGCATCATATTATAAGCTCAACCTATCCAAATCCTCCTTTTTCCCAGTAAATATCCCAGCTAAAGAACAATTGACATTACGTCGAACGCTACCTTTCATATGGATCTCCCGATCCTTCACATATCTGGGTATCCAAATCTCTCTCACCAAATCTATAGTTAAAATAAATTCTGATTATCTAACTAAGGAATTACGTTCTCTGATACAATCTTACTCCCCTTCGCTGCTGTCGTGGATTGCCAGAATTCAAATTACCAAAATGCTACTATTTCCGAAAATATTATATTTTCTCCGTTGCATTCCTATACGCTTCCCCAGAAAAACCCTTAACCTTCTCCAATCTATTCTGGGCAAATTTATATGGATGAACAAACCTCATAGAGTCGGTTCCTCAACGTTAACTCGGCCTACTACTTTGGGAGGTATGGGTGCCCCCAACATACAGTATTACTACAGAGCAATTAATCTGGAGATCTCACAGTTATGGTGGATCCCCAATGCTGAAGCAAACTCCTTGCCTCTGTGGCTACAAATAGAATCCTGGTATTCCCCACAAAATTCAACTCGTCTTTTGTTAGAGTCGCACCTCCTCCGCCATAGGCCTGGAAACCTCCCCCTGAAGTCCATGCAAGCAGTGCTTGAGGTTTGGTCTGGGGTCAGCCTCTTACTCCTAAAAGGCCTATATAGATACATAACACTGAGGGCTGTAGAGTGCTGTGTAGACTCTCCAGCTTTCTCCCTGGCGAAATGGCGGAGGGTGGGCGCTAAACATCTTTCGGATGTACTGCACAATGCCAAATTACAATCATTTGTAACTCTGAAAGAAAAATATGGTCTTTCTAATGCTGACTACTTTTCTTACCTTCAACTAAAAGATCTTCTCAGAACCATAGTTATTCCAATGGAAGATGCACTGTCCAGCCTCCCACAGGTTATATCCATTTTCAAGCAAACAACTGCTGCCAACAGGGGAATCTCCACTTTTTACAGGGCTATGTCAGAAATACAGGCAGAGTCTAAGCTCCCGTTTATGACGAAATGGGAAGCTCTCCTATCATTCACCTCACCTGTAGAGGACTGGATGAAGGCGTCAACCCATGCTCTTTCTTATACCTCATGCCTGAACCACCATGAGCAAGCTAAGAAACTTCAATTCGGATGGTACCTGACTCCAGACAAAATTGCTAGTTTTAAAAAAACAGGCCTCCGACCTGGGATGAACTTGTGCTGGAAAAACTGTGGAGAGGTTGGAACCACTACACATGTCTGGTGGAATTGTCTGGGCATTCGCTCTTTTTGGTCACAAGTCAACCATTTGATATGTACTACTACCGGTCTTAAACTCACGTTGACTCCACAGATGGCCTTACTAGGTTTAGAGATTCAGGACTTACCTCGGGACTGAGACCAATTATATCAAATATACTTATAGCAGCTCGTTACTGCATATCCAGGCACTGGAAAAACCCCACCTTCCCATCTATACAGGAAGTCATCTCCCAACTTAACCTGCACCTCAACTACGAACTGGTTTTGTCAACAGATACAGCTAAACGCACCAAAGTCATTAATTGGTGGGACACATGGGTGAGCTCGCAACATAATAACGTGGTAATATCCAACTAAACATACTTGTAATACGATTGGTGATGAAGTCAGTTTGACTAATGTTGTTATTTAAGACACTTCCCCTTATTCTGGGGTCCCTAGCCGACCTGCTAAATGCTCCCCCCCCTCTCCCCCTTCTTCCCTACCTTCCCTAAGGTTACCCTTCCTTCCTTGTTTGTCCTAAAGAAATCTGTTCTTTTTTTTGGTTATACTTTAATCTAAAGTTGTACACTTAATTATCTATGTAACAGCTTTGTTTCCATTGTACCCTTCTGTTTGGGTACACTTTTGTTCGCCTTATTTATGTTATATGTTTGAAAATGCTTTAATAAAAACACAATGATTTAAAAAAAAGAAACAGGTGGTCGAGGACGACCACAAACGACGACAAACGATGACATATCACAATTAGTCATACGGGTACAGCAGGGTCGGGATCCTGTCCGTGAGGGCTCACAGTCTACTATTGTTTGATGATCAGTCTGCTTCGTATATTAATGCCAGCTCACTGGTGGACATAGACAGCACAGGGCCCCTGTGCAAGAACACTATATGGGTCCTTTGCAGTCCAATAGCTCCTCATAATGCCCAATTCTACCTAGTTTGGCAACTGAAATGGGCCCCCTTATCTCTTAGGCCCATGTACAGCTAATGATATGCACTAATGATATGTCCGCCCCTGGTCCAACTATAGCCTATAATCCAAAATAGAGGCCATTCCTCAACATGTGTGCTTGTAAGAAAACTAGTCCAGACGAAATTGGCATATATGAAATATGTGCATACAATCTTAGGAGTTAATCATGTAGCAATGTTTTTACCTACTGCACAAGGTAGGGGGGGATAAGAGACGGTATGCACCTTCCATCCTCCTTCCTAAATGCATTACGTATTTTCCTTTGCAAAGGAATTACAAAAAGGGGCATAACAGCATAGATTAATTCAATTGTGTTATGTTGTCTAGCCCCAATGGAAACTAGAAGCAAAGTGACAGATGGAGTTTAGCTGTGTTGTCTTGTTCTGCCAGACTGTTATGGCATGTGAGGAGTCAGTTTGCTCAATAACTGCCACTTGGAAAAAATATGCTGACACACTATGCAATCCAGTACTAAGAAAAAGGAAGGTAAAAGAACTAATTGGCATTGGCTGTGCCAAGATAACAGAAATAAAAAGGCAATACATTAAGCACGCTGTACGATATTAAAAGACTGCAATACATAAAAAAAACTGAAATGAAAGACTGAATTAATACCGGAATTCAGTAACCATGGATCACCACTATGGTATGGTTATATTGTGGTTTGAGAGATCATGGAATATTATGACATTTTTGAATAAAGTACCAAAAAAATCATTATACGGCAGCTACGTGTTCATGCTCACAGCATTTGTTTCTAGTCACACAACAAACCATTCCAAAAAGTTAGACCTCCCAAAGAAAAATCACACTCACTGGGCAATAAAGTCCATTTTTTCTATTTTT
The DNA here is from genome assembly GCA_033576535.1 of Allobates femoralis. Lineage (NCBI taxonomy): Eukaryota > Metazoa > Chordata > Amphibia > Anura > Aromobatidae > Allobates > Allobates femoralis. The sequence continues at coordinate 325,973,557 of JARQOC010000003.1, forward strand.
TTGTACAGTTTTTTCCTTTTTTTACTCTATTGTAAGGAACCATCTGAATTGCTGGTTGGGAGAGCTTTGCACATAAATTAAGGTAATTTTTGGTACTGTTCCAATTTTTCACTATAAATATAATGTATGTTTGGGTGGAGGCAGAGCATGGGTGGAGGAGAGAATGGGTGGAGGCGGAGGCGGGCAGACGCTGTGCGGAGTCTCAGAGGGGCCTCAAAATTTTGGCATTCAGGGGCCCCGAAATTCCAAGTGGCAGTCCTGAATGACAATATACATAATAGAAAATACCTATATATGAACGAGTTTATAGCCCAAAATAATGGTACAAAATATCACTTTATTGGAATATAATTTACATACAGTTGAATAAAAACACTTATACATGACAAGATACAAAATTTATATCCCAAGAGAGACCAAGACACCCCACTGATACTGTATTGTAAAATACAAAGGACATTAATCATTAAGTGTCAAAACCTAATTACTGTTGCGGTGCCAAATATAGCCTAAATTCATGTGACCCTAAACCTCTACAATATTGAGCTGATCAAAATTGGGCTGATCAAAATTTAAAGTGCAAAGAAAATTGTGAAAAATAAGGCTGGGTTCATATTGGTGTTCCCCTCCGCAGCGTTCTGCGGAGGGGAACCGTCATGTGAGCGCAGCCACCGCAAGTGCCTATGTTTATAATGGGAGCGCACGGTGCTGCGCTTAACTGCGCACGACTGTGCGCTCCCATTCATTTGAATGTGTGATTTGTACACATGCGCATGCTTGCGTACAAATCACACTCTTGTCCGCACCAGGAACGCGACATGTCACGTTCCTGATGCGGACGACAATGTATGATTTGTACGCAAGCATGCACATGTGTACAAATCACACATTCAAATGAATGGGAGCGCATGGTCACGCGCAGTCAAGCGCAGCACCGTGTATCCCCATTATAATCATAGGCACTTGCGGTGGCTGCGCTCACATGACGGTTCCCCTCCGCAGCATGCGGCGGAGGGGAACGCCAATGTGCACCCAGCCTATATGCACGAAAGGTCTGGTGTCCTCAGAGAGGTTGACTACTGTATCTAGTTCCAAAACGTGGTAGAAAAACCTCCAGACACCAAAGATGAAAGTAAATTAACACTTGAGGGATTTGTATGACTGTTACATTTAGTAAAATATCTGTCTGCTGCAATGTTTTTAGAACTACAGCTTGCACTGCAGTCATTTTATTACACACCATAATACTTTTTCTTTTTTTGGTAATGAGTAATCATCGTTTTAATTTTTATTTAATAAACAACTCTTTAACTTATAATATGAATAATATTTTTTATTATTTACTTTGTTAGTCCAGCTCCCAGAAACAACAGTATATATGCGACAGATAAGAACACACTTTCTATGCAATCTTTCAAACATAACCAAAGTTCATGTTGCCAGTGTAAGCTTCAAATAACTATCTCAGAAACATTACTAAGACACAACACTAACTGACTTTAGACACAAGAACATTTCCTGTAGAAGAATTACTTCCCAAGTCATTTAAAGGGGTTGTCTCGTTCTGTCTTCTGCAATACATTTACTTTAGGAGCATTACTTCCCAAATCAGGTAACCCCTTCACCACCCGGCAATTTTTCGTTTTCCGGTTTTTCCTCCCCTGCTTCTGTGGTACCCCACATGGTTAGGCGTCACAGTGGGGTATTGCACTCGTAAAAGTGGTGTAATCTTCCCCAGCTGCAAGTGGATTCTAGACTGGTGGGTGGGACCCATTCCTGCACTCCCACATTAGAATAGAAGTGGGAGGTTACTCCTGGGAGGGAGATATAGTCACCTCTAGAGAGAGTCAGAGAGTAGTTAATGAGGAGTTGGAGTTGGAGAGGAGTCGAGGAGGAGTGTGGAGGGAAGGGGAAGGTCTAACAGGACAACTCCAGGCTGATCCTGAGGGAAGATGAAAGAGGATCCTGAGGGGATCCTGAGGGAGGGTGCTTGACACGTGAGGCTGGACCCGAGAGAGAAAGGGGGAACCCCAGTGTGGAGCGACCATATTCCAGGGAATTCCCCAGTCCACCGTAGGAATGCCGGGCCCGAGGATATGGCCAGGGTCTACCTCTGAAGTCGTCTACCGGCTGCTACAGTCTGTTCACCGGCTGCAGCCCCCTGCCAGACGGAGCGGTCCGCTTGCTTCCTCACCACGAGGGAGGGGAGCCCCAAGTCTACCTTCAAGGAGCCATTGGGTATAGACTCATCCTAGCCGGGGAAGAAAGGACACACGTTCGTCAACTAAGGTACACCACGGGTTCCTCCATACCACCTGGGATCTACTTGCAGCCACCCGTAGAGCTACGTGTTTGTTGAACATCTTACTAAACTGTGGACTTGTATGCTGAAGATAACAGGTTTCAGTATAGTGCCCGGGAGATAGTGACTTTGCCTCCATGTCTTTGTGCCATGATCATCAACCCTTTTTGGTTACAGCAACGCTGCCCCGGAGGACCTGTAGGGAGCTTTGCCATCCTTGCCAAAATACCATCGCCCTCCGGAGGACTGTGGCGGCGCTGGTAACCCATCACCAGGTACTACAGGTGGCGTTACGTGACAATAACTCTTCTCCCTGTACATAACCCCTTATTGAAGTGTCACCCAGGCCAGGGCTCAAGCGCTGCCACCCGTGACATCCTCGTGATACCCCCTCTGACACTGATACCCGAGTACCCCAGGGCCTGGGGCTCGACACTTCCAAGAACCTTAATTTTGTTTTTCCATCAATAAACACATATGAGGGCTTGTATTTTGAGTTGAGTTGATAAGTTGTACTTTCAGATTAAATCAGTTATTTTACTATAAAGTGAACAGAAAATGGGAAACAAATTTCAAATGAGGTGACATTTAAAAAAAAGTGCAATTACACGTTAGTTTTTTGGGTTTTTATTTCACCATGTTCACTATATGGTAAAATTGACATAACAGTACGATGCCTCGGGTCGGTACGAGTTCGTAGATACCAAACATGTATACTTTTACTGTTCTCTAAGCGGTAAAAAAATTTATCTGATGCAGGTGGGAAGCGTCGGAGTGCTTGCCGCAGCGCCTTTGGATCAAGCTGTCAGTGAATGACAGCGTGATCCAAAGGGTTAATAGCACTGATCGGATTGCGGATTCCGATCAGTGCTGTTAGCCCTACATCTCAGCTGATAAGATCAGCTGAGATGTTGGGGAAATGATGTGAGTTCACCATTGGAGCTCACATCAAAGTGAGGGAGCCGAAGGGGTTGCTCCATACTGCCTTCAGCAACGAGCCGCATCCATGTCTCCCAGCTTTTAGCTATCCAGGGGCCGGACCTTTTTTTTGAATGACAGTTCAGAGCAGTCACGATGTCTGGTCCGAACTTCTTCAACATCACAAGTTTCTGCAGCATAAGAAGTTACGCTCAAGCAGGACCTTTACTAACTTGTTTTTACTAGCACTTTGCAGTTTTAACCATTGATTATAATGAAAAACCCTTGAACAGTGGCGTAACTTCAGGCCCAGGAGCCCTGATGCGAAAGCTCCAATGGGGCCCCCAATTATTGGAAATCTTTAATAGTATTAGTCTTTTTCTATGGGCCAAAGGGACTTTTGGGGCCCCCTAGGCTGCAGGGCCCGGGTGCGATCACAACCCCTGCACCTATTGTAGTTACGCCCCTGCCCTTGAAGTAAGAGTGATCACTACAGATCCTTGTCAGAGCAGAATGTCATGTTCTATTTTAGGGCAGAGACACTCTATGCGAGATGCATACGAGATACTTGCATGAGTCTTGCAAGACTCACCCAGAACAGCCCCTTATTCTCTGAATGGGAGCGCGTCAATTGTTTGTGTTTCTACGCAGCTGATGTGCTCCAGTCCAGAGAAACTGGCTGTTCTGGGTGAGTCATGAAAGACTCATGCAAGTATCTTGCATGCATCTCGCATAGTGTGTCTCTGCCCTTAGGCATATTGTCAGCCAGTCAATTATCAGCCACTAACGTACCTACCAAAAAGGCAAAGTACATTACGGCTTAATGTTGAGGTGCTGGGGGAAGGGGTGCTTCTGAATTGCTCCCACTGCCATCTTCATGTGGTCACAATAATAAAAGGTGTATTCTCATTTCTTTTATGACATAATCAAAGGATATGCAACAAATGTCTCACAGATGTGGGTCCTAGAGACATACAGAGGCGACCAAAAGATTTGCATTTTTTTAAAGTGTGATTACTTCTGTCTGGTTGTTTGTGATACTTTTGTCTTGGTGATTTTAGTAAACCGGAAGCAAATAGTTGTTAGCTCTAAAGATGAAAATTGTGTTTGACATTGTTTTATCCCTTAATGTGTTAGTTTTCCACATTTGGTGGGCCAAATGTTTTGCATACTTTGTCATGGGTAGTCTAATTTTGCCTAAAACATTTTGTGTGTGTGTGTATTTTTTCGTTAAAACATGGCAAAGACAAAGCCACATTTATCACCAGATGTCAGGGAGCTTATTATTCTGAGAGTATCCCCAAACCTTCATACACATGAGAGTCAATGATGCTGGACACGTCTAGCAATGGATAATCCAGCACAAAATCAAAAGGATCAGTAGATTAAATTCAAGAGGCCCTTTCATTTTTCTCTGACAGACGATAATGGTACCTTTACACGCCGCGACGGCAGGCTGGATACATCGCGCTACAAGCTACAATTGTAGCTTGTAGCGTCCATATCGCCTGTAGTAGCGGCGTCTGAAGAGGCGACGCTACAGCCGGCGACAGATACATCTGTTTATGGTCTCTGCTCATAAACTTAAGGCAACATCGCCGATTGTAGCGAGCTGTATCGGCGTGTAAAGAAGCAACGGAAGGCAACTCTGGACACCCGGCGATGTGGCTGCCATGTATCTAAGGCGTGACACAGTCGCCATGTTACCGCGCCCCATCTGCGATCATTGGAGGTCGCTCCTGCTTTATGATTGGTAGTCGCAGCATAGGGCGGGATATTTAAGGAGCTGACCAGTCACACTACACAATTACTCGAGCGTGCTGTATTAATCAGCCTCCTGCGATGCCTGGCCAATCCTGATGATATTGCGCTGTCCTATCATCGTACGGACGGCTCGTAATCCAAGATTGTTGCACGCCTATGTGCTATCCCTGCTGCACCGGGTCCGCCCATAGTAGCTTGTTGGAGCGGTGTGTAAACATGGTACGCTACGCTACAGATGGCTACTTCCGCCACCCGGCGATGTAGCCAGCTATAGATGTAGCGTAGCGTAGCGCTCCTTATGGCGGCGTGTAAAGAGGGTGCGTTTACCGTTTGTAGCCGTTCGGGCGTGCTCGTGCACGCGAAGTAGCGCGATGTATCCAGCCTGCCGTCGCGGCGTGTAAAGGTACCCTAAGAGTCAGGAGACCCTAAGGTACTTCAGATAGACTGAAATTGGTGGGACTAGCCTATAGTTATCAAATTTGTATGGGGAAATAAAGAAGTTAGCGTTAATTATAATAATTTTTCAAACAACGTTCATAGAAGAAAGGGAGGCGGCCCTCACCAGTTTGTTGATGCTTCTTTATTCATGTATCGCTGATTCCTCACTCCCTCTCCCTGCTACACCGAAACCGCATTAATGCAATTTGGAATACATGAATAAAGAAGGATCAACAAACTGGTGAGGGCCGCCTCCCTTTCTTCTATGAACCATTGTCTGACATCTATAAAAGTATTGTAGATAAAGAAAATGCTAATTTTTAGAATAAAGTTTGACTACCCCTCGAATCCGCCAGACTTTTTTAACCATCGATCTTGCAAATTAGTCATTGAAAATTCTGCACATTAAGTTTAATATCATTGTAATGGTGCTCAAAGCTTGAATAGAACAACTAAGGCCGGCTTCACACCACGTTTTTTGTGATCCGGGCCGATCCGATGAGAACCGGATAGGCACGGATCACATTTCAGCCCAATAGTGTCTATGGGGCTGGATGGAGCCGGATGGCAGCCATCTGCCATCCGGTTTCCATGTGTCCGAGTGAATCCGGGAGGACTCAGATTTTTCACCCGGACACAAAAATGCTGCATGCATGATTATTGTGTCCGGGGAGAAAAATCTCCTCAAACCGGATCCTCCCGGATCCGGGGCAATCCACACATGGGAGCTTATGGGGCCAGATTGCCCCGATCTGGGAGGACCCCGGAACTGGACACCTGCGGCCGCACGCCGCTGTTATTTCAGGACCGCGGCTAGCTCCCCGCAGTCCTGAATCATCAGCAGCTGCAGCTGCACACTGGACTGGAGGGCTTACTAGCCCTCCGGTTCTGTGTGCTGATCCAGTCCGGGGCTGTCCGGTCCATAGCGGACAGCCCCGGATCGGATCACAACGTGGTGTGAAAGCAGCCTAAAAAAACTGCAAGAGGTGGTCGTATTTTATTTTATTTTTTATTATCAGTACTATACATGAAAATAAATTAAAAAAAAACAACATGGTTATCAGAAAATACTCATTGTATTGGGTATTTTGTATGATGTTCGTAAAAAACAGGGTCATTCTCGAAAACCACTGATTCTGAATACTCGGATCCAGAATTCTGAATATTTGGCTGGCAGAATCCAGATCCTGTGAATAGAGGCCTGCTGTGTGCAAGATGCCCACTGTGAAAGAACTATTCTATTAGTGAATGGCAAAGGAAAAGGCACTTTGAATCTGTACCCAGCACAGAAATAAATTCCCAAACATCCGAATCGTCAGGGATTTCTATCAATGGTGAAGCCGCTAACATTCTAAAGTGCATATAACAGAAGGTTCTGAACTCATAATAACAATGAACTACGCAATGTGCCAAATTACAAAAGCACTGCCCAGATCATATTAGTTGTTTTTAACCAGAAATTCCTTGCCTTTCTCACAGACTATACACAAATATACCAATAGGCCAGGTTATAAAGCAGATGAAAAGCTGCTACAAGAGAAATAAGACCTATTTTGTGAAGCCTTCGACAAATATGGGTGTATCCAGAGGTAACAGGGGTTAACATCAAAAGTTTCCGATGTATTCAGATTTGCTATTCACCTGAGAATATGAACATCTAACAATACCTCAATACTCCCTGTGAAACCGAAATCTGACAGCAAACAGCCTGAGAATGGTTTGACAGGAGGCTGCCCCTAAGGGAAAGATTTCCTTGTTTGATCAACAGAAGCCAGTTTTGTGAATATAGATGTGGATGGATTGTTCATTTCATACAGGACCTGGATTTACATTGACATTTTTTATAACTATATCTAGATTAACTTTTGTTTTAAATGTACTTTTAAATGAAAGAGAAAATGCAGGAGCAAAATATTGATTATATATATAATTTGTACTGATTTTTTTTATATTTCTTATTCAACTCTATCTAGAAAATCTAATCAGACTCTAAGCTTTATTGCCATTTCTTAAAGAGGACCTGTCAGCCCCCTGGTGATTTTAAAAGTGACAGCATGACTGAATGCAGCGTGTATGCTGCATTCAGGGAAGTTGTGCACTAAGGCTCTAGCCCCCCTGTACCCCGAAGAAAACACTTTGCAAACTTTACAGTTGAGGTCCCGTGGGTCGGGTCTGATTTAGAGGTCCTCGCCGCTGGCACAATCCTCCCGTCTCCTCCTTGTGTGTCCTGCCTCCTCTGTGTGTCTGCCACCGCCTCCTCTTCTTCTAGGTCTGCCCTCCTCTTCTGCTCCTGCTCCATGTTAAGTCTGCTCCTGTGCCTTACAGCCGCTGGGCCCCGCTTACCCCAAGCACTGTGCACCTGCGTGACATCACAAGGAGCAGAAGCAGAAGAGGAGGGCAGATCCAGAAGAAGAGGAGGCGGCAGACACATAGAGGGGGCAGAACACACAAGGAGGAGGCAGGAGGACAGACCCAGCAGTGAGGACCTCTTAATCAGATCCGACCCACGGGACCTCTTAACTGTAAAGTTTGCACAGTATTTTTTTCAGGGTACAAAGGGGCTAGAGCCTTAGCACACAGCTTCCCTGAATGCAGCATACACGCTGCATTCAGTCGTGCTGTCACTTTTGAAAGCACCAGGAGGGATGACAGGTTCTCTTTAAACAAAAAAGCTGCATCACCTTTTTAGGATACTTACATTCCATTGAAAAAGTATTCATACCCCATGAACTTTCCATATTTTTTTACAAACTCTCCCAAACATAAAAGGGAACCTGTCAGATACTTTCTGCTCCCAATCCTATCATTATCTGTCCCTGCAGCTTCCCAGAACTATTCTAAGCCTCCCTGTTTGACCTAATACTGTACTAAAATAGTGGAGAAAAATCATTTATTAACTTACTACGGTATTTCTGATTGTAATTCGGCTCCATCTAGATGTTATGACTGTTCTCCCCTGTTTTATGTCCCCCTGTGTTCTCTGGGCATCATGCCCCAGTGGGCGTGAAAACTTAATTAACAAGTGCGCTCCCTGTCTGACTTGTATTTACTCCTTCCTTAATGACACAACGGTTGCATATTTTCCGATCCTGTGCATTGTGAGGGATTATTGGGAGTACTGGCCAGCTTCAGGGCATGTGCACTGCATATAAAAATATATCATATAATATATATTATATATACCATAACAATATACATGTATATATTTATATAATATATACATACATATGAATACATATATTACACTATACATTATATAATATATACATACACATATGAATATATATTACTATATATATATATAATATATATACACACACACACAATATATATATATATATATATATATATATATATATATATATATATATATATATATATATATGTATACATACGCACATATACACATATAAAAACATATGTGGTAATAAATATACAGATTGTGGACTAAGAAAAAGATCACTGTAGGAATTCCACTATTTTCATAATTCAGTGAAAAAACATTAATGTATGGAGAAGCAATAAGCTTATGTATATTGGAAACAGCAGTTATCTGAAGGGAACAACTGGTACTACACATACATCCCTTCGAAGAAAAATATTACATATGCAAGCTAGCAGTCAATGATGGCAAAAATACTAAGCTCTCTGCGATCACACCTATCGATGTGATACATAAGAAACAGCACAGATGTAGGACTTGTCTGAGATAAGGTTTTGCAATCTGGTAGTGAATTAAACTTGAAAACATTTACCAACCCGAGTCCAAACATGTCATGCTGACTAATATTCCATATGGTATCAAACTGGATATCCTACACCTACATTATGTAATCAGCTGTACTACAATGAAAGCATGCTTCCCCTTCCTCCCACGCTGACACAACCATTTTTCATTTCCCAGGAGAGGGCTATGGCTGAGAGAAGTTTTTGTAAAAGGAAAATAAATTCAAAGGTAGGCCCGAATAGAGTTATTAAAAGTTGACCAGCTTGCAGTTTATAAAGAGGACAATAACTGTAATGCAAATATATCTAGAAATATACCGTAATTATTATATATAGATGTAAGGGCCCTTTCACATCTGCGTTTTTCGTAATTCGCGGCAGATGCGGTGAAAAAACCGCATCTGCCGCGTTTGCCGCATAACGGTTCCACTTGCGGCACGGTTGCGGTTTTTTCCATAGGAAGTATAGGGGGACTTGCGGCAGATGCGGCAAGTGCGGTATTGCACTTGCGGCAGGTGCGGCAGAGAAAAAAACCGCAGTAAGCCGCGGTTTTTTTCTCTGCCGCACCTGCCGCAAGTGCAATACCGCACTTGCCGCATCTGCCGCAAGTCCCCCTATACTTCCTATGGAAAAAACCGCAACCGTGCCGCAAGTGGAACCGTTATGCGGCAAACGCGGCAGATGCGGTTTTTTCACCGCATCTGCCGCGAATTACGAAAAACGCTGATGTGAAAGGGCCCTAAGAGTGTGTAAAAATTTACTTCCTGAATAAAAAGGTGGGGGCTGTCAGCTGAGGAGGTTGTCACGGAGACAGGAAGGACTTTATGACAGTTTGGGCTGAGGTAAACTGGTCTCCAGAGGTGCTGTGAGGAGAGCGGCTATGGAGAAGTCTGAGCCAGATAAAGCTGAGACCGGACACTGATCCACTGGACAGCAGAGCCCCTGGAGGGGACCAAAGACTTATTCCCTGCTAAGAAGCGAGTATACTACTGCCAGGAGAGGAGTGCTTTAGAGGAGACGGGACGGCCATACTGTGAGAGAAAAAGACTGAATCTCTGCTGTGAGACTGCAGGCCTTGGTGTGGTGTCTCTAGGTGAACACACTTGGCCTCCCAAAAAGGTACAGAGACTAAGACCCCCCTTCAGACAAGAGAACACAATATCCCTATTTACTACAGTTGTGTTTTATTTATTTTTCATTTTTGGCGCTGAAGACCATTGGAAGTGACTGCGTTAACAGTACTTCCCCAGGCCTGGTACAGACTGTAACTGGACTGAACTTTACTATTGGATAAGGTACCCGGGTATCCAACAGATCAGATATATAAATATATATGTACATATATGTACACTGGGTTTATATGTATTGTATGTATAGAGTTGATAAGATTGTAAATCGGTGTGTTATTTCAGTGATCCTCACTAAACTGCATCCATCTGATTTACACCTGTCCTGCTGCTGTGTGTAGTAAATCGCTTATTTTTCTGTATAGATTTTAGGTAAATTTATTTTTGGCATTGTCTCCTCACACTGAGGAGGAACATTAAGGTAACACACCGACCCCTAGCTTGATGCTGGGTGTATGTAAATAATTTATCTATTTCTGGGGAAATAACATATCTGTGCATCTTACTCTAAACTTTCCATCTGTTTCCCCAAGTAAAAGCAAGTATTTTATGTTGCTTCTGCCTCCGTCTCTGTTTCTGTGACTCACTGGATCTAGTACGGACCTCTGGTCATTACATAGATATATACATGTATACAAACACACACACATCTGCCTCTAACAACTGGGTGTAGAAATTAAATGCCCCTGCAATCTCTAACAGTGTCATTGAATACGTGCTAATTCATTGATGTGATCACAGGGCGCCAATGGATTCCCATGATAGTCGGGGGTAAGCTTGTCATGACAATTCTCCTATGAAAGACAGCTGGTGTTCATAGGAGACTGTAATTTTCGCTATACATAGCTAATGCACTACTACGTATAGCACAAGTAATCAGATGATTGCTAGTTCAAGTCCTCTAAGAGTACCTTTACACGCCGCAACCGTGGCGAAGAATCTTGCCGGCGATATGTCGTCCTGACACTATCGCCGTCAAATTGCCTCCCAGTTGCGGCGTGTAATTTGGGTATTTTGCGGTGATAAAAAAACCTGTCGCCTGCTCCAAAATCAGAGGCAATCATGAAGGCAAGATTCCCTGTTTTTGAATGGGCGATAGTGATGAAATCTGTGTCGCCTATTGATTTCCTGTAGGCGTGTCACAGCGTGCTGGAGTCTGCACCCTGTTGTGATGATTGGTGGTGGCTACTGTGTTCCCATTGGCTGTCAGTTCACAGGGTGCCATATTTGAAGAGCTGTCCATTCATCAACACACACATCTACAATGGCGTCATGTATTAGCCAGCCTTCCAGAGCAGGCTGACCAATCGTAATGCTGTTGCGTTGTCCAATGAGCATGTATGGGGCCATGTGTAAACCACTGTGGCATGCCTATCTCTTCGCAGCGCAGACCATGTACGCCCACATTGCCTTTGGGATTGCAGCGTGTGAAGCGGCGAGGGAATTCCACCGGAATGGTTCCGCTGTGGGTGAGGCGATTTCCGGGGCAACACATCGCCTTAGGTTGAGGGCGAAATTGTGGCGTATAATGCCGCCATCGGTGATCTGAGGTGAGCATGAAAAACTTGCACTCGCACGTTAGACCGCCTCATCTCGCCACCAAAAATTGCGGCATGTAAAGGTACCCTAAGGGTACCTTTACACGCCGCTACAACAGGCTGGATACAACCCGCTACTTCACGTGCACGAGCACGCACAAACGGTTAAAAACGGTAAACGCACCACATTTACACGCCGCCACAAGGTGCACTACGCTACGCTACATCTATAGCTAAAGAGAAAAAAACTGCACAGCACTCACAGACTAATGTGAACTGGTGCCAGCAGTGACATCTATAGCTAGATACATCGCCGGGTGTCTCAAGTAGCCATCTGTAGCTCATCTTACCTCATTTACACACCACTACAACAAGCTAATATGGGCGGACCTGGTGCAGCAGGGACAGCACATAGGCGTGCCACAATTGTGGATTACGAGACGTCCGTACGCTGATAGGACAAAGCAAGAAACCCATGATTGGGCAGGCATCGCAGGAGGCTGATTAATACATGACGCTCGAGCAATTGTATAGTGTGACTGGTCAGCTCCTTAAATATGCCGCCCTGTGCAGCGACTACCAATCGTAACGCAGGAGCTTCCTCCAATGATCGCTGAAGGGGCGCGGTAACCCGGAGCCTGTGTCACGCCCCAGCTACATACCAGGTACATTGCCTGGTGTCGACACATCCCTTCTGTTGCTTCTTTACACGCCGATACAGCTCGCTACAACCGCCTGTGTAGCCATCTGTTTCCGGGCAGTGCTCGGAAACAGATGTATCTGCTGCCGGCTGTCTCCTACCGTCTTCACACGCCGCTACTACGGGGTATTTTGCCGCTACAAGCTACATTTGTAGCCTGTAGCGGGTTGTATCCACCCGCCAGTAGCGGCGTGTAAAGGTACCCTAAGGGAACTAACAAATTTAGTACAAAGTGAAAAAATATTTTTAAATATATATTTCTATCATATTATTTATATAGCGCTAAAGGGAACCAACCACCCCCAATGACCCCCCCGGACTATTAATATCAGTGCCTACACACAGCACATACATGTGCTGCACTGATTTTGGCTAAAAAAACTGTTTTTTAAAACTAAAGATAATGATTTTTAAAGTTTAAACCGGAGCGACGGATGGGCGGTACTTATCTGTGGAAACCGACGAGATCTGATGTCACTCATCTTCCCTGTCTCCCCTCGCAGCAGTTATGGCCACCCCTTTGTGCAGCGTCACAGCCCTGTGCACGGGCTCGCATGCCCGTGCACACGTCATCATCTGCAGCCGGGTTGCGAGCGCGCGCTCTGTCTTCCATAGCCGAGCGCAGGAAGTCAGAGAGCGCGCTCGCAACCCGGCTGCAGATGATGACGTGTGCACGGGCATGCGAGCCCGTGCACAGGGCTGTGACGCTGCACAAAGGGGTGGCCATAACTGCTGCGAGGGGAGACAGGGAAGATGATTGGCATCAGATCTCGGCGGTTTCCACAGATAAGTACCGCCCATCCGTCGCTCCGGTTTAAACTTTAAAAATCATTATCTTTAGTTTTAAAAAACAGTTTTTTTAGCCAAAATCAGTGCAGCACATGTATGTGCTGTGTGTAGGCACTGATATTAATAGTCCGGGGGGGTCATTGGGGGTGGTTGGTTCCCTTTAATTCCACAGCACTTTACAGACATGATCATCTCTATTCCTTAGGGTGGAGGCACATTGTCAAGCATCAAAAATAGAGCGTTTTTGATGCATGATAGTGATGCGAGTGCTGTGCGTTTTTTGCATGAGTGTGGCGCGAATGTGGTGCATGTGGGTGTGTGATCATGGCTGTATGCATGTGAGCGTGCTGCGAGTGTCAGTGTGTGGTACGAGTCAGTGTGCTGCTATCCGCAGTCCTGAAGTTTGCTCGGCGGGATTTCTCAGTATGCTGAGTAATCCCGCAAGCAAACTTCAGCCCGCCAACAGCCTTTACAGGCATATTCAAACACCACTGCTGTCAAAGCAGCAGTCAGCACAGTATCCAATCAGCTTTCACCACTGTGACAGCAGCGGTGAAAGCTGATTGGTTAAATCGTCCGGTAAATGCTTTCCATGGTGCTGAAGTGTTAGTGGTTGGAGAAATCTAGCCACTAACAATTCAGTACCATGGAAAGCATTTACCGGCCGAATTGACCAATCAGCTTTCACTGCTGCTGTCACAGCAGTGAAAGCTGATTGGATGCTTCTTACACCTTACTGTGTTAACTATTATAATTAAAAGTTAGATAGTAGGCTCAGCGCTTAATCTTGTTAGGCATTACTAAGGGACAAATCACTGCTAAAAGGTTTAACCCTCTATCGGGATGTTTATTAAAACAAAAAGTATTTACCGTAATCTAAAACACAGTGTAAAATTCTTGTTGTGCTTTGGTAGAGTGAGTTTCCTAGTAAATCAGTCTCCTTTCCAATCCCCCCATAGCATGACCTACTACTGCACAGTTTGAACATATGTTGTTATCATTATAGGCACTCTTATGAATAGCTTCTGAATCCAGAACCTAACAGACCTTCTGGAAGGAGGACCCTGCTTGAGAGATAAGGTGACCACAGGACTGTAAGGACAGGTAAAAGGTACCACAACAGATACATAGGTACCTATCACATTAGGAAGAGAATTATTACCAAACTATTTACTATTTATATACATCATTAGAGGAGGATAATTTCTGTAGACACATGGCTGCCCCAAACCCTCTAGGCATTGACACTTCAAGTGGATAACCAGAGGTAAATATAAGCGTTTTAATGACTAAGAGATTTTTGGCATACTATAAAGAGATTTTAACAAGAAACCTCTCACCATTATAGATAAATTTAATCCTCAGAGAGTCCAGAAGAGAGGAATAGAACCCTCACTATCCAACAGTGGGTAGGGGAGTATTAGCCATCCAAACCTCTAAACAGCAGGATTGTGATACACAATATCCTAATTCTGAATAAATCCACAGGTATACCACCACTAAGGAATATTGCACCAATCCATAGAGAACCAACCGGAAAGGAGACTGATTTACTAGGAGAAACTGTGTTTTAGATTAAATACTTTTTGTTGTAATAAACATCCAGAAACAGGGTTAAACCTATTAGCAATCACAGTGGTGATAGCTGTTTGGATACTGTGCTGGCAACCTGGCAATTTCAAAAACCACTGCTTTGACAGCAGCGGTGTTTGAAGACATTGAAAGATCGCACACACATTCAACTATCACATAGTATGCTGTATGGGTGCGAGATTTTCTCACACCCATATACTTTCAATGGGCACTCGCGTTCAATCGCAGCATGCTGCGATTGAACTCGCATTTCTCTCACAATGCAAATTAAGTGCGTTGTAAACTCACTAATATGACCAGTATAATTTACTGATACTGGTCCGAGTGCAATGAGAGTTTTTCTCGCATTGCACTCACGCAAGTCATACGCCCGTGTGCCTCTACCCTTATTGGGACTTACAATCTAAATTCCTTATTAGTATGTCTTTGGAGTGTTGGAGTAAACTGGAGAACCTGGAGGAAAGCCACACAAACACAGGGAGAACGTACAAACTCCTTGTAATTGTTGTCCTTGGCGAGATTTTAATATACAGTGTGAAAACATATATATTATTAACTCACCCTTCTCTCGCCCCATTAACTCCTTCATGACCTTGCAATTTTCAGTTTTTTTCACTTTTGTTTTTCCCTCCCCTTCTTCCAAAACCCTTTACTTTTATTTATTTTTCCTTCCCCACAGCCGAACGAGGGATTGTTTTATTTATTTTTTTGCGGTAAGATTTGTACTTTGGAATGACATCATTCATTTATTACATGATGCACTAAAAAGCACGAAAAAAATTCTGGAGGTATGTGATGGCTTATTTTTTTGTAACCTGCCTGCATCTACATTTTTACTGATATCATTTTGGTGTAGATACATTTTTTTGATAACCTGTTATCACATTTTTTGCAATAGAGTGACAAGCAAAAAAATGTAACTCTGGCATTTTGATTTTTTTTTTGTTACACCATTTAATGAATGAATTTCTTTATTGTACATTTTGAAAGACTGAACTTTAACAAACGCAGCGATACCAAACATGTGTATTATTTTTAATAGAGCAAAAGAAAGTGATTTTAATTCAATTAAAAAAATTAATTTAATTTTCTAAGTCCACTTTTATGGTATTTATTAGTTCTGTGGCACCCCTGCGGGTATGTTGCCACAGGAACACCTGGTGCATGGAGGGATGTATATGCAACACCTTCCACCATAGACCTGAAGGGGGAGCTCTATTTGTCGATTTCAGGGCAAGGTCCCCTATATAATCCAGGCCTGGGGGAGGAGTTAGGTAGTGCAGTTCCAGGGAGGACTGTGAAGACGTCCTGGTGAGCAGTGTCGTGCTAGGCCCGTGCCAGAGGGAAGCCTAGCCAGTGTAAGGAACCCTTGGGTGAGGGTCGGAGGCAAGGCTAGGAAGAGAGGGGGCAGAGGAACCATACCGGTTTGCCCCAGTAACAGACAGAAGCAACCCGGACGCCGGAGTCCAAGTCTGCACGGGTCCAGTTAGCCCAGCAGAGAGTACTGGAGAACCCGGGAGACTTCAGGCTCCTGGCAGCACTTGTAGGACAGCAACTACACAGAGCCAGGGCTCGAGGAGGAGTTAGCGGTGCCCAGCAGAAGGTTCATCTTGCCTGCCATTAAAGTGAGTAACACAGGAGAGGTCAGGGCCAGGATTCAGTCAGGCCAGAACTTAAATACATACGCAGTACAAAGGAGGCCTCGCAACTCATCGGGTGTTGAAATCCTGAACTGTCACCCGACCACCCAGACTGTATCCTGGATATTACCTTAAACCGGCAGCATCAGTAAAGGTAAAGAAACAATTCCAGTGTATGTGTGTCCTTCATTGCAGCCCCTGAACCTGCCCTGCACATAGACTGTACCAACATCTCCACCTGCAGAGCCGCCTCCCTGCTTAGAAGTCCCCTATTCGTCATTCATCTCTGCCCCGGGGACTCCACTCCACCTATGGGGAGCGTCACCACCTAGCTGCCCCATACATCATCTCTGGAGGTCTGCAGCAGCGCCGGTGCCATCACCGGACACCGTAGGTGGCATCACGAAGACTCTCTATTTTTATTTAACCCCTTTTTCAGCGACCACCAGACCACGGGCCCAGGCACAGGCCGCCTGTGACTACCGCTTTGATCAACGCCTGGGACCGGGTACCCCAAGGCCCTGGGGAGGGTCAGTTCCCTTATGGGATTCGAGACTGCGATCGTCCAAATTCCAATCGCATGTGCTATACAGAGGCAGAAATCATGATCTACCGTAGCTGGCGTTCACAGAAAAATTATAATAACAGATACAGGGGTCATTAGCTGACTCCTCGTTGGCAGGACAACCCATCGGCGCTCCACAATCATGTCACGAGCCCACCGATTGGAGCAGAGAATGACGTGTTAAATGCCTCTGTCAGAGAATGACATTGGGACATTATAGGCTAACAGCTGTGGGCAGATCTCTGATCCATTTGTGGCTGTTAAGCGGCCGTCACACGCTACCATTTTAAGCCCGATATCGTTTAAGCGATCTGCTTTTTGATCGCTTAAGCGATATCGTTTGGGCATCGTTGCATGTAATCAAGCGATTTTACAATGTAAAATCGCTTCATTGTGACATCGCAGATATGGGAGCCGGAGCTCATATCTAGCGATGAACGATTTAACAAACAGCTTCATCGTGGTGTGTGACACCACGATGAACGATCTCCCAGCGGCAGAGCCTATGCTGGGAGATGGTATCTATGGTAAACGTCGGGTTACTAAGCGCCGCGCGGCGCCTAGTAACCCGATGTGTACCATAGTTACCAGCGATCTCGCTGGTCCACATCGCTGGTGAGTCTGTCTGTGTGACAGCTCACCAGCGATGTGAGCGATATTGTTAGCGATCGCGCGTGCACGTGATCGCTAACAATATCGCTCACGATATGGATGAGTGTGACGGCCGCTTTAGAGGCACATAAGGCTGATTAAATTAGTCATCATATGCAGAGAAAGACGCGAGCTCAGCGTGCATCATAGCGGAAGTAGCCTGTGATGAAAGGGTTAACAATATTTTTGCCTGTATGATGCTGGAGGCTAAACATCACAGCCATATTTACAGCTTTCACTACGGTTTTCACCTTTTTTTTTTTGCCTATTACAAATTGTTTTACAGCAATACATTGCAGCTTTTGTAACATTTTTTAACTATAGTTAAAATCACAGTTTCGGATTTTAACACTTAAGGTTTTTCCTACATGTTTGAGAGCAGCATGACGTAGGGCAGAGACCCTGATTCCAGTGATGTATCACATACTAGGCTGCTTTCTGCAGTTTTGTTTTACCTGCAATTGATCTATCTATCTTCTTAATGCTGATCAATGCATAACTCTGCCTCCACCACTGACACACATCTTTCTGCCTATGCACGGTGTATACAGAAAGTTGCCAATCTGTGGTGTGGATGGGTTTTAGGCGGCCGTCACACGGAACGATATCTTGCCCGATATCGTTTAAGCGATCTCCTTTTTGATCGCTTAAGCGATATCGGGCAAGATATCGTTGCATGTAATCAAGCGATTTACGATGGTAAATCGCTTGATCGTGACATAGCTGATCTGAGGTTCGGTTCTCAGATCTAGCGATGAACGATGCAACGATCTGCATCATCGTGGTGTATGACACCACGATGATCCATCTCCCAGCGACCGCGCCTATGCTGGGAGATGGTAACTATGGTACACGTCGGGTAACTAAGCGACGCGCGGCGCCTAGTTACCCGTTGTGTACCATAGTTACCAGCGAGATCGCTGCTCCACATCGCTGGTGAGTCTGTCTGTGTGACATCTCACCAGCAATGTGAGCGATATTGTAAGCGATTGCGCGTGCACGTGATCGCTTACAATATCGCACACGATATCTGTGCGTGTGACGGCCGCCATACAGAGATCTTAAAAATCAAGCACTGCATGGCTGCACAATTACTAATTCTTTAGTGATAATGTCCTGCTGATAACACAGTGATTTTATCAAACTGTAGCCAGCAGCCCAGAATGGGACACAGAGCTGGAATCAGGATCTCTGTCTCTACATTATGCTGATCTCAGATTAGGAGGCAAAAAAGTATAAGGGTATGTGCCCACAGGAAGGTTTAGTGGCGTTCAAACCGTCAGTAAACCGCTGGAAATTATAAGTTCTGAGCTCTGAAGTCTCCAGCTGTTTTCCGGCGTTTTTTTTCAGCGTGTGCACAGCGTTTTTCAGTCGGTTTTTTCCAGCGGTTTTTCCGGCGGTTTTCTATGGAGGATTTTGTTCATGGAACCGATCAAAAACCGCTGAGAAGAATTGACATGCTGTATGCTGCTAAACCGCTGGGAAACCGCTCAACCGCAGGCAGATCCGCTCACATAAACCCACTATGTGTGCACAGCGGTTTCTAAATTACATAGGGTTACTTGTAAGTCCTAACGCTGCTTAGGATTTACATAAATTTAAATAAAACCTATGCTAAACCGCCGGCGGTTTTCGCTGCTAAACCGACATTAAACCTTCCTGTGGGCACATACCCTTAAGGTACCGTCACACAGGGACATATCGCCGGCGATGTTGCCGGGGATCGCGGGAGCGCGCATCCCTGACAACATCGCCGGGGAGATGTCAGACGGAGCAACTTACCAGCGATGTCGCCGGCTAGTTGCCGCGGCTATCGCTCGCTGGGTTGCCCAGGAACCCAGCGAGCGATAACTCGCAATGTTGTAGATAGGCGGAATCGCCCGCAACATTGCAGGTTGCCGCGTTACAAAGGGCGATCAGGCATGATCGCCTCAGCAACATCGCCAGATTTTCCAACATTGTTGGGAAACCTGGTGATGTGACTCAGGCGATTTTTCGCCTGATTATCGCCCTGTCACACGAGGCAACTCTGCGGCGATGTCGCCGCAACCTGACCACGCCCCTCAGTTGCCGGCAACATCGCCGGCGATATCTCCCTGTGTGACGGTACCTTTAGATTCCCCTCAATGTTTGATAAGGCCTGTGCTGGCTGTTATAGCAGACATAGAAATGAATATAATATCCAAGAAAATGAAATACGGTAGTTTTAATGTCCAATGCTTGGAAGGGTTGTTTGCATCTTCCAAATGGACAAGCACAGATCAGTCACTGGTATGATTCACGGAAGCTTTTGCTTTCCTGTCGGGAAGTTTTTCTTAACTTCTTGATTATGAAATGGACTTAAACTGCTGATGCAAAAGAGAAAGAAGGAAGAGCTGTCTTCACAGAATATACTAAAAGCCAAACATACTTGTTACTGTTGTAGCCTAAAGGCACGACAATAGCAAATATCTACACCAACCAATATCCGGATGAGCACAAAAATAAAAAAAAAAATATGTGGAGCCTTCAGCAAAACAAACACTATGAATCGTAAACAAGAAGTTCATATACCATGTACAATAGGTTGGAGGAATCCAGAAAGAAAAGTGAAATGACCAAACTTGGCAAATGTTAAGCGCAATCCGCAGGAAGCAAAGACAATTAAGATTCTGCTACGATAGCTTACAGCCAACGACTCGGATGGTTTTAAATCACAAAAACTTGCTCTTAATCTTCTTATTAAAAAAAAAACAACATAATTTGAGCCAAAAAAGTAGGCAGAACACGGCAGGGGTATTTAGTGCACACAGCATGCTTCCAAGTCACACTGGTACGGTACGGATGAGTGATAACCTCAGATTTCACAAATGCTCTACAATCCTCCCAGATGCTAATTATTTCTAGCACAACTCTCTGGGTGGGTGGAAAATGAAAGTGGGAATTAAATGATATCATGCACATGGACACGTTCAGATTTTCATGCTTGAAATATGAACCAGTGTTTATACCTCTCGCTTCCTTATTTATGAATCATATCTTCTACCGAGAGCTTTATGAGCAAAAGAAAAAAAAGATATCAAGCTGCTTAAATACATCATAACGAGCACAGCAACTCTTGACAAGTTGTAGATGATATATTTTAGCATATCCTCCATCTAGAAAATGGCACTCATCCATTAACCTCATTGTATGAGCCAGATAAGGGGTATGGTCACCCATTCAGCTGACTACAAGGTTTTTATTTTTTACTAAAATTGTTGTCTTGTTAAAGCAGGAGTGGGGAACCACTTTTCTGCCGAGGGCCATTTGTAAATTTTTACCAACCTTCGGGGGCCTGATATATTTGGTTAAACAATCACCTTCCCCCTACAGAGGTGGCTGGAGCAGCATCTCTTTTGTGCGGCTGTGATGTTGGGTGATATTAGTCATGTCGCTTCTCAACTGCTTTTCCAGGTTTGCTAGGGCCATAGCCATCAAAGGAGAGTCTGGGGCATATACGTCACCGGGAAGGCTAAGGCATAGAGATCACTGGAGAGCTGGATTTAAAAGGCAGGCACTCAGCAAAACGAGTCTGCCAGCCAGTGGCGTAACTTCAGGCCCATGGGCCCCGATGCGAAAGCTTCAACGGGGCCCCCAATTATTGCAAATCTATAATATTAGTCTTTTTCTATGGGCCAAAGAGACTTTTGGGGCCCCCCTAGGCTGCAAGGCCCGAGTGCGATCGCAACCCCTGCACCTGTTGTAGTTACGTCCCTGCTGCCAGCCTGAACCCTGTGGTCCCGAGGAATCTGTCCAGGGGCCTCAGAAAAGTCATCGAGGGCCGCATACGGCCCTGGTGCCTGAGGTTCCCCACCCTGTGTTAAAGGGAACCAGGATTTCCAACTTAAATCTTATTTTTCTGGACAGCTTATTAAATAAAAACAAAAGAAAAACATAAAATGAGCATATACCCTATAACAGGTTGCAATAGCTCCCTGCTAGGCAATTCATCAGTATTTAGCTTCCCATTGATAGGTGGCTGCAATTGGGGACTGTCCTTCTCTGCCCTTATTCACATTGATGTCACGGACGCAAGGTAATGTTTTAATACAAGAGTAGGACCACCCCGATTGGTACACCTTGTTGCGGTGAGATAACGCTTTTTGATCAGGGTTAACAAGTGCCTCATGTCATTTAAATGTACTACTATTATTTATTTAACTATAGGGCATGTGCTCATATGCTCAATCTGTGAATTTCTCTTGGGTGCTATCTGTAAAACAGCCACGGTGTGAATTTGCTTCTATTGCACGTATGCTAACAGGCTCTGGCTCATTTTATTTTTAGCTTATATAAAAAATAAATAAATAAATAAAAAAAAAAAAACAGACTTTTACAGGCACTTTGGAAAACCACCACAAATCATGATTAAAGGTACCGTTACACGGTACAACATTGCCTGCGATGTCGGATGCAACTCCGCTGGAGTGCGTTTGCTTCCGACATCGCAGGCTGGCTGACACATGGCAAGATGCCGTGCAGGCGGAGCCATCGCCCACTGGGCTGGGAACAATCCAGCGAGCGATCCGCACCAATGCTGCGGTATAGGCTGGATCGCCGATAACATCGGTATTGCGATGTTACATGGCACGATCCAGCCTTATTGCTGGAGCAACATCGCGAGGTTGAAGTGCGTGCACTCCAACCTGGCGATGTTGCACCAGCAACTTACTGCAGTTGCATCGTGCTGTTAGGGCCACTTTACACACACCAACTTATCTATCCAACTTCTGAACAACTTACTGGTTGCAGTGAAATCATGGACACATTGCTCCATTTTGTGGCTGTGTACAAATGTGTCCATGATTTCACTGCAACCAGTAAGTTGTTCAGAAGTTGGACAGATAAGTTGGTGTGTGTAAAGTGGCCATTCACAGCACGATGTACTACGATGTTGCTTGCAACTTCACTGACCCAGCAAATCGC
The DNA here is from genome assembly GCA_033576535.1 of Allobates femoralis. Lineage (NCBI taxonomy): Eukaryota > Metazoa > Chordata > Amphibia > Anura > Aromobatidae > Allobates > Allobates femoralis. The sequence continues at coordinate 325,996,255 of JARQOC010000003.1, forward strand.
CAGGGAAGTTGCAAGCAATGCTTTACTGTGTAACGGTACCTTAAGAGTAGTACATGTCTACAGCTAATCATTTTGAAGACATTATCATCATTTTACAGTTTACAGTGAATGCAGTTAATTACACTCAAAACAATCTGCAAAAATTGCAGTCACCTTAAAAATCTTTTTTTTACAGACTTGCCCTAATTTTATGGACTGCCCTTGGATTTTTGTATGGTTGGCAACCCTGAAGAGAACCTGACAGCTCATACACGATGACTGATCCATGAGCAGCATGCATCAGACCATGGCTTTATGATTTCAGCCATAGACATTTAAAGTGAACCTGTCAGGTCCCTTATGCCCTCCAAGCTAGCAGTCATCACATTTGCACATCAAAAATCCCTTCCTTCCCAATCCTGTATAACATCATTTTCTAAAATCTATAATTAAAAAAAAAAGTATTGTTACCTCAATTTTTATATGTAAATTAGGGCTTTGACTAGTCAAAGGGGTAGTGTTTTCCCAGACTAGTCAGCCCTCTTTTCATGTTATCCAAAAAAACGGAGGTAATAAATGCTTTCTTTTACACATTAATTTTAGAGAATGATGTTATATAGGGCTGTTAGGAAGGGATTTTTGACATTCAAATGTGAATGCTGCTGGCTTGGATGGCATTAGGGACCTGACCAGTTCCATGTAATCCCTGAAAGCCTATGGCATTTCAGACAAAAGATGTTTCAATAGTCACTGGAGAAAGACCAACACTAAAGACTAGTTGGACAGTAAAATCCCTGGTGACTCCTCACTACCCACTGCCCAAAAGAGACAGGTCTTTTACCTGTATGCATGTGTGGGAGAGGCCTGTCGCTCCAGGGCAGCGGTGGACAGAAGCGAGGCTCTGACAGCTATTAAACTATACTTTTTCTGATATATTGCAGCGTTTCAGAGTTATAAATACTAGTGCGCCTCAATGAATTAGGATATCACCAAAAAGTTATTAATTTCAGTAATTCAATACATAAAGTGAAACTCATATTTTATATAAAGTCATTACAAACAGTAATCTGTTTCTAGGGTTTATTTATGTTAATTTAGAAGATTATGGCTTGGAGCCAATGAAAACCCAAAGAAAATTAAAGTAGAAGGATGAAGGGTTAAAAAACTGTGCTGCTATAGTCCATGGAGACATCAAAAGGTAAATATAATATTGATGTATTAGTCAATGTGTTTCTGAGCTCCCAGAAGCAACCCTGAAACATGGTAATATGATATTGATAATTTATAATATTCTAGTATTGAGATGCACTAGTATATGGCTGAAATTATGCAACCCATTTGTGATACATGGTACCTGCAGCTTGGGAAGCATGTACAAGCTGTTACCCATTAAGATGACCCATCAAAAGTTGATCTTCACGCTTAAAACCCATTTTTTAAAGGGAGTCTGTCACCACATTTGACCTACCAAACTATTAAAGGGGTTGTCCAGGCTTTTGCTATAATTTATGTGTGTATCTAGGATGCAAAATGTTGACAGTTTGTAATTTACATCCTGTCAACATTTTTCAGGGTTATATAGCTATCACTATATTGCGTCTGCAGGAGACAAGGAGGTGTGTTTTTTAGGAATTGGTTGTTCACACCCACTGTTCTACAAGCCCTCAACAAGTGACCCGCCTCAGGGCTGTGGGGTACCCAGTTCTGGGTGTTATAGTTCACGGGGGAGGTCACAGGCCTGTTGCCCGGTTCCATGGCCCTGGTGGTCGCTGAAAAGGGGGAACAGTTAATAGGAATAGTGTTGCGTGACGCTACCTATGGCTCCGGTAAGGTTACCTCAGCTCACACCCTCCCGATGCCCACCCCTCAGTGAAGCAGAATGAACAGCTCAGTGCAGAAGGGATGGGCTTGAGCAGCTGTGAGGTCAGAAGGGGCGGGCCTTAGAAGCAGCTCAGTGCAGAGGAGGCGAGCCCAGGTACCTGTGAGGTCAGAGGGGGCGGCCCTGTGCGGCATCTCAGTGCAGAAGGGCAGGCCTGGGTGGCTGTGAGGTCAGAGGGGGCGGGTCCTGGTGGCTTTATGTCATCATTGCTCATCATAACATCAGCACCACCATGGGGGAAATGGTGAGCGCTCATACAGCACTGAGAGTGGTCATCTCACAGCTTTGGATTCGTGACAGTGACTCAGAGATGACCGCTCTCAGTGTATCGAGTGTGGAATGACTGAGCATAAGTACACTCGGAAGGGCATGCATATTGAGGCTGGGGAGGGCAGGCAATGCATGCTGGAGATGGGAGGGGCGGGCACAGTGGGTGTGGCGTGGCCAGGCATACACACACTGGGGCGGGCTTATTGCTGTGTGGGTGGTTTGTGGAACAGTGGGTGTGAATGACCAGTTCCTAAAAAACACACCCCCTTGTCGTATCCTGCCGACACAATATAGATATATCTAGGTAACCCCGCAAAATGTTGACAGGGTGTAAATTACAAACTGTCAATATTTTGCAGCCTAGATACACACATGAATTATAGCAAAAGCCTGGACAACCCCTTTAAGACAGGTATACAGGTTATAGACTGCTGAAAATAATCTTACCTTTATGTCTCATATCAGATCCCTTGATGTGGACAAATCATCTTTTATCACTTTATATAAATGAGCTGTTCCTGATTATGGGGCAGATGCTGCCTGGAAGATAACTCAATCTCCAGAGATTATTATAAATCATAGAAGGTACAACAGTAGACCACAAACATTACCCCTTCCTCATCTTTATATCACTAGAGTAAATGTAACATTAACATTTTTTCCCCATTTTCTGTTGTCCAAACTTGAATACATCTTATAGTAAGGTCAACCAGGTCTGTCAGTAAGATCAACCATCTCCCTAGAATCTGCCTCCAAGACTTATTTTAAATGACATAGGCTAGGGTCACACATCCAAATCCGTTTTTTAAGCCCTTAGAAAAACGGATCCTTATAGTGCCAATAGTGTCCCCTAAGGTCCAGGACGTTTTTTTTAAAAAAAGACGCGACATGTTGCATTCCTGGTGCGGACGAGACTGTGTGATTTGTGCGCGGGCATCCGCCTGCGCACAGATCACATATGGGAGGTGCACGGTCATGCGCGGTCAAGCGCAGCACCGTGCGCTCCAATTATAAAGATAGGAGCTCGCGGCCGCTGCGGTCACATTGTGGATCCCCTCCGCAGAACGCTGCGGAGGGGTCCGTAAATGTGAACCCAGCCTTGGAAGGGTTGCTCTTACTGAAAGTTTCCCTTTCATGGCAGACTTTGCAACTATGAAAAAAAGGATATGTCCATAATAGGCAATATGGATAACTGCTATAACATATGCATTTCTTATTGCCCTCTCCTGTTATTTATGGGTCTATGACACAACAGAGCACCATTAAAAAAAATCCTAACCTATGAATTCCCAACCTACCGTACAATGAGGGAAACTTATTTTATTAAATAGCCTGCAGTGGAAAACATCCATGACTGCATATTCGGGGACTGGGAACACGTCTGTCTCCATAAAGGAATGCCCTTGTTTGGAGTGACCTCACATTTCAATGTTTATTTCACTGTGTCCTACTTATCAACAGAGATTACAAAAAAAACACAAAGACTCCAACAAATATGTTCCATACAAATCCATACTGCATAATTACACAATGTATCAACTCAGCCTATCTTCAAGGCAAACATTATTATAAAAGAGAAATTTGTTTTTCCTACAATACTCCATAATGTAATACATAAAGCTATGAAAAAAAAAAAGCAACAAGATATATAAGCCCAGGAATCCAAATATTAACATGCAGACCTTACTACATAACAGATCAACTTCTAAGAATATGACATGAAGCTCTGCGAAAGATAATTGACTGGAGAATGTTGCTACAGCATCAGGGTTTAGTGACTTATATAGAAACCTCTTGGGGATTTTTAGATTCCAAGTGATTATTGCACTCCATTGGGTACAGGCAGCACTAGGTAAGACAATGCGTAACCCGGGTACCATGCTCGTCACCAAATGACATCGAGTGAAGGCTGCTTGGCATTTTCTAATAAGCAGTGCAGTCAGCTACTGTGATATCAATGTAAAGTATGACAATATTTATCTCTTGTTGCTCAACCATGTTCACATTTTATGTATCAAATGTCTTTTTAAGTTCCTTAAAGATAATCTGTTAGAAGGATCACCCTCCTAAGCTGTCTATATGGGCACGTACTTTTGAAACCACAAGTTTACATACACTATATACATATGCATGTTTTTCTCACTATCTGACATGAAATCAGAATAAACCTTTCCCGTTTTAGGTCAATTAGGATTAACATAATTATTAATATTTGGCAAATGCCAGAATACTGAGAGAATGTTTTTAGGTATTTTTATTACTTTCTGCAAAGTCAGACTGGCTTTACACCACGGCGACATCCGATCCGGGGCTGACAGGGATGAACCTGACAACCCCGGACCAGATCAGCACACAGAACCGGAGGGCTAATATGTGCTCTGGTGTGCAGCGGGACGCAGCTGCAGCTGCTGATAAATCAGGACCGCGGCTCGTGGGGAGCTAGCCGTGGTCCTGAAATAACAGCGACGTGCAGCTGCAGGTGTCCGGTTCCCAGATCCCATGTTAGGGAGCGCCGGACTGCACTGGATCCGGGAGGATTCGGGGAAATCCGGGAGATCCAGGAGACGGCAATTTGGGGAGATTTTTCTCCCCAGACACAAAAACGTTGCAAGCAACTTTTTTTTTTGTCCGGAGAAAATCCGAATTCTCCCGGATTCTTTCAGAGAGATGGAAACCAGATGGCAGATAGCTGCCATCCGGCTCCATCCGGCCCCATAGATACTATGGGGCCAAAATCCGGTCCGGGCTGTCTGGTTCACACCGGACAGCCCCAGATCGATGCTGCCGTGGTGTGAAGCCACCTCACAATTTAACATACATTTCATTGGTATCTGGTACCATTGTCCTTAAACTTGGGTCAAACGTTTTGGATATCCTTCCACAAACTTCTCACAATAGTTGGTAGAAATTGGTCCATTCCCCTGACAGAATGGTGTAACTGAGCCATGTTTGTAAGTTACCTTGCTCACATCTGCCATTTCAGATAAGGGTTTTGTGATGGCAACTCCAAAACACTGACTTTGTTATGCCTGAGCCACTTTGTAACCAGTTTGGCAGTATATTTCTGGTCATTGTCCATTTGGAAGATTAATTTCCGCCCAAGCTTTAACTTCCTGTCTGATGTATTGAGATCTTGCTTCCACATTGCCACACAATCCTCATGTTGCCATCTATTTTGTGGCATTCACCAGTCCCTCCTGCAGCAAAGAATCCCACAACATGATGTTGCCATACCGTGTTTCACAGGTGTTCTTAGGCTTCCAACCTTCCTTTTTCCTCCAAATGTAACAATGGTGATTATTGCCAAACAGTTCAATTTTAGTTTAGTCAGACCACCGGGCATGTCTTCAAAAATGTAGGTCTTTGTTCTTGTGTATATTTGACAAAAAATTAATCAGTTTTTTTTATGTTTCTTTTGGAGTAATGGCTTCTTACTGGCAGAGTGGCCTTTCAGCCCATGTTGATACAGTACTCATTTCACTGTGACTAATGACATAATCTTACCGGCCTCCGCCATCATCTTCACACGATCTTTTGCTGTTGTTCTTGGGTTGATAAGAACATATTGGATCAAAGCACATTCTGGACCCTAAATTTGTTGTGCAATTTCTCCCAAATACGCCAAAATCACTGTTTGGGCGCACAGCTGGACTCGGAAGGGAAGGAGTGTCATTTGAATTTTTTAATGAAAAATTAGCTGAAATCCTTAGCTGACTATAAAAAAAAATGCAATATCTGCAGCTCCAATTCTTGTTTTAAAATTTCCGGCTTTATTCAAATAGTTAAAAAGTGAATAGATACATCAGATAAAAAAAATTATGCTGATGGTAAGAAGCCACCATAGGCCATGGCATCTCCATACCATCAGCAAAATGTTTTTTTATCTGATGTATCCATTCACTTTTTAACTATTTGAATAAAGCCGGAAATTTTAAAACAAGAACTGGTGCTTGAGATATTGCATTTGTGATCAAATCTATACCACACTCGATGAGCCTGAGGATCCCCTTGCTCCTTCCACAGCTGAATAGGTGAGCAGGTTAAAAATTTCTGAAATGGGATCCTTAGCTGACACCATGTCACATTTGTAAAGTCGCTGATGTGCCTAAACTAGAGGTGGGAAACCTCAGGCCCCATTCGGCCCTCGATTACTTTTTTGTGGTCCCTTGGCAGATTCCTGGGGACCACAGTGCTCAGGCTGGCAGACACGTTTTGCCGACTGTCTGCCCTTTACATCCAGCTCCCCAGTGATCTCTATGCCCCAGCCTCGGCCATCTCAGTGAGATATAGGCTCCCAGCTTCTCCTGTGATGTCTAGGGCACTAGCAAACCTGGAAAAGTAGTTGATAAGCAACATGACCAATAGCATTGATGTCAAAGAGAAGCAGCTCCAGCCACCACAGTAGGGGTGAGTTGATTGTTTAACCAAACATAGCGGGGAATTTTCAAGTTGATAATTTTGTGCTGCCCCAAAGGATGGTAGAAATTTCCAATTGGCCCTCGGCAGAAAAATAGTTCCCTGCCCCTGGCCTAAACAGTGGAAACACTACATAAGTGACCAAATTTTGGAAACTAGACCCCACAAGGAATTTATCTACATGGGTATTGAGCATTTTGATCCCCCAGATGATTCATACATTAAGCCGTGAAATTAAAAAAAAAGTCTTTTTTTTTACAAAAAATTATCATTTAGCCTAAATTTTTTCACTTTCACAAGAGTAGCAGGATAAATGGAGCTCCTGATGTGCCTAGAGTAGAACTCCCCCTCAAGTCACCCCATTTTGGAAATACCACCCAAGGAACTTATCTGTGTGGTAAGCACTTTAAACCCCCAGGTGCTTCAACAGAACTTTAGAACATTGAGCCGTGAAAGTGAAAAGAAATACTTTTCTTTCACAAAAAAGTGTTCTTTTAGGCTTAATTTTTTTTCTTCATTTTAAAAGAGGCAACAGGATGAATTGGACCCCAAAATTTATTGGACAATTTGTATTGAGGATGCAGATACCCCATATGTAGCAGAAAACCACGGTTTGGGCTCATGGCAGGGTTCACAAGGGAAGGAGTGTGATTTGACTTTTTGAATGGAAAAATTAGCTGTAATCGTTAGTTGAAACCATGTCGCATTTGGAGAGCCCCTGATGTGCTTAAACAGTGGAGCTCCCCCACAAGTAACCCTATTATATAAACTAGACTCTCCAAGGAATTCAACTAGCTGTGTATTGAGCACTTTGAATACCCAGGTGTTTCATACATTGAACCATGAAAATGGAAATGTACTTTTTTTTTCCACAAAAATGTTTTTTTAGGCTCAATGTTTTCATTTTTACAGGAGCAAGAGGATAAAATAGACCAAAAAATTTGTTGGGCAATTTGTCCCGAGTATGTTTATATCCAACATAAGGTCAAAAACACGTATCTGGGTGCATGGCAGGGTTTGGAATGGTGTGTGGGAGTAATGTTGCCTTTAGTTAGGTGTTGATGTACCTAAAAAATAGAATTCCCGCACAATTGACCCCATTCTGGAAATAGGACCCCCCCCCAAGAAATTTATTTAGATGTGTGGTGAACACCCACAGGTGCGTCACAGGAATTTCCAATGTAGAAACGTGAAAATGATAAAATAGGTTTTTCCACAAAAAATGTTGTTTTAGCACCAAAAATTTTCATTTTCACAAGCATAGCAGGAGAAATTGGACCACAAATCTTCTTGCAATTTTTCTTGAGTACAAGGATACCCCATATGTGGTGGAAAACTACCATATGGGCGCATGGCAGGGCTCCGGGGGAAGGAGCGCCATTTAATTTTTTAAGCACAGATTTTCCTATAATAGTTTGCGGACTCCATTTACAGTGACCCCAGTGACCCCAATTTGGAAATTACACCCCTCTGGGAATGTATCCACAGATATAGTGATGATTTTTACTCCATGGGTGTCTTCCTTTACAGAGCCTTTGTGCTACATGGAAACCTCTATATTTCCATTACAGATGTCAAACCCAAGTAGGGACTTGTTTCTTTTGTGGATTGAGTTGAAGCTTATATTGGGAACATATTACATAATATTTTGGATCACGTTTATTTTATTTTTTTAATTTTTGTTATAATATTTTTACATTTTTTATTTCTACTTTTTTGCCTTGTCCCTTGTCCCTGGGACATTAACTTTTATTAGTCTGGTGGCTGGTGTAATGTATTGCCAGTACATTACACCAGCCACCAGACTAATAAAAGTTAATGTCCCAGGGACAAGGCAAAAAAGTAGAAATAAAAAGTGTAAAAATATTATAACAAAAATTAAAAAAATAAAATAAACGTGATGTTAGATCCTGCTTCTTGCTGGCCACCGTACATGGCAGACCCGGAAGTCATCATTTGACAACCCTCTGCTTCTGCGTGATCACATTGTGGGGGTACTGGAGGGGAGTGCGAGGCAGCGCACGCCTTCTCACAAATATCTATATGCCGCGATTACCTTTGATCGTGGCATATGGAAGACAGCAAAAGGTTAAAATCATCAGGGCCTGATCCAATCACATCCTGATGTTGTCTCCAGTAAGAACTACGGTCAAAAGGACTCTGGGACTCATGATCCCCTCTTGGCCGCCACCAGTACTTAAATGTCAGTGTTAGGCTGCGTTCACACATTTGCGTATTTTGCTGCGCTTTTTTACGCGCGCTTTTTGCCGCGTTTTTCGGCCGCGCAAAAAAGTGCAGCAAAATACGCAGGACCATTCACACACTGCGCTTTCTTTCCCCCAGAAAGCGCAGTGATGTCACAGAGAGGAGGAAGAATCCTGCTTCCTCCTCCCCTCTGTGACAGCTGTGGCCGCCCCATTAGACTTCACAGTGTTAATACACACTGTGAAGTCTAAATTAAACTAAAGCAAGTGTGTGAAAAATAAAAAACAATGAATACTCACCTTCCGACGCCTTCTCCCGGTGTCTGGTCTCTGGTTGTAAGTTAGATCTCGTCTGACAAGACCTGTGGTGATGTCAGAGGGGGGCGTTCCCGGGCACTCGCTGTCATGTGATACCACATGACCGCGAGCAGCCAATCAGCGATGGGACCGCCCCGGGAACGCCCCTTCTGACATCACCACAGGTCCTGTCAGACGAGATCTGACTTACAACTGGAGACCAGACACCGGGAGAAGGCGTCGGAAGGTGAGTATTCATTGTTTTTTATTTTTCATACACTTGCTTTAGTTTAATTTAGACTTCACAGTGTGTATTAACACACTGTGGAATCTAATGGGCGGCCACAGCTGTCACAGAGGGGAGGAGGAAGCAGGATTCTTCCTCCCCTCTGGGAAAATACGCAGAAGTAGCTCCGTAAAGAATTGACATATCAATTCTTTACGGAGCTGCGTTTTCTCCCGGAAAACGCACTGCGTATTTTTACGCAATGTCTGCACTACAAAGTGAATTTCCCATTCACTTTGCTGGCAGACAAAAAGCACATTGCGTATTTTGAAAAGCGCGCGTAAAAAAACGCGGCAAAATACGCAATGTGTGAACGCAGCCTTACACAATGTCCAACAAACGCTGATGTTTATCTACAGTGGGTGGTCAGGAACAGGTTAACGGCTCATTTACATATTAAGAAAACTGTGCATTTCTCTGGAATAAGATATCAGATCGCAGTTATCAAAGTATCATTTTGTTCAACTTTCTATGACCTATGCCCATATAGAGGGTTGGTAAAGTAAATTAATAACCTAATTCATAAAGACAGCCATTATATAACAGCCCCCATGTCATTTTGGACTGTGAAAAAAAAGCAAGATAAAACATTTCTTGTGTTGGTATAGTCCAGTTACTCTGGTTTTCCTCTTGACATTAACTTAGGCTGGTTTCACACTACGATTTTTCTAAATCCGATGCTGTCCGATGAAAATCGGACAGCATCGGATCCGAATTTGGCCCCATGGAGCCCTATGGGCATCGGACCGAATCGGATGTGCACTAAATGCCACCGATTTGGTCCGATCCGATTCTGTCCGATTTTATTATCCGTGCAAAAATCGGCATCTGCACCGATTTTTGCACCGAAAATAAAATCTGACAGAATCGGATCGGACCAAATCGGATGGCATTTAGTGCACATCCGATCTGACCCGATCCCTATAACATGGGGCCCTATGGAGAAGGGTCCGAGGAAACATCTGATGTCTCCTCGGACCCGATTTTAGTGTACTGAGCATGCTCAGTACACTAAAATAGCTCCTAAAAGTGAAACAAAGGGTTAAAAAAATAAATAAAAACTATACTCACCTGTCCACGAGGCCCCCGGCGTCTCCGGTGTCTCCAGGTGTCTTCCAGTATCTTGCTGTTCTGTCTTCTGTGCTGCCAGGACCTGCCGTGATGTCACAATCACATGACTGCCGGTTATTGGTTACTGGCAGTCATGTGATTGTGACATCATGAGAGGTCCTGGCAGCATAGAAGACAGAACAGCAAGATACCGGGAGACGCACGGGATCGTGCAGGAGTCGTGGACAGGTGAGAAAAGATTGGAGGAGAGGGGGAGGACACATGGGGGGAACCGGAGGACACATGGGGGCACCACATTGAAGGACTGGGGGAGGACACATAGGAGGACAGGGGCCAAGAGGGGAGGACCGGGGGTGCAGAGAGGAGACACAGGGGATAAGAGGAGAGGACCGGGGGCCAAGAGAGGAGGACCGGGGATGCGGAGAGGACCGGGGGCCAAGAGGGGAGGACCGGGGGCCAAGAGGGGAGACACAGGGAATAAGAGGAGAGGACCGGGGGAGAGACAGGAGGGCGGGCATCCTATTTTATATCGGACAGCATCGGATTTTACAAAATCGTAATGTGAAAGTGGCCTTAGTAACTTTTATTGATCACTAAAAGATGACCACTTAGATAAGCAATTAAAATAAAGATATCAGGACCTGTGAAAATCTAAGAGACTATGCTCATTTTTTATATAGAGCGAATATATAGAGCAAGTAAAAGTAAAATAGTTTAATAAAATTGTGTAGGTATTGTTCTTTAACTGTCCCAAAACTTTAAGATGTGAATAAACTTTTAATAGCTGTCAGGCGAATGATCATCTCCCAGCACATATATACTTAGTTTGGAATGAGCTGCTGTCAACATCTCATGTTGACCGATAACAGAAAGATTGGGCGTCCACATTTTAACACATCAGATCCTTTATACTCTGACACTGACTGCCAAAGGAGATGAAGAAAGCCTCCATACACACACCACAGTTGGGGACTTCTCCAACAATAAAGGGAGTTCAATCAACTAGGCTCTATTGTCTAAAAATAAGATTAGCCTCATTATAGATTTATCATAGTCTTATGTGTTGTAATACCTAGTTCCCTAGATATGTGGAATGGAAAGAGTCATGAAGATAAATGGATATGTTCACCTATATGTCACCCGGTTATCCTCTGCACAAGATTGTACAACATAAATATCAGGCTGCAGAACATGTCATGTTCTAAATTCCCACAAGGGTCACTCAGCATTTCTTACATTTCTTTACTACATATTTCTTACACTGTAGCCATGGATACAATATGCACCTCACAAGCCTCTCGACAAATCATATGTCAGGTAAAATTATTAGAAATTTTAAATTTTCAAGTATTATATTTATAATGTTTATTAAATTGAGTAAGTAGTGCCAAGCTGATGCACCCGAGGGCTGTCTGGTACTCCGGCTCCGTGACACTGGGTTCAGCATCTATGGGTTCTTGGGAGAGAATATAGGGATAGGGTGGTTTAAGGGATAAATTGTTTGTGACTCCACCCGTGGTTTGCGGTTGTGGACAGATGGAGCAGGTCCCCAGGGCAGCAAGGGGTAATTGGTAGTCTCTGGCAGGCAGGGATTAACTTTAGGCCTCGTTACCTTGCTCAGTGGCATTCACGGCCAGTTGCCGCAGGAATAACAATCTCACATCCGTTCTGCAATTCTGTACCAAGTTTACTCACAATAAGTCTCAACAGGTCTTATGATGTGATACAGTCTCTCAGATAGGCTCCGGCATGTGTGGTCTTGGGGAACTGGGGCGGCAAGTATTAGATCCTCGGGGTGTGCCTCTCTCTGCCTTTCTCTGGTCTGTTCCTCAGCGCTTCTGCCTGCGTCTCCTTTCAGTGCCTCTGCGCGCAGAGCCCCAATCCAGCAGCCACGGGACATGGCAAGCGACAGTACCTGTCCCCTGACCCTCGTCTATCTGCCTTCTCAGGAAGGCGCCATTGTGAGCCACAGCTCCTATAAAGCATGCGGCCTCCAGTTCAGCAGTTTGGGTGATGAACTCCTGCTCTGCCAGTGCCCTTAGGGTTCCTTCCTTTTTCACTCCTGCGATGAGCCTATTTCTGCTCAAGTCCCCTTCTTCTCAGTTTCACACCGCTTTCCTGTCTCGCTTTCTCCTCCTCACTCGACTTGACTTCTCACTCTCCTCTCTTCAACTGCTCTGCTCTTCTTCTACCTCACACCCACACTTCTCTATCCTATTCTCCTCCCTTGGACTGGGCCTTCCCTACAGCGGGGCCATCAGGTCCTAAGTGTTTAAGCATTTTGGGTGAGGATCCCACACCTACCATCCCTCGTCTCCCAACCACAGGAACACCACACGCTTGGCTTGGGCCACTGCACGTACCCCTTAGTGGCCAGTGTCCGAGGGAACCGGTGAGGCGCCCACAAAAGCCACCCTCTTTTGGCAAGTTAGTATTCTTTATAGGAAACCGATCAGTCATTTCATGCTGCCCAAAACACAGGGCAGCATGAATCAGAGCCTTGGTGTATGACTGCAGATAGGCAAGTCTTACTCTGAAATCCTCTGGCATTTCAGAAAATATATGTATTAAAGAGTCAACCAGGAAATACAGAGAGAGACCTGATAAGTCTAGAGCAGCCCCCAGCTGGCTTTAGCTGATTGACAAGTCTCTATTATGTTTATACATAGGGAGAGGTCTGTCTATAAACTAGTGCATTGTGGCACTGGACTAGTCTCATCTCTGGCAATGATCTATGAACAACTGTTCAAACCATGTTTTCTCTGATATGACAAAGTATACATTCATGGCTGCAATCGTGAATCGAGGCTCTTATTTGTGCTCCCCTTGGTGTGACCTGTATGAATCAACTGCCAGATTCTCTTTTTTTCCATTTCTTATTACATCATTTAAAAAAATAAAAAGGTCTTCAAAATGTTAGATTACACTGAAAAAATATTTTGTAATTGGTCCTGTGTCTTTATATTGTGCTACATGGATTCCCTTTCAAAATGTCCTCCTTATCTGTCCAATGTCAGTGGTCACAAATGCTTAAAGAGCCCAATACCGGTAATCAGACCCTCTTGTACATTAGCGGTGAAGTATCTACAGAGTATATGAACACTGCAGCAAATCACTGGGCTACATGGTCTCATTACGACTACCTCGGCAAGTTAGTGCTGCACCTTTGACATCTGGGATACCCCACATATGGTTCAAGACTTCTCCTTCCACCCTGGAGAATTACCTCCTTTGAGTTAAACACAAGTCTATTACAGGTACCAGGAATTTAGCTTATGGTGCTAGGATATTCATTACACGATGTGTAGAATGATTAAAACGTACATATTGCTAAGCCACCAGTGAGGAAAAAATTAACATCAGGTAATAGCTGAATATATAAAAAGACAAATGAGCCTTAGTAATGAAGCCTGGAGGGCAGCTTCAATGGAAAATTTCACATTGTAGAATTTTTGTGAGTGTATTATCAATCACTCTAGCAGACAACTGTCTATTACAGCAGATCCTATGATACTTAGCCATAAGACCCTGTATAGCTAAGAAACTATAAAGTAAAGAAACAAACAATGTTAGCTTTACACACAATGATTGTCACTATGATCCAACATTTTTAAATGGACTGAAATGATTACCGTACTTACCTATATGTCAGTTTAGCATAATTATTACACTTTGATATAAAGTCCAGAAAAAATAAACAAAAAAATGAATAAATGGCATTTTCATGTTAGAAAAATTCATGCATAATTTTATAGGCAATGGACAATATGGATTATTTGCTCAATTTTTGAAAGTTTTTATACTTTAGACCCCACTTTTGTTTGTTAGACAAAAGGAGAGGGAGATTGATCAGGTCTATTCTGAAGAGCAAAGGAAGAAAGTCTTTTTTTTACAAGCATAGACAATATTTGGCTTGTAAGGCACAGGAGAAAAACTACAGAATTATTACCAGATGGTATTTAGGTCCAACTGATCTGCATTAGACATATCTATTAGTTGTAATCTCTGTTGGACCGTGTACTAAGACCACACCCACACTTTGTGCAAATTCTAAAAACATACTCGTGTAACAAAGTTTGAGATAGGACCACACAGTATTTCGAGCAAGCATGTTATACACCCCCAGATTAGGCACTCCCCATTTCAGCCTTCAGGGTGGTTACAATCCATGTATAACAGGACCGCAACACTATCTACAGCAGACCCTTCCCATTATCCCAGAAGAGGCACAGGGCTTTACACATCAGCCGTTTTAGCAGTCGCAGCCAGGAATACCGCAGCCTGCCGACTGGCTAACAGCTCATTTGGTAATCGCAGCAAGCCCCAGTCATTCACAGAGCCTCAGGGTCATGTGCAGGCACTGGGTTATTAGCCAGATCCACAGATGGTATATGCAGCAGCAGCAAAGGTAATACAGCTAGCGAAGCAGTATTTACATTGCCTGCAATCGCGATCATCACAATACCGCACCCCCCTACCTGCACCCAAAGTCTAAACAGAATTGAATGCGGGTTGCCACACAGGTTCAGCCCGTTAACAGGCCGATGGTAAAATCCTGACGGTATATCGCCGCAAATACAAACCTGCAGTGTATATAGGCCCCAAGGT
The DNA here is from genome assembly GCA_033576535.1 of Allobates femoralis. Lineage (NCBI taxonomy): Eukaryota > Metazoa > Chordata > Amphibia > Anura > Aromobatidae > Allobates > Allobates femoralis. The sequence continues at coordinate 326,011,265 of JARQOC010000003.1, forward strand.
CAGCACCTTCCAGGCATATCAGCAGCAAATGGATCCTTATAAAATGAGGGAGACTCAGCACACAGGTATATAGACACATGCCTCATGGTTTACATTTGACTCTGGTAAAACCAGATTATGTTAGAGCAATCAAGTGTATTTCAAGAATCCCCAGAATTGATTTCAAGCAGCAGAATTTATTATGTCACAGACCCTGTATATTCATCCCCCCGTTTAGCCCCCCCCTTAATACATCTTTCATCGCACTCCCAATCTTATTAGTATATTCGACCCCTATTTTCCAATAACAACAAACTATTGATTTTAGTTATAACCTTACGTCTACCCAAAGTTAAGCACAGTGATGGAAATTAGGCCTCTCCAATTTATTTACTTCAGGATATACAGTGTGGTATACAGCAGCCTCCCCAGTGGTATATACAGGCCCCAGCAGTGTTACAGCAGCCTTCCCAGGGTATATACAGCAGCAGCCCCAGGGTATATACAGCAGCAGCCCCAGGGTATATACAGCAGCAGCTCCATGGTATATACAGCAGCAGCCCCAGGGTATATACAGCAGCAGCCCCAGGGTATATACAGCAGCAGCCCCATGGTATATACAGCAGCAGCCCCAGGGTATATACAGCAGCAGCCCCAGGGTATATACAGCAGCAGCCCCATGGTATATACAGCAGCAGCCCCAGGGTATATACAGCAGCAGCCCCATGGTACATACATCTGCATCGCGATCCTCCATCTTCATTCACCGGCTTCCGACTTCCTGTGTTCTGCTCCAAATGACGTCATTGTCGGCGCCGACAGGAAGCGCGATGCGCGATGCGCGATGCAGATGGAGGATCGCGATGCAGAGCGGGGACGGCAGCGGGACAGTGATAAGTATAATTATCTTCCTTTACAGGTTTACGGACCATGGGGGGGGCCTGTATACTGATGGGGGGCCTGAATACCTCTGGGGGGGGGCGCCCGTATAGTGACTCGCGTATAAGCCGAGGGGGTAACTTTTCAGCCCAATTTTTGGGCTGAAAACTCGGCTTATACGCGAGTATATACGGTAGTTTGTAATTTCTGTTGGAGATGTGACTTGGCGGAAGTTACCACACTCCACATTTGGTGGAAATGTTCTACAATTCAAAAAACTATGTAACAACGTTTTTGAGATAGACAAACATATTTCAGGAGAAACATTATTTGCTACCCCTCAGATTGCACTTCTTTCTATGATTTCAGGGTCTTACTAATCCATTAAACAGGGACAACTCAAACACTATCTGACAGCAACTCACTCCATTATCCCAAGAAGATGGGGCACTGAAGGCTGCTTTCACATCAGCGTTTTGTGCCGTTCGCAGCAGATCCGGCAGCTCTGCCGCATCTGCCGCGTAACAGCTCATTTGCGGCAAGTCTGCAGCAAGCCCCACTCATTCTCTATGGGACTCAGGGTCATGTGCGGCACTTGCAGTTTTGCCGGATCCAGCAGATCTGGCATTGCAGCAGAGCAAAAAAACTGCTGCTAGAAGCAGTTTTTTGACTTGCCGCAAGTGGCGGATCACACAATACCGCACTCGCACTTGCCGAACCTGACTGCAAGTCTCATAAAGAATAAATGGGGTTTGCCGCAAGTCAGCCGTTACACGGCAGATGCAGGATATGCCGCGAAATACAAAAACGCTGATGTGAAAGGTCCCCAAGTCAGACCTGTCAGCAATGCAATCGGCAGCAGAAATGGATACCTTGAGTAAAATGGGGAGACTCAACACATAATAGACCAAATTCTGATGGTTTCTTTTGTACTTGGCAAAACTAGATTATGTTTAGAGAATCCAATGATTTCTCATAGAATCTCCAGAATTGATTTTTCAATAGCGAGAAGAATTTTTTATTTTTTGTTCCAGACCCTTTAGCATTCATCCCTTCCCTTTCCCCTCTTCCCCCTTAATCTATCTTTCTTGTCACTCCCAATCTTTATAGATTTCCTTACCTCACTGATGCTTTCCAATGAACAACAAAACATGTGAATTTTTGAGTTATACTTACGTCTCTCCAAAATGTAAGCAATGTATGAGACAATGTAGGTCTTCAATTTATTTACTTTAGAAGATATACAGTCATGACCAAAAGTATAGTCACCCCTGCAATTCTGTCAGATAATACTCAGTTTCTTCCTGAAAATGATTGTAATCATAAATTCTTTGATATTATTATCTTCAATTAATTTGTCTTCAATGAAAAAACACAAAAGAGAATGAAGCAAAAAGCAAAATATTGATCATCTCACACAAAACTGCAAAAATGGGCCAGACAAAAGTATTGGCACCCTCAGCCTACTACTTGGTTGCACAACCTTTAGCCAAAATAACTGCGATCAACCGCTTCCAGTAACCATCAATGAGTTTCTTACAATGCTCTGCTGGAATTTTAGATCATTCTTCTTTGGCAAACAGCTCCAGGTCCCTGATATTTGAAGGGTGCCTTCTCCAAACTGCCATTTTTAGATCTCTCCACAGGTGTTCTATGGGATTCAGGCCTGGACTCATTGCTGGCCACCTTAGAAGTCTCCAGTGCTTTCTCTCAAACCATTTTCTAGTGCTTTTTGAAGTGTGTTTTGGGTCATTGTCCTGCTGGAAGACCCATGACCTCTGAGGGAGACCCAGCTTTCTCACACTGGGCCCTACATTATGCTGCAAAATTTGTTGGTAATCTTCAGACTTCATAATGCCATTCACATGGTCAAGCAGTCCAGTGCCAGAGGCAGCAAAGCAACCCCAAAACATCAGGGAACCTCCGCCATGTTTGACTCTAGGGACTGTGTTCTTTTCTTTGAATGCCTCTTTTTTTCTCCTGTAAACTCTATGTTGATGCCTTTGCCCAAAAAGCTCTATTTTTGTCTCATCTGACCAGAGAACATTCTTCCAAAACGTTTTAGGCTTTCTCAGGTAAGTTTTGGCAAACTCCAGCCTGGCTTTTTTATGTCTCGGGTAAGAAGTGGGGTCTTCCTGGGTCTCCTACCATACAGTCCCTTTTCATTCAGACGTTGGTTGACACGGTTGTACCCTCGGACTGCAGGGCAGCTTGAACTTGTTTGGATGTTAGTCGAGGTTGTTTATCCACCATCCGCACAATCTTGCGTTGAAATCTCTTGTCAATTTTTCTTTTCCGTCTACATCTAGGGAGGTTAGCAACAGTGCCATGGGCTTTAAACTTCTTGATGACACTGCGCACTGTAGACACAGGAACATTCAGGTCTTTGGAGACTGACTTGTAGCCTTGAGATTGCTCATGCTTTCTCACAATTTGGTTTCTCAAGTCCTCGGACAGTTCTTTGGTCTTCTTTCTTTTCTCCATGCTCAATGTGGTACACACAAGGACAGAGGTTGAGTCAACTTTAATCCATGTCAACTGGCTGCAAGTGTGATTTAGTTATTGCCAACACCTGTTAGGTGCCACAGGTAAGTTACAGGTGCTGTTAATTACACAAATTAGAGAAGCATCACATGATTTTTCTAACCGTGCCAATACTTTTGTCCACCCCCTTTTTATGTTTGGTGTGGAATTATATCCAATTTGGCTTTAGGACAATTATTTTTGTGTCTTTTCATAGACAAATTAAATGAAGAGAAGAATACCAAAGAATTTGTGATATCAATCATTTTCAGGAAGAAACTGAGTATTATCTGACAGAATTGCAGGGGTGTCAATACTTTTGGCCATGACTGTATTTTACTAGATGGTGGCCCGATTCTAATGCATCGGGTATTCTAGAATATGTGGTGTGCGGCGGTGCGGTTGTGCGAGTGTGCAGCGGTGGCCTCCTCAGTTCTCACCCGCTACAGGCTTCTGTACAGCCGCCTCTCACCCTAGCATGTCTTCTTCTTCCTCCAGCATAGATGTCAACAATTCCAAGGCCTCAAGGGGCGGAGCTAACACGGGGCATCATAGTAGGCATGTCCAAGCGCATTGCCCTGATGTGGTGGACATGCCCTTGTTTACGGCCATTACGACGCCCCCTTTGGTAGCTCCACCCCCTGCGGCCTTTGAATTTCTGGAGTCTATGCCACGAAAAGAAGAACAAGAATGGCAGGGTGAGCGGCGGGCAGATGGAGCATGGAGCGGCGGCTGGGAGGGAGCGTGGAACGGGTGAGCAGCGGGCAGGAGACCAAGCAGAAGGGGCCGGGAGACCAGGTGGACTTTGCCTGTTTTGCTGTAATGGAAATCCCGCGTCGCTGATTGGTCGTGCCCAGCCAGCCGTGAACAATCAGCGACGCGGGTTAGAGACAGTGTGACGTAAGTGCAAGGTGAGTGCAGGGCTAAGTGTGAGGTGAGTGCAAGGTGAATTAGGGCTAAGTTTCAGGTGAGTGCAAGGTGAGTGTAGGGCTAAGTGTGAGGTGAGTGCAAGGTGAATTAGGGCTAAGTTTCAGGTGAGTGCAAGGTGAGTGTAGGGCTAAGTGTGAGGTGAGTGCAAGGTGAGTGTGACGTGAGTGCAGGGCAGAGTGTGACGTGAGTGCAGGGCAGAGTGTGACGTGAGTGCAAGGCAGAGTGTGACGTGAGTGCAGGGCAGAGTGTGACGTGAGTGCAGGGCAGAGTGTGACGTGAGTGCAGGGCAGAGTGTGACGTGATTGCAGGGTAAGTGTGAGTGGTGGGTGAGTGTGAGTGCAGGGTGAGTGTAGGGTGTGTGGGTAAGTGGTCTGCAGTACCTGGTTTCTGGTGCTGTGTGTGTTTAGCTTAAGGACCTCTGGTCATGTCACAGCCATGTGATCTTGCTCCGGCCATGATTGTGACATCATCAGAGGTCCTGTCAGTATAGAGCCCCCGTCACACATAACGACGCACCAGCAATACCGATAACGATACGACCTGGCCGGGATCGCTGGTGCTTCGTTTTCACATCGCTGTTCATTTCAAATAGCGGGACGGGAAAGCCGACAGTGAAGTCGGCTTTCCTGCCCGCTATGTGAGTGTAGTGCTGTTGTCTCTGTCACGGCAATCCCGCGTCGCTGATGCGTCGCCAGTGCTTGTTTTGTAAAAAACATATTTGCTGGTACGTATTTCAGATTAATTTCCCCTATGCACAGGAGTGCAGAAAGGCTCTCTGCCGCCTGAGCCTAAGTGAGGACCCGGGGGGGGAAGTTGCTGTCAGCGGCCGCAGGTGAGGAGCGGGGGGGGTTTGCTGTCGGCGGTCGCGGGTGGGTGGGGTGGGGTTGCTGTTGGCGGCCGCGGGTGAGGAGAGGGGAGGGGGGGTGCTGTCGGTAGCCGCCGCTAGTGATTTTACCTTATGCAGCTGGCGCACATCACACAGGGAGCCCGCTGCATGGTGCAGGCGCTGCCCACTTCTGCTCTGCAGCTCCCGCTGCCTCCTTGCCGCCTGAGCCTAAAGGCTCATATTGACCATTGGACAGTCGATTCTGCCTATGCATGGCACACGTCCCCTATGCATGGAACACGCCCCCTATGCATGGCACACGTCCCCTATGCATGGCACACGTCCCCTATGCATGGCACACTCCCTATGGTGGCACACCTCCCCTATGCGTGGCACACCTTCCTATGCGTGGCACACCCCCCTATGCATGGCACACATCCCCTATACATGTCACATTCCATTATGCATGGCACACGTCCCCTATGCATGGCACACGTCCCCTATGCATGGCACACTGTCCCCTAAGCTTGGCACACGTCCCCTAAGCTTTCTCCCGCACATGTCCCCTATGCGTGCCACATTCCCTAAGCGTCGCACACGTTCCCTATGCAGGGCACAGTCCCTTATGTGTGGCACATGCCCCCCTGTGTTAGATATTGCCCCCATGCTGCTCTGTTCTTCCCTCCTCCAGTGCTGATCTCCCGGTCTCCCTCCGTGCAGCTGTGATCGGGCAGAGATAATGCTGCAGAGCTCCTCCACTTCCTGGTTCTCAGTGCCGGTCATGTGATCGGCACAGCAAGAGTGACATCATCTCTGCGTGCGATCACAGCAGCAGCTGGGAGACCGGAGAGACACCGGGAGATCAGCGCTGGAGAGGAGCCAGGAGGTAAGTATAGAGTTTATTATTTTACTATGGCAGCAGCATGGGGGCCATATCTAACATAGGGAGGGCATGTGCCATCACAGGGGGGGGCGCAGGACCATATAATATGCGCCGCTCCCCCAGCCCATCACTGCGGTGCGGTTTCAGCACCACGGTGATGGAGAGCGGCTATGCATATTATATGAGCGGGAGCAGGAGATCTACCGCTCCCTCCTGCAGCCTCCCCCAGCTCACATTTTCCGGTACACCGTAGCCGCAGCTGAGCTCCGGTCAGCAGCTCGCCAGCCGGGAGATGACCGGCTGACTGCCGGTCATCTCCCGGCTGGGCTCGCGCGCACTTGCGGCTACCGTCGGCCGGACCCGTGTATCCCGGGCTGCATACTGGCGCGAAATTCGAACTTTGAATGTGCGCGCCTATTTGCATAGTCTGCGCTCATTGGCCTCTGTCTGGCGCGCAATTTCGCTTCAGACAGACGCCTTAGAAAATTATCTAGTAGATTCTTCAAATATATTTACTTTGTTATTTGTTCATTTAATGAAATTTGTGCAAAAAAAAAAGCTTTCATGCTTTGAAAAGTAGCTACATTTTGGTGAAAGTCAAAGCAGCTCTAAAATGTTCTCATTATTGTAGTCCTTACACCCAGTTGTGACAAAGTGGTTGGAGCTGGGGTGATATAGTGGTATGAGACCATTGCTCATCAGATTCATGTGAGTGATGGCTTTCATTATTCCACAAACTTCACTCCAAGCAGAGACTAGAGTGATGGTGGGTTTACACGTGCAATATCATTCCGATATCGGATCCAACGGCACGGGAGCGCGCATTTTGTGCCCGGTTTTCAAAGAATCGCATCGGAGGTTTACACAGCGCGATATCGTGATACAACGTCCCTACGATGTCTACGCCCCCCGACCCAGGAACGACCATTTAACATGTGAGTCAATGGAGGACCTTGTACTGCACATCGGAGTTGGGCTGTCACACAACACCGGCCATCCAGCATGATATCGGGCCGTTGAATAGCACGCTCATTCGACCCCCGATATCGGTTTCCTCTTGCATCGTATTGGACGTTCACACCATACAACGCACGAACGATATCGGGTCCAACGCACGAACCACGTGACTTTTGGTCGAAGTTGGACGCCGATATCGCAACGTGTAAACCCACCATGTATGCCCCTCATCATGATCAGGAACGTACGACTCCAGCATGTCTCCTCAAGACTGGATTGAAAAATGCCGGTTTAGATCAACCCCTTCATGACCCAGCAATTTTTGTTTTTTAATTTTTGTTTTTTGCTCCCCTGCTTCCAAAAACCATAACTTTTTTATTTTCCATCAATATAGACATATGACAGCTTTTTTTTGCGGACAAGTTGTACTTTCAGATGCAATCGTTTATTTTACCATATATGTATAGGAAAATGGAAAATAAATTCCAAATGCAGTGAAATGGCAAAAAAAAGGGCAATTACTGTTTGTTTTTTGCTTTTTTCTTAGTCGCCGTGTTCACTATATGGTAAAACTGACATGACAGTGTGATACCTCAGGTCAGGTATGAGTTCGTAGATACCAAACATGTATACTTTTACTGGTATCTAAGTTGTGAAAAAATTCAGAAGTTTGAAAAAAAACAAACACTTTTTGCGCCATGTTCTGTGACCCGTAGCATCCCATTTTTCAGGATCTGGGGCTGTGTGATGGCTTATTTTTTGCATCATGAGCCAATGTTTCTAATGTTACCATTTTTGTGTGGAGCGCTGTTTTGGGTCACCCGTTATTGCATTTTAAACAATGCTGCGGCAACCAAAAAAATAATAATTTTGCCGTTGGACCTTTTTTTCCGTTACGCAGTTTACGGCTCTCATTAATTCATTTTACATCTTGATAGAACAAGCGTTTTTGAACGCGGCAATACCAAATATGTGTATTTTTTCAATATTTTATTTGAAGTAAGGCGATTTTAACTTTTATGGTTTTTTTTTCATGTTTGTAAAAACTTTATTAATTCATTCTTGTTTTTACACACCCCCATAGGGTGCCACACTGCTACACAGGCTGATTGTGACAGGTCCCAATGAGCTGCAGCACATCAGGACCTGTCAAAATGCGTACTGTGAGTGGTTAGCAGCGCTTGCCAACCACTCACAGGAAGCGATCAGTGATAGCTTCTGGGGTCTCGCCAGGACCCCAGGCTACCACGTGAGCACCCATAACTCACAATATTATCAAGGGATCTACGATGCAGGCAGGGAACAGCGCGTTCCCCGCCGCAGTGGTTTTGGATCCTGCTGTCAGTGAATGATACAGGGATTCAAAGGGTTAACAACACCGATCGGATCCCGGATCTCATTGGTGCTGTAAGCCCGATACCTCAGCTAATGAGATCAGCTGAGATGTCGGATATTTAATGTGAGCGCTGTACCAAACCTCACATCACACACCAGGACCTGACCCATAACATTGTATAATGTCATGGGTCGGGAAGGGGTTAAATCAGACCCCGTAGCTCCATGTCAGCATTCTCTAAAATTTCCTTATACCACCATAATTTATTAAGTATGCATAATGCATAAGTAAAACTCTGTCAGATACACAGTGAAAAAGAAGCTTACCGTATATACTCGCGTATAAGCCGAGTTTTTCAGCCCAAAAATTGGGCTGAAAAGTACCCCCCTCGGCTTATACGCGAGTCAGTGCTGTATACCGATGTATACATCGGTACATACCGATGTATACATCGGTATACAGCAGCCCCCGCATCCCCAGTAATGCAGGGCCCCCCCAGGGTCTCTCCGGTCACCTGTAAAGCAAGCTATACTTATCAGTGTCCCGCTCGCACCCGCCGCTGCCGACATCCACGATCCTCCATCTTCATGCGACTCCTCTTCCTGTTTCTGTGCGCGTCGCCGGCAATGACGTCATTCCCGGCGACGCGCACAGGAAACAGGAAGAGGAGTCGCATGAAGATGGAGGATCGTGGATGTCGGCAGCGGCGGGTGCGAGCGGGACACTGATAAGTATAGCTTGCTTTACAGGTGACCGGAGAGACGCTGGGGGGGGGCCTGCATTACTGGGGCTGCCTGTATACTACCGCTGGGGCTGCTATATACCTCTGGGGCACTGTATACTACCACTGGGGCTGCTATATACCTCTGGGGCCCTGTATACTACCACTGGGGCTGCTATATACCTCTGGGGCACTGTATACTACCACTGGGCTGCTATATACCTCTGGGGCCCTGTATACTACCACTGGGGCTGCTATATACCTCTGGGGCACTGTATACTACCACTGGGGCTGCTATATACCTCTGGGGCCCTGTATACTACCACTGGGGCTGCTATATACCTCTGGGGCACTGTATACTACCACTGGGGCTGCTATATACCTCTGGGGCCCTGTATACTACCACTGGGGCTGCTATATACCTCTGGGGCACTGTATACTACCACTGGGGCTGCTATATACCTCTGGGGCCCTGTATACTACCACTGGGGATGCTATATACCTCTGGGGCACTGTATACTACCACTGGGGCTGCTATATACCTCTGGGGCCCTGTATACTACCACTGGGGCTGCTATATACCTCTGGGGCACTGTATACTACCACTGGGGCTGCTATATACCTCTGGGGCCCTGTATACTACCACTGGGGCTGCTATATACCTCTGGGGCACTGTATACTACCACTGGGGCTGCTATATACCTCTGGGCCCTGTATACTACCACTGGGGCTGCTATATACCTCTGGGGCACTGTATACTACCACTGGGGCTGCTATATACCTCTGGGGCCCTGTATACTACCACTGGGGCTGCTATATTCCTCTGGGGCACTGTATACTACCACTGGGGCTGCTATATACCTCTGGGGCCCTGTATACTACCACTGGGGCTGTATATACTACCACTGGGGCTGTATATACTACTGGGGCTGCGTGTATACTACCACTGGGGCTGCTGTATCTACCTCTGGGACTGGTGTATACCACACTGCTGGGGGCTGTATACTTGTGCTAGGGTCCACCCTCGGCTTATACACGAGTCAATAGATTTTCCCAGGTTTTGGGGGCAAAAGTAGGGGGGTCGGCTTATACACGGGTCGGCTTATACACGAGTATATACGGTACTAATAGAAATGAGCAATCACTGAGCAAACCTGTTCGGGTGCTTTACTTTTGCAAAGCACTGGAGCGAGCTTCACTGTGGTTGTCTACAGTGCTTGACCCAGTGTGAGCAGGTGCAGTGTTTGATTGGCTCCAGTAGGCTTAAAAGCATAGTGTTTGGGTGTAGTATGCAAGGAAAATTAATTAAAAAAAAAAAAATCCGCTCTCCTACCCCTTGAAGTGTTTTATTTAGGACTGGCTGTATGTTTGCGGAGAGCTGAACTGCCAATCAGTGACTTCCATTGAGTTTTGGGTCAAGCTTAGGGTCACAAACAGTGCACCATAAAGTTTGGCTGCATCGCTTGAACCCAAACTTCAAAAGGTTTACTCATCACCCCTTACTACCAGACTCCCCAAAAGCTGAATTACCGTGTTTACCATTTGGTTCTTATATCGTAAAAAAATCAAACTGAACCATTTAAATGTCTAAACTGAATCTCTAGAAAACCCAAAGTATACATAAGATAATACATCAAATATCCATCAGACCCAAGTCACCAGAAATTTAACCAATACTATATCTCGGGCTATATTGTGATATTTCATGTTACAAAACAATGTCAAAATCAATATAGCAGACTAAATCTAAATAATAGGTATTACATTAAAGCCCTCTTCCCAGTTTGTTCAAAGCCTATGATGTAAATGAGTACCACGTATGTAAGGTACCTCAGAAGGTACTGTACAACCTTTCAGCAAGTCTTGTAACAAGACTAGAGCCAAATGATAAGCCATAAATTTATCTACAGAAAGCCTATTTCACGGTCCTTGCCCCTCATTAGTGTAATGCAGAGTGAAGTTAGTTACCATTTAATTACAGCATCCTAGAGGCAACGCAGTGGATGTATTGGTTCTCCATGTAATTTGATATTTAATTTAAAATTTTTATACATTTTTTCATCTACTTAAGGTACAAGTGTGGTCTAAAGAGCTGGAGTATATATTTAAATTACTAATGTAATTGATGAACCCATAAGAGGGATAGAGATTTTAACTTTTAATAAATGTATCTTAATAAAACTATTACAACTACTTTAATTTTGGCCATAGATTTAAAGATACATAATGTCACACTGCTTCAAGACTAGTTCACAAACTCAAATTCAAGGATCTAGCTAGGAAGCCTGCATAGTGCAGTGGATATGTAGCATGTTATTATCCAGCAGGATGTCACCAGGTTGGGATGTAAGCATTCTATCTGAGCAGGGCGCCTCTGATAGCAGTGCCACCTGTGTCCTCTGCAAGTATGCTCACTGCGTGACATTCAACAGGTAGGAAAATAGTTGTGGAAATGTCATGATTAAAAGAACAAAAGAAGCTCATGTACTGTACATAATACAGCTTTTTATTTTCCTAATTGGTTTGTGAAGGAAAGAAAATAGCTAATTATTAAAATACTAGATGGAGGCCCGATTCTAACGCATCGGGTATTCTAGAATATGTATATAGTTGACATACTGTGACTAACAGAACTTGTTAAAGGGATCCTGTCACCCCCAAAACACCTGCTAACCTATTAAAACCTGTCCCTAGAGCATATTAACACTTTCCCTACACTATTTCTACCTCCTAAATGCAGTAAGTGACATTGACTAAAAACGTTTTATAAGTACCTGATTAGTGATGATAATGAGTGACTATGCTATTCATAGTCACTCATCAAGACTGCCCCTCTGCTTCATAGCACGCCTCCATAGGCGTGATCGTCCTCCTAGATTAAAATTGCAGCCTCCCGCTGTGCCCTGTGTCGTAGGAGGCTGCAGTGTGGCTTGTGACGCGATCCGCGTCATTCCCGGCGCCCTGTGACGTATTTACAGCGGCGCCGCGCTGTTAGCTTCAAAATGCGCACTGCGCATGCCCAATGCGCATGCGCAGTGCACATTTTGAAGCTAACAGCGCGGCGCCGCTGTAAATACGTCACAGGGCGCCGGGAATGACGCGGATCGCGTCACAAGCCACACTGCAGCCTCCTACGACACAGGGCACAGCGGGGAGGCTGCAATTTTAATCTAGGAGGACGATCACGCCTATGGAGGCGTGCTGTGAAGCAGAGGGGCAGTCTTGATGAGTGACTATGAATAGCATAGTCACTCATTATCATCACTAATCAGGTACTTATAAAACGTTTTTAGTCAATGTCACTTACTGCATTTAGGAGGTAGAAATAGTGTAGGGAAAGTGTTAATATGCTCTAGGGACAGGTTTTAATAGGTTTACAAGTGTTTTGGGGGTGACAGGATCCCTTTAAGTCAACGTGAGAGAACTACATATATATATATATATATATATATATATATATATATATATATAGCAGCGCTATGGTATATGACGGTACATTACAGTACATGTCTAGCAGCGCTATGGTATATGGCAGTATATTACAGTATATGTACAGGTGCACTATAGTATATGGTGGTATTTTATAGCACATGTATAGCAGCACTATAGTATATGGAGGAACATTATAGTACATGTATAGCAGCGCGGCGCCATGTGTAAAATACAGTGACGACTTCAGATTTTAAATATGGCGCCATGGGGTGCGCCGCTATTCTGATTGGTCGGCGCTGAAAGCGGCGACCAATCAGAGGAGAAGCATTCAAACCGTGCGCCGCTTCTCTGATTGGTCGCCACGTTCAGCGCCGACCAATCAGAATAGCGGCGCGTGCTATGGCGCCATATTTCAAATACACTGAGTACAATATATTTAAAATATGGCGCCATGGCGCGCCGCTATTCTGAACGCGCCGACCAATGAGAGAAGCGGTGCGCGGTTTGAATGCTGCTCCTCTGATTGGTCGCCGTGTTAAGCTCCGACCAATCAGAAGAGTACTGCGGCTTGGCGCGCGGTTTGAATGCCGCGAAGGACACCACCACTGCACGCCGGTCATCTCCCGGCTAGCTCGCCGCTGACCGGAGCTCAGCCGCGGCTACTGCGGCACAGAGGTCAGCGGCTCGCCAGCCGGAAAATGAAAATCTCCCAGCTGGCTCGCCGCGGACCTCCATGCCACAGGTAGCCGCGGCTGAGCTCCGGTTAGCGGCTCGCCAGCCGGGAGATGACCGGCTGGCTTGCGCGCGCTGGGACCACCGTCTGCCGGACCGTGTATAGTTGCCGTGTATACCGCCGGGCTGCAAATTGGCGTGAAATACGAATGTTCAGCACACGGGTATTTGCATAGTCTGAGCTCATTGGTCGCTGCCGAAGGCGGCAGCCAATGAGCTGCCTCTGTGTGGCACGCGATTTCGGCGACAGACACACTCAAAAAACCCTTAGACAATTATATAATAGATACAAATGTGTAACTATGAACATATTCCAACTCTGTACACAAGAATAAAAAGCTACCACTAACCATCTCCTAAATTGTAACCAATACCAGCTATGACAAAGTACTTTAGCAGACACTATATGACAAAGTTTAATAGGGTATCCCACAAAAAGACAAGCACTACCCCTATGTCCTATTATACAGCATGATTATTCTTAGGGAATCAATTAATCAAACCCAAGCTTTGTCAATCAGAACTTAGAGCTACCCTTTTATTTTATGTATTGGAAATGAGAGAATATTACTTTAGTAGTAACTTTTAGTACACCACATCTGGAAAATGTAAGAATCTTGAAAGCCCTGATCAGTTTTTTGCCATGTGTAAGAAGTTAAAAAAGCTTCTAGGTAACAGATGGGAATGGAAAAGTGATTCCATACATTCCTTTCATGTTCCTATATTTCATTACCAGTTATCCTGATGCCGTTTTTTATTCTCATTCAAAAAGAAAACAAAAATAAAATCAACGAAAAAAGAAATTCGTTTGCAAAAATGTTATCATTTTATCATTGCAGCTACAGTGTTTTTGTTGATATTCCGTCAGAAAATAATAGGCAAAAACCGAAAGCGATGTAAACCAATGCAAAGATTTTCACAGGAAACAATGTAAAGTCAATTCATTCATTTTAGATACTCTAAAATGCATAAAAAAAACCCAAAAACACATTTTATAGAGAATAAAGATAGTGATTAAAGGGATCCTGTCACCTCCAAAACGCCACCTAAGCTTCAAAACATGTCTCTGCACCATCCCATCACTAATCTCACACTCCTTTTGTCTCAGAAAAGCATCCTGTGAAAGTGGAGAAAAACGTTTTATAACTTACTCATTAGTGATGTTAATTAGCAGGGGCTATATTGTTTAGTCATAAGATCACGCGTAATTTCCAGCATCGGTTACGTCAGTACACCCACACCGCTGTGTACTGCTTCAAGCACCGCATGTGCAATGTGGTGCTTGAAGCCTACAGAGCGGCGCGGGTGTACTGACGTACCCGATGCCGGAAATGACGCGATTCGGGTCATTACAGCCCAGGCAGCGCAATGGAGAGCAGGGAGGCGCTGAGTACAACATGAATAGAAGATCACGCCTATAAGGGCGTGATCTTATGACGAAGAGGGCACGCCCTAAGGACTAAAGAATATAGCCCCTGCTAATTAACATCACTAATGAGTAAGTTATAAAATGTTTTTCTCCACTTTCACAGGATGCTTTTCTGAGACAAAAGAAGTGTAAGATTAGTGATGGGATGCTGCAGGGACATGATTTTGAAGCTTAGGTGGCATTTTGGAGGTGACAGGATCCCTTTAAGACTAGAAACTCTCAAACATGAATATAAAATGAATATGAAAAAATAAAACATTTAACATGTCATTTTTTTATAGACACTCTTTTTGGAAGACATCAAGGAGGGTAGTAAGGGGTGTACATATTTTTTTGGAAGGGAAATCTCGTAGGTCACTATTTTTTGCAAAATTAGCAGTGATGTATCTATGAAAACTGATGAAAACCAAGGCATCGATGAAAACAGAGACACATTTTTCATGGGGGAAAAAAAAAAAAAATCAACAAAAACCGTCGATAACCATTGTCAACTAAGACCAAGGTATTGATGAAAACCAAGACATTGTTCATTGAAAGAACATCGACAAAAAACAAAACCGCCGATAACCGATATCAATAAAAACTGAGGTATCACTGTATAGTGATTAGAATTTAAAACTATCATGTAGTCCAGAATTGTAATGGAGATGACCCATGTAAAATTTAAAATTATCATCTGGCAATACTGGTCACACCATCTGCATAACTGCTATATGGAGACCAAGCCTGTTTCATACATCTGTGTTTCACGGCCTGAGTAAGAACAAGCAATAGGTCATATAAGGTTTATTACCAGTCAAAGTTCATACACAACTGTTCATATAATGATTTTCCTTTTTCTTATCAGAATGAGCATTTTATAGATACAGAGTAAAGGAAGCAAAAACATGATAAAGCACATATGGAAACAATGAGTAAAGAAAAAGAGTAAAGCCAACTAGAATACAGCAGGTGAAATAAGTATTGAACACTTCATCTTTCTAGGAAAATATATTTCTAAAGGTGATATTGACATGAATCTCACCAGATGTCGGTAACCAGGGCTGTGGAGTCTGAGCCGGAGTCGTGGATTCAAAGTCAGAGCCCATTTTGGTGGAGTCGGAGTCTGTATAAAATGGAACGACTCTGACTCCTAAATTATATAATGAAATGGGTACAGTAGTTCAATGAAATATGTGCTATTAATGGTATTATTTTTAATTATTATGTTCTATCTAAATATCTTGATTATTGTATCATGATAATGATTAAAGCCTGATGTTCCCATTGTACTACCATAAATGTATCACTTAAACATGAGCAAACATGTATAAAGGAGTCGGAGTCATGGAGTCAGATTCAAGGAAATTGAGGAGTCATAGATGGAGGTTTGGCTTACCGCCTCCACAGTCTTGTCAGTAACAAACCATCCAATCCACACAAGCAAAGAAATCAAACTACAGAAGTCCCTAAATTAAGTTATCGTAATAATGAGAAATGACACGTGGAAAAAGTATTGAACATGTATAGAGAGGTGCAAAAATCCATGGAAAGTCATGGCACCAGTTGAAATCTATCAGTAATTCTGCCACTTAGTGAAAAATAATAGCAGCTAGTACAGTTAAGGGCCTATAAAAAGGTGTCTCATTACACAAGAAACACTCATCATGGGTTAAACCAGTGAGCTCTTCCAAGATCTTAGTAACCTTAGTGTTGCAAAACATACTGAAGACATTGGTTATGAAAGAATTCCTAAACTACTGAAGATTCAATTGAGCACTGTTGGACCATAATCCAGACGTGCAAAGATCAACATTTCACCATAAAGTAGCCACGGCCAGGTGCTGCCTGCAATACTTCAAACAGAGGAGTGAAAAGAAATATCAGAAGTGTTGTCCAGAACTACATGTGGAGCTACAGAAAGGCATGAAATCAGCAGGTAAAGTTTTCTTTGAAACAATTGTAAGTAATGCACTCAACCTTAATGGCCTGTATGCACACTAGGGTGACCACAAAAAAAAATGTCGGAATTTTGTCCGTCTGGACCCCACAAAACGATTCCCTTTCCAGATATTGAGATAGCCAAAATTTGAGCTCGATCAAACGACGTTAACCCGTGCCGCTCGTCGCTCAAAGTTTGAAGAAATCCAAATTTTTGGCCAAAAAGCTGACATATGGAGCCATAACTCCAGAACGGTAAATAATAAAAACACGCTTAATATCTCAAAAGAAAGCTAATGTTGTTCTTCAAAATTTATATTTTATAAATAATTGTTATTTTAAGTCAAACTGAGTTACAACAGCTTTTAGCCCCAAGAACGTGACCTGGTACCACTAGGAGCATACTTCGTATATTTTGTTATTAAGTGATAAATTTTGTTTTTTTTTGGTATATTTTTGAGTTTAAAGTAGAAATATAATAAAAAAACAAGTAATACTGATAAGCCTAATGACATGTTTTATTTTAAAATATAAAAATGAGGTATATAATACATACAAAACAGACACAGAAAAGATAGACGTAGTACCTACATGAGTTGATAAGTTTACATACCGTATATACTCGTGTATAAGCCGAGTTTTTCAGCCAAAATTTGGGCTGAAAAGTCCCCCCCTCGGCTTATACACGAGTCATATACGGGGGGGCTGTGTCCCGGGGGCTGTGGAGGCTGGAGGAGGCGGGGGGGGGCTGCTGTATGAGCGGCCCCGTCACGTGGGGCCGCTCATTAAATATGCACTGCATCCCCCTGTCAATCAGCGGCAGGGGGAAGCAGTGCATATGGCCCCCCCAAAAGCTGGCACTGTCCCCCCTTGTAAGGGCCCCCCCCCCGGTGCTTATACATTACCATCCCGGTGTTCTGATCGGCGCCGCTCCTCGGTGCTTCTTCATCCTCCCGCGCTGGCTCCATCCGTGATCTCCGGCTGTCGCAGCGATGTGACGTCATCGCGCGACCGCTGGAGAACTCAGAACCCGGATGCAGCCAGCGCGGGAGGATGAAGACGCAGCACGGAGGAGCGGCGCCGATCAGAACACCGGGATGGTAATGTATAAGCACCGGGGGGGGGGGGCACTTACAAGGGGGGACAGTGCCAGCTTGTGGGGGCTGTTGGTACCCCCTGGGGGCTGTTGGTACCCCCAGGGGGCTGCTGGGTACCCCCTGGGGGCTGTTGGTACCCCCAGGAGGCTGCTGGGTACCCCCTGGGGGCTGCTGGGTACCCCCTGGGGGCTGTTGGTACCCCCAGGGGGCTGTTGGTACCCCCTGGGGGCTGTTGGTACCCCCAGGGGGCTGTTGGTACCCCCAGGGGGCTGCTGAGTACCCCCTGGGGGCTGTTGGTACCCCCAGGGGACTGTTGGTACCCCCAGGGGGCTGCTGGGTACCCCCTGGGGGCTGTTGGTACCCCCAGGGGGCTGTTGGTACCCCTAGGGGGCTGCTGGGTACCCCCTGGAGGCTGTTGGTACCCCCAGGGGGCTGTTGGTACCCCCAGGGGGCTGCTGGGTACCCCCTGGGGGCTGTTGGTACCCCCAGGGGTATGTTGGTACCCCCAGGGGGCTGCTGGGTACCCTCTGGGGGCTGCTGGGTACCCCCAGGGGGCCGCTGTATAACCCCTGGGGGGTGCTGTATAACCCCTGGGGGGTGCTGTATAACCCCTGGGGGGTGCTGTATAACCCCTGGGGGCTACTGTATATACTGCTGAGGCCTGTATACCACTGGGGCTGCTGTATATACCACTGGGGCTGCTGTATATACCACTGGGGCTCCTGTATACTACCACTGGGGCTGCTGGGGCTCCTGTATACTACCACTGGGGCTGCTGTATACTACCACTGGGGCTGCTATATACTACCACTGGGGCTGCTATATACTACCACTGGGGCTGCTATATACTACCACTGGGGCTGCTATATACTACCACTGGGGCTGCTGTATACTACTGCTGGGGCTGCTATATACTACCACTGGGGCTGCTGGGGCTGCTATATACTACCACTGCGGCTGCTGTATACTACCACTGGGGCTGCTGGGGATGCTATATACTACCATTGGGGGCTGCTGTATACTACCACTAGGGCTGCTGTATACTACCACTGGGAAGGCCTGTATACCACTGGGGGGGGACCTGTATACCACACTGCTGGGGCTGTATACCTGTGCTGGGGTCCACCCTCGGCTTATACACGAGTCAATAGGTTTTTCCAGATTTTTGGGGCAAAAGTAGGGGGGTCGGCTTATACACGGGTCGGCTTATACACGAGTATATACGGTAGTTATCTAATCTATTCTAGCGCTTTTGTTAAAGTAGTTTTTGAAATGTCAGAATATAATGCTCGGCATTTGCTTACAACTTGCAGGACATATTGCTTTTGTTCTTCATCTTTTGTCAGAAGGTCGTTAAAGTCAGTTATTAATTTAACACCACGCTCAGCCATATCATTAACTACTTTTAATGTTTTGACAATTTTCAATCCTTCTTGGAAGTCATTATTTTGAAGCCAGGTGTTTTGGATTTTGTCTTCGGAAATCTGTTTTTATATTAAATCGGTCAAAGAATGTAAACGTTTCTTTGGTAAGTAAATTTACCAATCCTCCATCAACTACCTCTTTTAATTTTTCTTTCCTAACTTTTGGATTTACAACCCTAGCGTGTTCTGATGGTTCATCTGTGCTACTGAGCAATTTATTAGCCATTAACAATTTTTCATCGCCTGTAATGTGGGATCAAAAAGCAATAATCCCACCAACTCTGCATTCAAATACCACAAATGGTTAGAAAATTTGGTCAGGGCTATTTCT
This sequence comes from Allobates femoralis, assembly GCA_033576535.1. Classification (NCBI taxonomy): domain Eukaryota; kingdom Metazoa; phylum Chordata; class Amphibia; order Anura; family Aromobatidae; genus Allobates; species Allobates femoralis. Next base: position 326,030,664 of record JARQOC010000003.1, read on the forward strand.
GCAATGTCGTTGTCACATTCTTTATAGTCTAACAGACTATGCAAAATACATAAATTTTGCTTTGGCGCAAGTTGAGCTTTTGGAGCATTGAACCAAACTTTACAATAAATTTTAACTAGGAAAACAGAAATGGCACGCACAGAACTTTCTTCTTCTTTAGACATCTTAAATTGACAACGAAAAATGAACATTTTTAAGCAGTAAATAGCCTTTGCCATCCACCTAGCGTGATGAATGGCTCCTGGAGTTCTAAAACCCACAACATTGCCGTCTAGTGATCCAATAAATACGAGAAGCAACTGCAACAGCTCCTTGTAGTCATCTCTGGGGCAGCTCTCAGTTAATTTGGTCTCGAATTCAGAATTACTTGTTTTTTTATTATATTTCCACTTTAAACTCAAAAATATACCAAAAAAAGCCCCAAAATGTATCACTTAATAACAAAATATACGAAGTATGCTCCTAGTGGTACCAGGTCACGTTCTTGGGGCTAAAAGCTGTTGTAACTCAGTTTGACTTAAAATAACAATTATGTATAAAATATAAATTTTGAAGAACAACATTAGCTTTCTTTTGAGATATTAAGCGTGTTTTTATTATTTACCGCTCTGGAGTTATGGCTCCGTAAGTCAGCTTTTTGGCCAAAAATTTGGATTTTTTCAAACTTTGAGCGACTAGCGTCGTTAACGTCGTTTGATCGAGCTCAAATTTTGGCTCTCTCAATATCTGGAAAGGGGAATCGTTTTGTGGGGTCCAGACTTACAAGATTCCAACATCCCCCCCCCCCTATGAGATCCGGTCACTCTAATGCACACTATGAAAGACTCCATTGCTGAACAAAAAGCACGTTCAAGCACATTTAAAGAGAATCTGTCAGGTCAAAAATCCATATGTAACTATCATTTTCTAATTCCTCCCTCTAAGCTCTCTCTATTAATGTATTTCTTTTACACAGGAGATCAGTAGGGGGGAAAGTGGCTGTATCCTCCTCTCTACACTCTTTGCTGCAAAACAAAAGGTAGAAAAAACAAACTCTCACAGGTCGGATTCCTGCTTAGGCCGGTTTTTCACTTGCGTTTGGTACGCAGCGTCTGCAGTGAATGGAGACACACTACCATCTGCAGACAAACGCAGTGTTTGTATTTTTTTACAAATGACGAAATGCAGCTCCTCCCATGCCATCTCCCGTTCTGGATAGTGCAAGGTTTCTCTCTCTCTCTGTTTCAATGGGCGGCAATGCATTTCTATGGGCAAAATTCTGTCAGCGCATGCAGATAATTCACGCTGCATTGACAGAATTATGTCTGCGCTTTGGTATGCATTTGCACATGTGGATGATACGCTTCGTAAGGCCAACTTCACACCACGGTGTGATCAGGTGCGGGGCTGTCCGGTCTAAACTAGGGTCCCTAGGGTCCCTCAACCCTACCCGAGGAGGGATTACCATCTACGCTGCCCTAAGTCACCGTCCCCAGCAGGAATACGGCATCAGTGGTCCCTACTGACCACATACACCGGGTGGCGTCAAGACAAAATCCCCTGTAAATAACCTCTTCCTTTTTGGACTGAGCCCAGGCCACGGGACCGGGTCACGACTACCGTGATCCCCAGAGAGACAGCACTGGCCCGGCTCCGAGTACCCCACGGCCTGGTGTCATCAAAGATGAACTTGTGGGACCTTTTCAGGTTGAGGATGGAGTGAAGCTCAACTCCCGGACGTACTGCCAGTTTCTGGAAGACAACTTCTTAAAGCAGTGGTACAGGAAGAAGTCGGTATCGTTCAAGAAAAACATGATTTTCATGCAGGACAATGCTCATCACATGCATCCAACTACTCTACAGCGTGGCTGGCCAGTAAAGGTCTAAAAGAAGAAAAAATAATGACATGGCCCCCTTGTTCACCTGATCTGAACCCCATAGAGAACCTGTGGTCCCTGCTAAAATGTGAGATCTACAGGGAGGGAAAACAGTACACCTCTCAGAACAGTGTCTGGGAGGCTGTGGTGGCTGCTGCACGCAATGTTGATCGTAAACAGATCAAGCAACTGACAGAATCTATGGATGGAAGGCTGTTGAGTGTCATCATAAAGAAAGGTGGCTATATTGGTTACTAATTTTTTTGGGTTTTGTTTTTGCATGTCAGAAAAGTTTTTTCCTAAATTTTGTGCAGTTATATTGGTTTACCTGATGAAGATAAACAAGTGAGATGGGAATATATTTGGTTTTTATTAACTTGCCTTATAATTCTGCACGGTAATAGTTACCTGCAAAAAACAGATATCCTCCTAAGGCTGGTTTCACACTGCAGTTTTTTCCCTGATCAGGTTCGATCAGGTTTGTGTGTAAAACTAGGAGTGTCTCAAAACTCAGAACAGGTATCATCTTTCAATTATAGTTTTTCTCTGCAAGTTTTCTCCTGGTTCCTCTCTGGCTTTGGCACATAAACTGACAAACCTGATCAGGAAAAATCTGCAGTGTGAAACCAGCTAAGGCCTTTCACAGCTCACTTGCGGTTTTTTCCTGAGTTGTGAAGATCAGGAAAAACACCTGATTTAAGGGCCACTTTACACACACCAACTTATCTGTCCAACTTCTGTAAACTTACGGTGGGTTACACGTCCCGATATCGCGGCGATATCGGAGGCAACGGCGCGGGAGCGCACATTTTTTCAGCCCTTTTCCGATATTGATCGGCGGTTTACACGCTGCGATACGGGAAACAACGTCCCTCCGATGTGTACGCCCACCAACCAGTAACGACCATTTAACATGGAGTTAATGGGTAGCGTCGGCGTACAGATCGGAGTTAGTGGCTGTCACACATTGCGATGCTGCTACAACGGCATGCGATATCGGAGAGTTGAATAGCTCGGCTATTCAAAACCCGATTATCGTTTTAGGCATCGTTCCAGCATCGCGTTGTACGCTCAAACCGTACAAGCGCAAACGATATCGGTCCAACTCGCGACCCACGTGACTTTTTGTCGTAGTTGGGTCGGAGTTGGACGCACATATGCAGCGGCGTGTAAACCGCCATTACTGGTTGCAGTGAAATCATGGACACATAGTTCATTTGTACACAGCCACAAAAAGGAGCAATGTTCCATGATTTCACTGCAACCATAAGTTGTTCAGAAGTTGGACAGATAAGTTGGTGTGTGTAAAGTGGCCTTTACAGATTAATTTTTTTGCCCATTCTCTTTAATGATTTCAGGAGAAGACATGAAGCAACAAGATTCTACCTGACAAAATTAAAGTGAATGTGCAAAATACTGTAAGAATCAGGTTTTCCTGATCTTTCAAATCAGGAAGAAACCGCAAGTGTGAAAGGCCCTAACATAGCCAAATCTAAAAAAAAAAAAAACAAAACACTCCAACTTCCAAAAATATTAGCTTTGATATTTGAGTCTTTTGGTTGATTGAGAACATAGTTGTTGATCAATAATAAAAATAATCCTCTAAAATACACCTTGCCTAATAATTCGGCAACAGTGTGGACTCCCATGTTTGGAAAGCGCCGGATCACACTGGACACCCCGTTATCCACAAAACCGTGATGTGAAACCAGCCTTACCAAAAGCAAATGTGAAAGTAGCCTTTTAGAGAATACTAAAGGAGTAGATACCTTATCTAGATCAGGTAAGATGTGTGCCTGCAATCTCTCTCTGTCTCCTCATCACAACTGGCAATAGAAACTGAAATCTGGCAGTGAGAGCAAAGGGAGGAGGGAGGAAGAGAAGAGAGCTGCTGAGAAGGAGTGAATATTTAAATGAACAGTTTAACCACAGCAGGACTCTGTCCATATCATGGACAGGTCTAATGCAGTAGCTCCCTGCAGGGTGTGAAAATGCTTAAAGCATGGAAGCTACAAATGGTACAATAATGATTTTACATGTTTTTAAAAGGTTTTCCCATGCACTTTTCAAGGGTAATATTAGTATCATACTGAAAAATGACCTGCCAGCGTCCCTTTAAAGTTTGCTCAACAATATTTAGACAACCTTGTAAAATACAGGAACAATATAGTTTGGTCAGATGATACCAAAGTTAAACTCTTTGGATGCCATAATTCACCCTGTGTTTGGAGGCCAAAAAGGCACTGCATATCACCCCAAAAATACCATACCAACAGTGAAGTTTGGAGGTGGTAATATGTGTGGGGCTGTTTCTCAGCACTGGTAATCATCATATAATTGAAGGAATGATAACTGACAAATGACCAGAGATAAAAATCTGCTGCCATCTACCAGAATGATCAAGATGCTATGAGAGTGGGCATTTCAGCAAGAGAATGATTCCGAATACACAGCCAAGGAAACTCAATTGAATTCAGAGAAAGAAACTAAAATTGCTAGAATGACCCAGCCAATCTTCTGACCTAAATCCATTTAAAAATGTACAGAAGAAACTAAAGCTCAGAGTTCATAGAAGGAGACCATGGAAACTCCAGGACTGAAGAGAGTTTGTGTGGAATAATGGCCCAAAGTCACATTTGAGCAACGCAGATGACTGATTTCTCGATAGAGGAGTCTTCTGGAAGCTGTCACTAGCAAAGGCTTTTGTATGAAGTACAGTATTGAATATATTTCAGTAAACAAGTTAAATTCAGTTTCACCTTGAGATTTCTCTTATTATAAATAACAAAGGGACTGTCCCACAAACAAAGTTCATTTTAATCAATAGATTTTGGAATAATAATAATTTCCACAATTAGGAGCGTTTTAAAAATGTTTTAATGTACTGAGATAATCATACATAGCAGGGACACATATATAAGATTATCTCAGCACAGGAACATTTTATTTTAAACTTCCAATTGTGGAAATTATTATTATTCCAAGATCTATTGATTAAAATTAACTTTGTGGAAATATCCCTTTAATTTATGGATATCTATGGTTTAATTTATTCGCCTATGTGGATTGGATGGGTTCTTACCAGCATCTGGGGAAAAATTCATGCTATTAGCACCTTTAGAAATATATTCACTTAGAAAATTGGTGTTCAATACTTACAATATTTCACCTGCAATATATATCTTCAACGCTAGATTTCTCAAAGTAGAGTTGTTTTACTCTGATGACACCTTTATACACCCTTGGCATTATCTCAACAGTCTTTAAAGAGTTCCAAAAGGTGCTGAGCACTTATTGGCCACTTTGCTTTTAGTTTGTGATCAAGCTCATCCCAAGCTGTCTTAAATTGTGTTGAGATCAGGTAATAGTGAAAGCTATGTCATCTGATGTAGATTCCATCTTTACCCCTCTTGTTTTCATAGCCCTTACGTAGCCTGGAGATGCGTTTTGTGTTTTAACAGGATAATAGCACAAAAGGTGGTCCTACTAATTGTGATAAGATGGCATGTTATTACACAAAGCTTTGTTAGCCTTTCTGGGTACAAGTATTTTGAAATTGGAATAACCAACTGTGTAAGAAGTAAAGCTCCCACTCCATCCCTCACAGTGGACACCACACATGTAGAAACTATGTGCTGACCTTTTATGTGTCTCATAAAATGAAAGTGGTTGGTAATAAAAATCTAACATTTGACTTATCAGATTATAATATAGATTTCCACTGATCTAATGTCTAGTCCTTGTGTTGCGATCATTAATAACGGCTTCTTTGCAGCATTTAAACCATAGAGGCTTGCTTCTCACCGTCTCCTCTGAAAAGCTGATGTTCAGATGTGTCTGCTACTTGATACAGATTTAGTGCAGAGGCTTCAACAACCAAATACTCAATGTTTGCACATAGCCTTAGGCTGCGTGCACACGATCACTAACAGCAGTGTTTTGGACGCAACATATTACCGCTGCATTCAACAAAACAAGCACAGTCAATGAGATTTCTAGCAATCCCATGCCCACTATTCTTCTCCCCTCTGCAGTGTTTTCTCAGATCTTCAGTGGATAATTGCAGGAAAAAGCCGCCCTGCCCCGAACGCAGATTGTGGGCACAGGGCAACTGCATTTGCGTTCACCTGTGGCTTCCCTCAGGTCCAGAGCCACCAGTTCGTCTGCACATACCCTTAAAGGTGAACTCCGAGGAAAGAAAACATTTTAGTACTGTTCTTGCCCTCCTACATGATGAAGGAGTTTCTAGGATCTATAGATTGCTTATAAATTTATAAAATCATACCTGTTCTTTAGCTCTCACCCCTCCCTCAGGGTCTAAGAAATTCATCCTCATGCTGCTGGTGAGAACAAGAGGTGTGTCTGAGGCATGGACCCCGGAGGATCCAGGATCATCCTACATTCCCACCTCCTCACATTCCTGTATGGGCACAGGGCGTAGCCACTGGCCCTGTGCTCACACTACAATCCAGCCCCTGATATACTATCCTGTGTAATGTAACAGGGATGTTTTTGCTTCAAATAGCAATCATGTCACCAAGCAGATATAAATACACGCTGTGGTCTTCTGCTGTACAATGAATGATAGGATGGTGCATAATGTGTACTGACATGTATGAGGCTAGAAGCAGAGGCACAGAACTGCATTGATCAGCACTGCCATGGTCTCCCTTCCCCCATAGCAACTTGGTATATATCACAGGGAAAAATATGGAACTAAAAAAGGTTTTTTAAAAACCCAAAAGGTGATTGTCTTTCTTCAATGCAGTCAAGCAGTTTCTTAGACATTGATTTTACACAGTGACATCCGTAAAGTAAGAACTTGCTCTAGATGTATTGGAATGGCCGTATGCTATGAAAGTGCTGCATGGATAGCCCAGCAATACACATATTCACAAAGCAAAGTTAAAAAAAAAAAAAAAAAAAACACTAAAAATATTACAAAGTGGTAAATAATAAAATAGCAAAAGAACAAGAGTTCATGGTTTAGTCTTAATGGGGTTTTCCCACAAACAGCTAATTTTAAAGTTTATTTTAATAACTAGATCTTGGAATAATAATAATTTCCATAATTGTATGTTTTATATAAAATGTTTCTGTGCTGAGATAATGTTTAATATGTGTCCCTGCTATGTAATGGCTGTGCCTGACTGTACAGGGCATGATCTGATCCTGGGCAGGGGAGGATACAAAAGAGTATACAGAAATAACAGTATCAGCCCGAGTAAATGAAGGTAGTGATTATTATTTCTATGCGTTTCAGAGATTTAGCACCTAAATCCGGAACAAAAAATAAAAAAAATAAAAGACAGATGCACAGTTGTGGCCAAAAGTATTGACACCCTTGCAATTCTGTCAGATAATACTCAGTTTCTTCCTGAAAATGTTTGCAATCACAAATTCTTTTGGTATTATTATCTTCATTTAATTTGTCTTCAATGAAAAAACACAATAGAATTGTCCTAAAGGCAAATTGGATATAATTCCACACCAAACATAAAAAAGGAGGTGGACAAAAGTATTGGCACTATTAGAAAATTCATGTGGTGCTTCTCTAATTTGTTAACAACACCTGTAACTTACCTGTGGCACCTAACAGGTGTTGGCAAAAACTAAATCACACTTGCAGCCATATGACATGGATTAAAGTTAACTCAACCTCTGTCCTGTGTCCTTGTGTATACCACATTGAGCATGGAGAAAAGAAAGAAGACCAAAGAACTGTCTGGGTACCTTTACACGCGGCAACTTTTCTAGGAATTTCACTGGCAACTTACTGGTTGCAGTGAAATCATGGACACATTGTTCTATCTTGTTGCTGTGTACAAATGGAACAATATCTCCATGATTTCACTGCAACCAGTAAGTTGCCAGTGAAATTCCTAGAAACGTTGCCGCATGTAAAGGTACCTTCTGAGTTCTTGAGAAACCAAATTGTGAGGAAACATGAGCAATCTCAAGGCTACAAGTCCATCTCCAAAGACCTGAATGTTCCTGTGTCTACCGTGCGCAGTGTCATCAAGAAGTTTAAAGCCCATGGCACTGTGGCTAACCTCCCTAGATGTGGACGGAAAAGAAAAATTGACAAGAGATTTCAACGCAAGATTGTGCGGATGGTGGATAAAGAACCTCGACTAACATCCAAACAAGTTCAAGCTGCTCTGCAGAACTGGGGTACAACAGTGTCAACCTGTACTATCCATCGGCGTCTGAATGAAAAGGGACTGTATGGTAGGATACCCAGGAAGACCCCGAGACATAAAAAAGCCAGGCTGGAGTTTGCCAAAACTTACCTGAGAAAACCTAAAACGTTTTCGAAGAATCTTCTCTGGTCAGATGAGACAAAAGTAAAGCTTTTTGGGCAAAGGCATCAACATAGAGTTTACAAGAGAAAAAAAGAGGCATTCAAAGAAAATAAAACGGTCCCTACAGTCAAACATAGCGGAGGATCCCTGATGTTTTGGGGTTGCTTTGCTGCCTCTGGCACTGGACTGCTTGACCGTGTGCATGGCATTATGAAGTCTGAAGACTACCAACAAATTTTGCAGCATAATGTAGGGCCCAGTGTGAGAAAGCTGGGTCTCCCTCAAGGTACCGTCACACAGGGACATATCGCCGGCGATGTTGCCGGGGATCGCGGGAGCGCGCATCCCTGACAACATCGCCGGTGAGCTGTCACACTGAGCAACTTACCGGCGATGTCGCCGGCTAGTTGCTGCGGCTATCGCTCGCTGGGTTGCCCAGCAACCCAGCAAGCGATAACCCGCAATGTTGTAGATAGGCGGAATCGCCCGTAACATTGCGGGTTGCCGCGTTACACAGGGCGATCAGGCAGAATCGCCTGAGCAACATCGCCAGGTTTCCCAACATTGTTGGGAAACCTGGCGATGTGACTCAGGCGATTCATCGCCTGATTATCGCCCTGTCACACGCGGCAATTCGCCGGCGATATCGCCGCAACCTGGCCACGCCCCTCGGTTGCCGGCAACATCGCCGGCGATATCTCCCCGTGTGACGGTACCTTCAGAGGCCATGGGTCTTCCAGCAGGACAATGATGGTTACCGGAAGTGGTTGATCGCAGTTATTTTGGCTAAAGGTTGTGCAACCAAGTATTAGGCTGAGGGTGCCAATACTTTTGTCTGGCCCATTTTTGGAGTTTTGTGTGAAATGATCAATGTTTTGCTTTTTGCTTCATTCTCTTTTGTGTTTTTTCATTGAAGACAAATTAAATGAAGATAATAATACCAAAGAATTTGTGATTGCAATCATTTTCAGGAAGAAACTGAGTATTATCTGACAGAATTGCAGGGGTGTCAATACTTTAGGTCACAACTGTACATCACATTGTGATTTTTTGGCATACTTGTATTATTGAGGACCAGGGCGTGACCAGCTTAGTTAGTAGGCGTGATGAATTTAGGTGGTGAGCATGTCCCAGCATCTCCCGAAGTAATAACCATTAATTTTTTAAGTCCATGCGGTCATGAAGTTATTTATAATAGAAGCGAGGGTCTGCAGTAAGATGTACAGTATAAGGCCACGTGCACATATTCAGTATTTGGTGAGTTTTTTACCTCAGTATTGGTAAGACAAATCCAGGAGTGGGTAATAAATACAGAAAATGTTTCTATTATACTTTTCCTCTGGTTGCTCCACTCCTGGTTTTTGCTTCCACATATTGAGGTAAAAAAGTCATCAAATACTCAAGGTGTGCATGTGGCCTGAATCGACAGGTACTGCAGATTTAAAATCAATAGCAGGTTCATTTGTGTTGCAGACTTTACTGTACCATTTTCTCAATTAAGTCCGTAGAAGCAACTGACGCTTTCAATTTTGCAATAATTTTGATGGAGATAATCCCTCTGTATTGACAGGAAAATCCACAGCATAATTGATGTTGGTAATCTTGTGTCTTGTGAAAACCACCCAAGAGACTTCTGATGGACCTCACAGTAATGAAAATATTTCAAAACTAAATAATGACTCAGATCCAGAGGCGCATAGGCGAATTATCTGCATGGAATCAAGGACCCTGAGTTGGTTAGGTAGCTATATAGTTTTACTTTTTGCTAATAAATTTTAATCGTATGCCAAGTTATTTATGTCTTTTAGGTACTTTCAAGTAATCATGAGGCATCCTCATGAGGTAAACAGTTTCTATGGTGACTGTTGTATGGTAACAGGAAGAGGGCGAGCTGTGAGTGGCTTTCTGTCTCGCTTGCTGTGGTGTTTGATCTGATTGGTCTAAAAAAGTGCGGGAAACTGGACTTTATATGCTCTCCTCAGTAAGAGGTGGAGCATCATTCCTGTCAGCAAGTGACAAAGAAAGACCCACCCACCCTCTCTGTTGTGGTTCATTCAGTAAAAGAATCGTCTATTGCCGTGAGGCTGCGTTGAGGGAAACATTTGCCTAAAGGAAGTGGGCATTTTTATAGTGGTTACATTGTACAAGTAGGTTATTTATTAAATTTTTATCGTTATTTATTAAAATTTTGAGTATAACTTGTACACTTTGGTTACCCTGATTAAAGCCTCACGGCCTATTTAATCCATTCAATGTCTAGTTATTATTTTTCACCTTTTTAGATATATATAGGGATAATGGGCCCTGTGTTCCCATGCTCCTTATCAAGCATGGGAAAATATAATATTCAATAACAAGTACTGATGGGGTATCTTGTCATGTAGTTAAATTCTAGATGTTGTGGTAGGAAATGCAGAACTATAAAACCTTAAAGAAAACCTGTCACATGGAAAAATGCTAATAACCTGCAGATATGGGTTTAACCTGTGGGCTAATAGCATTTTGAACCTGCCCGATGCCTGCACATTAAACCCTGCTGCCGAGAGGGAATTAACTTTAATATTCCCAGCAGCATTCTGGTTTTTATCATGGAGGAGGCACCAGCAACGTTTTAGTCACTGTTCTGTGTAAGGAGAGTATGTAACCTCGCCCCCACATTGACTGACAGCAGGTTCTAATGCTGAGCGGCTGACAGTCAGTGTGGGAGGAGGGGTTAGTGGTTACAGCAGCCAAGCTCAATACACAAAGCGGTGGCTGATCCCAAGCCGCTCATCATTAGAACCGGCAGTCAGTCCCTGGGGTGAGTGGCCCGTGGTTACAGCCAATGCTCTCCATACACTAAGCGGTGACTAAATCCACGCTGGTGCCACCTCCATGACTGAAACCCGAATGCTGTCGGGAGAATTAAATTTTATTTCCTCCCAGCAGCGAGGTTTAATGTGCAGGTACTGGGCAGGTTCATAATACTATTAGCCTGCTATAACACCATATCTGCAGGTTAATAGCATTTTTCCATGAGACCGGTTTACTTTTAAGAACAACTCCAGAGTTTTTTCCTTTCTTTTCAGGGCTCATCCACATTGTCACCTCTTAATGACGTTGCTCTAATGCCGTGGCGTCATCTTGTGCCTGTAACTTCTGACTGTCTGGAAATTATAAGTTACATCACAAGGTCTCAATGTATTTCTATAAAGCCAGAACAAGGCACTCATAGAGATGAACTAAGGTGTGACTTCCAGCACGCTCCAGCAGTAACTGGAGCTGCCAATAGATCACAAATCGCAGGAGATTGACTAGAGCATTGCTGGAAAAAGATGAAGACACCAGAGAGTAAGTACAGTTGTGGCCAAAAGTATTGACACCCCTGCAATTCTGTCAGATAATACTCAGTTTCTTCCTGAAAATTATTGCAATCACAAATTCTTTGGTATTATTATCTTCATTTCATTTGTCTTCAATGAAAAAACACAAAAGTGAATGTAGCAAAAAACAAAACATTGATCATTTCACACAAAACTCCAAAAATGGGCCAAACAAAAGTATTGGCACCCTCAGCCTAATACTTGGTTGCACAACCTTTAGACAAAATAACTGCGATCAACCGCTTCCGGAAACCATCAATGAGTTTCTTACAATGCTCTGCTGGAATTTTAGACCATTCTTCTTTGGTAAACTGCTCCAGGTCATTGTGCTGCTAGAAGACCCATGACCTCTGAGGGAGACCCAGCGTTCTCACACTGAGCCCTACATTATGCTGCAAAATTTGTTGGTAGTCTTCAGACTTCATAATGCCATGCACACAGTCAAGCAGTCCAGTGCCAGAGGCAGCAAAACAACCCCAAAACATCAGGGAACCTCCGCCATGTTTGACTCTAGGGACCGTGTTCTTTTCTTTGAATGCCTCTTTTTTCTCCTGTAAACTCTATGTTGATGCCTTTGCCCAAAAAGCTCCACTTTTGTCTCATCTGACCAGAGAACATTCTTCCAAAACGTTTTAGGCTTTCTCAGGTAAGGTTTGGCAAACTCCAGCCTGGCATTTTTATGTCTCGGGGTAAGAAGTGGGGTTTTCCTGGGTATCCTACCATACAGTCCCTTTTCATTCAGACGCCGACGGATAGTACGGGTTGACACTGTTGTACCCTCGGACTGCAGGGCAGCTTGAACTTGTTTGGATGTTAGTCGAGGTTCTTTATCCACCATCCGCACAATCTTGCATTGAAATCTCTCGTCAATTTTTCTTTTCCATCCACATCTAGGAAGGTTACCCACCGTGCCATGGGCTTTAAACTTCTTGATGACACTGCGCACGGTAGACACAAGAACATTCAGGTCTTTGAAGATGGACTTGTAGCCTTGAGATTGCTCATGCTTCCTCACAATTTGTCCTCAGACAGTTCTTTGGTCTTCTTTCTTTTCTCCATGCTCAATGTGGTACAAACAAGGACACAGGACAGAGTTTGAGTCAACTTTAATCCATGTCAACTGGCTGCAAGTGTGATTTAGTTATTGCCAACACCTGTTATGTGCCACAGGTAAGTTACAGGTAAGTTACAGGTAAATTAGAGAAGCATCACATGATTTTTCTAACAGTGCCAATACTTTTGTCCACTACCTTTTTTATGTTTGGTGTGGAATTATATCCAATTTGGCTTTAGGACAATTCTTTTTGTGTTTTTTCATTGAAGACAAATTAAATGAAGATAATAATACCAAAGAATTTGTGATTGCAATCATTTTCAGGAAGAAACTGAGTATTATCTGACAGAATTGCAGGGGTGTCAATACTTTTGGCCACTACTGTATAATACAGGGGTTAGGGGACTTACATTTACAGCTCCACTCCAGAGGTGCAATAAAAACAAATGCTGGAGTGGTGCTGTAAGGCAGTATTCTCAAGTTTGGAAACTATCCAGGGGTTAGGGGACAACTTCTCAACTGCTAAAGATCTACCTAGTGGGGCTCCCACCTATCACAAAGACCGGGGCTTGTAGGAGTCCTGTGTGAATAAAGTGATGATCAGTCATACACACTGCCACAGTGCTTGGCTGGAATGGCAGTGCGAATAATGAACCACAGCTCCATTTCCTCGAGGATCCCAGAGGTTGGACCCCCAGCAATCAGGATGTTAACCTCTATCGAATAAGAGATAATTTCCAAACATGAAAGAACCCCTTTAAAAGGAACCTGTCAGCTGATTTATGCTGTGTTAATCAGCTGACAAGTTTCCTTTTAAAGTGTATTCTCAAGTTTGGAAATTATCAAATATCCCCTATGCATTATTTCTGGGTTATTGTGAAATACTATGACTTTTGAGAGAAAACAAATGTGAAAATCTGCTTGGGAATTATACTCTGGCTATTCCAAAAGACGTCCCCAGCAGCTTCTCCCCATAACTAATAGGTGTTTCTATGCACTTAGGAAGAGACCTGTCACTCAATGGGATCAATAGTGTAGCCAGACTCAGTTCTTGCTGCCCCAGTATTAATCAGATGACAGGTAACCTGCAATCTTTTAAAATATTTTGGGGCTCAAGTTGTGATCTACTCGCACTTATGTTCTCAGTGGACATAGGGGAAGAAAAAAAATCAATGTGAGCTAAGTATGTGATCTGTAGTGATAAGACGTCATTAAGTTCCGAATTCCAGGAGATACATAGATAGATGTACCCCCCTCCTGGATCCATAGCTGTGGCCCCTGAATCAGATCCCAGGTCCAAGATGTTACAACATTGTCATGCAGTAAAACATATAGATGCTCTTTATCTAAGCGCTTATTTACAATATGACAGCTTTTCATTCAGAATATTCTGTGCTTTACTGAGGGATAGGGTCAAAAAAGGAATCAGATATTGCAGTATATGTCAGTACGTCCATACTTTTACAGCATATGAGTACACTCCCTGCCATTGCACAATCACAGTGGGACCGGGATACTTCGCTGCATTGAAACTTGAAAAGCACAAAAGACAAACAATGCTACAATAGCAGTAAATATGACAAATAGATACAAGTTATAACAATAAATAAAGACAAATGTACCTTCTGCCACCAGCTCCTCCACAGTGACTTGGTGACGACCAACAGTGAAGCCTCTGCCCACAGTCACCCCTCCAGATGATCCAGTGCCCAGGCTGGGTCCACCACCTCCACCACCACTCTCAGATTTGGGCATCCGAGAAAACTTCTTCATGGTGCCTTATCCTTAGGTAGCACCAAAGCTGGCAGAGTAAAAGGCTCCCTGGCACACTCAGCAGACAAGACCAATCACAAGGCTGTCACACACACAAAGGCTGCTTAACACACAGCAGCAATCACAGATATAGAAAAATCACAGTGTCTTACAGTACCAGCCAAAGAGGGCACTGCCTACATACACAGGCACAGAGCACAATGCCAAGGTACTGCAAATAGGCTGGAGAGGGTGCCACACTGCACCAGCAGCATGCCAAGCACAGGACCAACCACTCACATCTGTGCCCCGGAGCTAGGAAACATGCATGACCTGCAAACAAGGCAGTGCCCCATCAGCTCCCCTGTATGCCCATCTGTCACACACTGGCTGTAGGTGTGCCCTCACTCTGCCCGCAGTCCTGTGCCCTGGATTGCTCACTAGTAGTAGTTGTTGGTTTCTCTGGCTGTTGAAGTGCTGGAAACGGAAGAGGAGAATCCTAAGTTCATCCATTCAGAGGCCAAAAACCTCCTCCTCCTCCTGCTGCTGCTGCTAGTGGCAGCTCCTCCCCATGCCCGCCCAGGAAACTGACAGCAGGGAGGGGAGAGGGCACCACGTACTGTACATGACAATGTGGAGGAGAGGCTCTGCACTGGGCTGAGGAGAGGGCACCACGTACTGTACATGACAATGTGAGGAGAGGCTCTGCACTGGGCTGAGGAGAGGGCACCACGTACTGTACATGACAATGTGGAGGAGAGGCTCTGCACTGGGCTGAGGAGAGGGCACCACGTACTGTACATGACAATGTGAGGAGAGGCTCTGCACTGTGCTGAGGAGCGGGCACCACGTACTGTACATGACAATGTGGAGGAGAGGCTCTGCACTGGGCTGAGGAGAGGGCACCATGTACTGTACATGACAATGTGGAGGAGAGGCTCAGCACTGGGCTGAGGAGAGGGCACCACGTACTGTACATGACAGTGTGAGGAGAGGCTCTGCACTGGGCTGAGGAGAGGGCACCACGTACTGTACATGACAGTGTGAGGAGAGGCTCTGCACTGGGCTGAGGAGAGGGCACCACGTACTGTACATGACAATGTGGAGGAGAGGCTCTGCACTGGGCTGAGGAGAGGGCACCACGTACTGTACATGACAATGTGAGGAGAGGCTCTGCACTGGGCTGAGGAGAGGGCACCACGTACTGTACATGACAATGTGGAGGAGAGGCTCTGCACTGGGCTGAGGAGAGGGCACCATGTACTGTACATGACAATGTGGAGGAGAGGCTCAGCACTGGGCTGAGGAGAGGGCACCACGTACTGTACATGACAGTGTGAGGAGAGGCTCTGCACTGGGCTGAGGAGAGGGCACCACGTACTGTACATGACAATGTGAGGAGAGGCTCTGCACTGGGCTGAGGAGAGGGCACCACGTACTGTACATGACAGTGTGAGGAGAGGCTCTGCACTGGGCTGAGGAGAGGGCACCACGTACTGTACATGACAATGTGAGGAGAGGCTCTGCACTGGGCTGAGGAGAGGGCACCACATACTGTACATGACAATGTGAGGAGAGGCTCTGCACTGGGCTGAGGAGAGGGCACCACGTACTGTACATGACAATGTGGAGGAGAGGCTCTGCACTGGGCTGAGGAGAGGGCACCACGTACTGTACATGACAATGTGAGGAGAGGCTCTGCACTGGGCTGAGGAGAGGGCACCACGTACTGTACATGACAATGTGGAGGAGAGGCTCTGCACTGGGCTGAGGAGAGGGCACCATGTACTGTACATGACAATGTGGAGGAGAGGCTCAGCACTGGGCTGAGGAGAGGGCACCACGTACTGTACATGACAGTGTGAGGAGAGGCTCTGCACTGGGCTGAGGAGAGGGCACCACGTACTGTACATGACAATGTGAGGAGAGGCTCTGCACTGGGCTGAGGAGAGGGCACCACGTACTGTACATGACAGTGTGAGGAGAGGCTCTGCACTGGGCTGAGGAGAGGGCACCACGTACTGTACATGACAATGTGAGGAGAGGCTCTGCACTGGGCTGAGGAGAGGGCACCACGTACTGTACATGACAATGTGGAGGAGAGGCTCTGCACTGGGCTGAGGAGAGGGCACCACGTACTGTACATGACAATGTGGAGGAGAGGCTCAGCACTGGGCTGAGGAGAGGGCACCACGTACTGTACATGACAGTGTGAGGAGAGGCTCTGCACTGGGCTGAGGAGAGGGCACCACGTACTGTACATGACAATGTGAGGAGAGGCTCTGCACTGGGCTGAGGAGAGGGCACCACGCATTGTACATGACAATGTGAGGAGAGGCACTGCACTGGGCTGAGGAGATGGGCACCACGTACTTTACATGACAATGTGAGGAGAGGCTCTGCACTGGGCTGAGGAGAGGGCACCACGTACTGTACATGACAATGTGGAGGAGAGGCTCTGCACTGGGCTGAGGAGAGGGCACCACGTACTGTACATGACAATGTGAGGAGAGGCTTTGCACTGGGCTGAGGAGAGGGCACAATATACTGTAAATGACAATGTGAGGAGAGGCTTTGCACTGGGCTGAGGAGAGGGCACCACATACTGTACATGAGAATGTGAGGAGAGGCTCTGCACTGGGCTGAGGAGAGGGCACCACGTACTGTACATGACAATGTGAGGAGAGGCTCTGCACTGGGCTGAGGAGAGGCACCACGTACTGTACATGACAATGTGAGGAGAGGCTTTGCACTGGGCTGAGGAGAGGGCACAATGTACTGTACATGACAATGTGAGGAGAGGCTTTGCACTGGGCTGAGGAGAGGGCACCACATACTGTACATGAGAATGTGAGGAAAGGCTCTGCACTGGGCTGAGGAGAGGGCACCACGTACTGTACATGACAATGTGAGGAGAGGCTCTGCACTGGGCTGAGAAGAGGGCACCACGCATTGTACATGACAATGTGAGGAGAGGCTCTGCACTGGGCTGAGGAGATGGGCACCACGTACTTTACATGACAATGTGAGGAGAGGCTTTGCACTGGGCTGAGGAGAGGCTCTGCACTGGGCTGAGGAGAGGGCACCACGTACTGTACATGACAATGTGAGGAGAGGCTCTGCACTGGGCTGAGGAGAGGCTCTGCACTGGGCTGAGGAGAGGGCACCACGCATTGTGTGGCGCCCCGCAACGAGTGCGTCACAAGGGAGTATTGCAGCCGCAATATTCTCTGACACAGCAGTGATATAGTTAACTTTGAGATCCAACCCAACATGCATCACCTAGAACAGAGGGCCAATCCTAGGTCCTGGTGGGTGGAGTGTTAGGGAAGTGTAGGAGAACACACAATAGTCTAGACCAAAAGAGAGAGAGAGAACAGAAGAGCCTGGAGTCTAGAGCAAAGCCTAGAACACAGAGCTTGGAGAGGAGCGGGGGCTCCGCACCTCGTGCGGGCCCCTGGGCCGTCACCGGTCGGGTGTCAGCACCTGAGGCCTTAACTACCGGGATTGGGCATTATCTACACGGGTTCCCCAAAAGACTCCCGTGCCCACAACTCACAGCCGGTTCACTGGTACCGAAGCTGGCAGCAGTTCACCTCTGCTACGCGAACCAGAAGAGTGGAGGAGCAGCTTCACAGGAGCACCCCACCACCAGCCAGTTTCCAGTCGTCTAACCAGCGGTGTACCCACCGAGGGATCCAAGGCTCCCCAAAACATCCAGAACGTACATCATGGATAGGGCATTGAAGCAGCCTCCCCGTACCCGACCTGGTATTCCTGGGCGACACTGGCAACTAAGTAGGTAGAATGGAGGAACACTTGCGGATCTCTGAGGGACACTATCACTGCTGAGTCCACCCGGTCTACTACTCAACCACTGTATGCCATGTATTGCCTACTGGTTACAGTAAAGACCCGTTATAGAGACTTTCTGTGTCTGTGCTTCCTTATGAACTGTCCGTCCGCACAACAAGGTAACCGCAGCTGCCGCACAACATCTTGAGCAGCTCCAGCCTCCGGGGATCACCGCTCAGCCTGTGGGGAGCGTAACATCTTGCTGCTGTCCATCCCCCGGAGGTTCCGCAGCGTCGGTAGCCCTTACCGAATCTACTCATAGGTGGCGTCACGAATAAATTAAAACCCCTTTAATCTGTTCCACCAAGACGTCTTCACTTTTGATCTGCACTACACCGGGCCCCACTACCGGCAGGCGCGGTCCACCCGTGACAAGGAGGAAGGAAGCATCGCCTGTCTAAACCGGAGTCCCGGCCACGGTGAGTCAGAAAATGGCGTCACGAACAGGATACGAGCAGGCCCGTTACCCAACGGGTATAATGCGCTTAAACTGGACTTTATTGTCTACAATTTGGACTTTGTTCGTCCCTAAAAGAACTTTCCCGCCTTTTCACCATTGGGTCAAGATGGCGCCCAAGATGGCGTTCCCGCCACAAGAAGCCGCCACGTGTAAGCCCAGGAGTGAGTCAACCCCCCCTCATCGTGGGAGGGCTAAAGACAAAAGGCGCCAAACTCTTTGTCCGCCCTGATTGCTCGACTCAACCATGGGGGCGGACCCCAAAAGACTTTTCCCACGATTGGACTACAAAAGCCCAGAGGAAATGGGAGTGTCACAGACAGAGAGAAGTTCTTCACCAGCTTTACAAGAACGTTTTACCGGTTCAACGGGTGTGGTTTCCCTCCAAAGAAGAGAATGGCCAGCATGAGACTCCAAGACCTAATGCAGGAGGTCGAGGCGGAGGCCAGAGCAGCCATAGGCCAACCGGGTCCGGATCCTGCCCTTACCATAGACGGCAGCCCCGACTTCTGGCTAGAGGCTCTACAAGACCTCCGGGTGCGGTTACTAGAGACTGTGGAATGGACGATTCGCAGCTGGAGTGCGACCCTAGGCAGACGACTACACCATGCGATGCAGCAGAGCCAACCGGGTACAGCTTCTCCAAGCCCAGACGACGTCACCAGCTTCTCAACTGCCTCATCGTCGCCCACCACCTGTCCTGCTCCGTCGCCAGAGCCAATAGACTGCGTCATTCCGGTGGAGGCCACAACTCGACCCGTTCCAGCGACTAATATCGCAACCGATCCCGTTCCTGAACCGGAGCTTCTATCACGCTCCATGGAAGAACTTGATCTCTACCAGGTTCCCACCGAGGAACCCGCGACGTGTTTCCCAAGTACAGAGACTGTCGCCTGTTTTATCCCCGTACCGGGGGCTTCCCTTGCCATTGCCGAGGCCTACCTGGTAACCAGGATTGAAACACCTTTACCTGCGGAAACAAATGAAGAGGCAGGCAGCCTGGAAGCCCTGCAGGACGTCCCTACGGAAGGATCCGCAGCACCACCGCCCTGTTGTACAACGGAACTAGCTTCAACATCTCCAGCCAACGAGCAGCCTGATGTGGTCATCGAGGAAGAGGTCGGAGAGGATGACGACGAGACCCACAGCACCGCTGAGGATTTCGACACCGGGTTCGCTTGGGGAGACAACAAGGAACTTCCTACAGGGCATACAGCTCGGGTACACTGGTCGGGTGCAATGCCGACACCTTCCCCTGTGCCGTTCCACCGGGTGCCGATACAGACAGCCCGCCAAGTTCAAGCTTCCCGCCAAACCACCAGCTCCGTTACTCATCTCTACACCCCGAGCCGTAACGACCGAGATGTACGCCAGCGACGACGAGAGGAGTGGCAAGCCCGAGAACGCGCCAACATGCAGGCCCATGCCGAGGCTCGCCGCCAGCCGCCGCTGCCTGCTGAACTCCGCCGTGAAGGTAGAATTTCCACCTTTAATTTACATACCGGGTGGGGGTTCGCTTGGGAGGTGGGTTTGAATGAGGAGGTGTTTGTGGGGCGCCGGGACGTTGAGTCAAACTTGCCAAGAGGACATCCCGATCGCGACATATACCGGGGCGATATTATCACCTATGAGCGCTACGCTTGTGCAGATGGGTGGTTCGCTATCCGGGTGCGCCATCGTTCTCCGTGCCAGTGACTTTAAAACTTGAACTCCCTCAATGACTCTGTTCCCGTTAATCACTGACTGTGAGATCTTGCGGCTACAGCCTGGACTCTAGTTAAAGGACAGCCGACCGCACGCCGGGTCCGCACAAAGTGATTACCTGTTTCTTTGCTTATGTCACCAAAGCATACCTTTACCTGTTTTTCATTTTAATAAAAGTGTGTCATATATGTTATAAAAATACAAAAACCTCTGTAATGTGAGTAGTGTGACGCTTGGGGACAAGCGTATTCAACCAAGGGGGAGTGTGGCGCCCCGCAACAAGTGCGTCACAAGGGAGTATTGCAGCCGCAATATTCTCTGACACAGCAGTGATATAGTTAACTTTGAGATCCAACCCAACATGCATCACCTAGAACAGAGGGCCAATCCTAGGTCCTGGTGGGTGGAGTGTTAGGGAAGTGTAGGAGAACACACAATAGTCTAGACCAGAGAGAGAGAGAGAACAGAAGAGCCTGGAGTCTAGAGCAAAGCCTAGAACACAGAGCTTGGAGAGGAGCGGGGGCTCCGCACCTCGTGCGGGCCCCTGGGCCGTCACCGGTCGGGTGTCAGCACCTGAGGCCTTAACTACCGGGATTGGGCATTATCTACACGGGTTCCCCAAAAGACTCCCGTGCCCACAACTCACAGCCGGTTCACTGGTACCGAAGCTGGCAGCAGTTCACCTCTGCTACGCGAACCAGAAGAGTGGAGGAGCAGCTTCACAGGAGCACCCCACCACCAGCCAGTTTCCAGTCGTCTAACCAGCGGTGTACCCACCGAGGGATCCAAGGCTCCCCAAAACATCCAGAACGTACATCATGGATAGGGCATTGAAGCAGCCTCCCCGTACCCGACCTGGTATTCCTGGGCGACACTGGCAACTAAGTAGGTAGAATGGAGGAACACTTGCGGATCTCTGAGGGACACTATCACTGCTGAGTCCACCCGGTCTACTACTCAACCACTGTATGCCATGTATTGCCTACTGGTTACAGTAAAGACCCGTTATAGAGACTTTCTGTGTCTGTGCTTCCTTATGAACTGTCCGTCCGCACAACAAGGTAACCGCAGCTGCCGCACAACATCTTGAGCAGCTCCAGCCTCCGGGGATCACCGCTCAGCCTGTGGGGAGCGTAACATCTTGCTGCTGTCCATCCCCCGGAGGTTCCGCAGCGTCGGTAGCCCTTACCGAATCTACTCATAGGTGGCGTCACGAATAAATTAAAACCCCTTTAATCTGTTCCACCAAGACGTCTTCACTTTTGATCTGCACTACACCGGGCCCCACTACCGGCAGGCGCGGTCCACACTTGAGAAAGGCGCAATTAGCGCCGAAACGCGTTGTGGAGACTGGGCATTCTACATCGATTGAATAAAGCTTTAAGGTAATTTATACAGAACGATCGCCTGGAGTGGTTTGTAGCGCTAATCTAATACCACATCTTTATTTGAACGCACACGTATCCTCCCATTGGGAAGCGTGGTATTCAGCAGCTGGGCACCCAGGACGCATCAGACGTCAATCACCACTTCTTTGGAACAAGCACGAGAATCAGCAGCGTGTGCATATTGGAAATCACGCTCATCCCTGCTTGCAGCACACCGACTGATGTGGAAACCCTTTGGGGTAACAAATCAGTGCATAAACTAGTTGTGCGGTCAGCACAACTAGAGAAGGTGAGCCCTAGATATATTTTTGGTTAAATCAGTTTTTATTCAATAAATTTAACATCAAAACATCTGGTATTTAAGTATGGTATTGCCAACATGGGTTACATTAATGTACATATGAAGTGGTGGGTTGGTATACCGACTTTAAATAGAATCTTCTTTGTCTTCCAATTTTCTAGCCTGGTGAGACTAAACATATATCAATGAAGCTTTAAGAATATAACTGCAGAAACAGGGAAAGAAAAGAAGAGAAAGAAAAAAGAAAAAAGAAAAAAGAATTGTTTTGCTGATATTCTCTTTTAGAACAAACGGATCCAACAATAGATGTTTATAGTATAAAATAAACACGAGAGGAATAGATTAAGGAGATTCGACTCCTACACTCTTTCCCCTTTCCCCTCCTCTCACCAATTTCGTGTACTTGATAATTGTTATCCTTGAAGTAGCAGAGGGCGAGTCAAGTTTGTTGGGAGTTTCTCTATAGGTAGAGAGAAGAAAATATAGAATAGGTTTTTAGTGAAAGGTAAGATGTAGATCAGAAATAGAAAAGATAAGGACGGGGGGAGGGGGGGGGGATCCAAGTAGACTGGGACGCCGCAGCTTGCACTACATCAAATAATTTAGTGTGTGGTGGTATATATGAATATGTAGAGAGGTATATGTAAACCATTTGGGGCGACAGATCTGTTTGGCGACAACGAAAGGGTCTCTAGGGCTCTCATAAGTACATCCATCAGGCTGTGTCTGAGTTGGTATTATTCAACCATTTCTTTAGGTCTTCTGACTCCCTATAGTATACCCAAGAGCTCCACAGACGATACGTCCTATCTGGACAGTTCGGATCAGGAGAGTTATAGCTTGTTATTTCCTCTAGTCTATGAGTACGGTTTAATTCCGCTACTAGTTCTGCTTTAGAGGGACTACGTGCTACCTTCCAGTTTCTAGCAATGACTGTTCTAGCAGCTGATAAGACGAATCTTGTCAGTCCATTTTTGTATGTAGAGATGGGTGTCTCCAGAGAGCTCAGTAGAGCTATGGGTGCCGTTAGAGTTACTTTAGAAGGGGATAACATTCCAATAAGTTCCTTTACCTGTATCCAAAAAGATTGGACAAGGTGACATTCCCACCATATATGGAGGTAAGTACCCACTGTTCTTTCACATCGCCAACAAGTGTTTGGTATCGATGGGAAAATTGCGTGGAGCTCCGCTGGACATCGGTACCATCTGGCCATTAATCTATAGTTTCTCTCTTGGGAGATTGCTGATGTAGCTGATTTTTTGGTATAAAGAAAGATTCTTTCCCACTCCGCCTGGGGTATCGGTATCTGGAGGTCTTTTTCCCATTTAGATCTAAAAGTGGGTTGAGTATTAGCATTTTCCTCATGTATGTCTAGGAACATTGAGTATAGTATTGAAATGATATGTCGAGTTGATTCTGTCGTTATGCATAATTGTTCAAAGTGCGTCAGGGGTCTCATAATCAGTTTTTTGTCTAGGGAACGAATGAAATCCGATAGGCCTGCATGGAGTAGCCAAGCCTTTTGGGGTACCTGTTGCCCTTGGTATATTTCTCGTAATTGTTTTATTCCCGTACTGGTAATATAGTCTCTCACCATAGGTACAGAGTGACCTTGGTTTCCCAGAAAGGAGCCTCCACTCATACCCAGTACAAAGGATGGGTTGCCTGTGATGGGTGTTAGGGGTCCAGGGTTCGTTGTCAGCTTTAGTGTAGAAATATTTTTTTTGAGAAAGGAGGACAGGTGAGATAGTATGAACGGAAGTTGTGTGTTTGAACGCCCTTGTGGTAGCCAGATTGTCGCTATTGGGTTGGGCATGTCGTCTAGTGTTACGACATCTGTCCATAGTTTATTGTCGTCTTGTTTAAATAGATCTAGTATGCATTTGCCAAGTGAGGCTTGATGATATGTTGTCATATTAGGTAGTCCCACTCCACCCCCCTTCGTACGTCTAGTTAAAGTGTTATGGAATAGTCGAGGTTTTTTGTGTGACCATATATAGCGAGTGATCCCTGTTTTGAGTCTGGAGAAGAAGGATGCTGGCAGGGATATTGGTATGGCTTGGAAATGATATAGTAGTCTAGGTAACAGGTCCATTTTAATGGATTGGATTCTGCCCCACCACGTCACAGCCAGGTTGTTCCAGATCTTCATATCCCCCTCAAATTTGGAGAGTAGAGGTGGAAAATTTTTGGTATATAAGTCATTTGGGTCTTTAGTTAGTTTCACTCCCAAATAAGGAAGATCATCTTTCCTCCATTTAAAAGTAAACTGTGATTTAAGTAATTTCACTACTAGTTCGGGTAAGGAGATATTAAGTATTTCTGACTTAGAAGTGTTCATTTTAAAATTACTTAGGGAACCGTATATTGTTAGTTCTTCTACAATGTTAGGAATAGTAATCAAAGGGTTTGTAGCGAACAGCAATAAGTCATCTGCAAAAAGTGCCAATTTGTGTTCTTTGAATTTCGTCACTATCCCTCTTATTCCCTGATTTGCTCTGAGAGCTCCCGCCAAGGATTCCATGCAAAGGATGTAGATCAATGGGGACAGGGGGCATCCCTGCCGTGTACCGTTCTTGATCGGGAAGGGATCAGATAGACATCCATTAACTAGCACTTTTGCCGTAGGAGTTGAGTATAAGGCCCTGATCCTTTGAGTCATCACCTCATCCATGCCCACATGTCTCAGAGTTTCGAATAGGAAGCCCCAGTGCACCCTGTCGAAGGCTTTTTCAGCGTCTATGGACAGGATGCACATGGGGACCCCCTTCCTCTTCGCCCTATCAATGAGAGCAATCGACCTGATCACATTGTCCCGAGCTTCTCTCCCCGGTACAAACCCCACCTGTTCTTTGTTGATCAATGTGGGCATGTGTGTTTTTAATCTATTTGCTATCATTTTTGAAAATATTTTTATGTCTACGTTTATTAATGATATTGGTCTGTAATTTCCACAGTAAGAGGGGTCTTTTCCAGGTTTCAAGATGAGTGTAATATGCGCCATTAGAGCCTGAGGGGGGAAGATATCTCCCTTAGAGACGCTGTTACAAACATTAAGAAATCTAGGTGCTAGGGTATCTATAAAGGTTTTGTAGAATCCTGCGGAGTAGCCATCCGGTCCCGGACATTTTCCTTTTTTAAGTGATTTTATTACGTCGATCACCTCATCCAGAGTGAAATCTGAAGATAGGTTAGCTATATTTTCGTCTGTCAGGGGGGGTGGGCCAAATTTTTTAACATAGTCATGTAGTGAAACCATTGGGGATGGACCCTGTCTCCCCAACTCCTCCCCTTGGATGTCGTAGAGCGAGGCGTAGAAAGAGCGAAAACAATGTAATACATCTTTAGTGGAGTGTACCTTATTGTTTTCCGGTGTTATTATGTGTGGGATGAAGGTGCGTTTATTTCTAGGATGTAGGGCCTTAGCGAGTAATCTGCCTGGTTTATTTCCGGAAGAATAGTATAGGGCACTAATTTTATCTCTATGGGTTTTGTCTTTTTGGTCTAGTAGTGTAAGCAATTTATGTCTTGTGTTAGACAATTGGGCATAAACAATAGGCGATGGATCTGATTTATGCGTAGACTCCAGATCTGTTATTAGTTTGAGTAAAGAGTCTATTTCTAGTGTTCTAAGTTTCTTAAGTCTGGACCCATGTGATATTAGTATTCCCCGTAATACTGCTTTAAGGGTTTCCCATTGGATAGTGGGGGAGCTAGTGTCGTGGATGTGATCCAAAGCGAAGTTGTTCATTGCAGTAGTCAATTCGCCTATACAAGATGAGTCTTTTAACAAATGTTCGTTTAGTCTCCATGTGAAGTCTCGTTTCATTTGGGGGCCTATTCTTATTGAAAAATAGATTGGGGCATGGTCCGACCATAGAATATTGCCGATTGATGATCGAATTTTTTGGTCTAGTAATGAGTGAGAGATCATGAATCTATCTATTCTGCTATATCCTTGATGCATTGGGGAGTAATAAGTAAAGTCTTTGTCATTTGGGTGTAGTATTCGCCAGACATCTACCAAGCGGAGCGGGTTCCATTGTTTAGATAGGCTATGGAGAGATGGTACCGATAGGTATGACTTACCCGCAGAGGTGTCTTGTTTCGGGTCCGGTGGGAAGTTGAAATCACCCCCCATTATGATGGGAATGTTATCGGCGAAGTCTTCGAGTAGTCTGCGAATCCTGGAGCCAAACCGGAGCATATGTCTATTGGGATAATATAGGTTAGCTATTACATAGGTGTGTGACATATATTCAAATTTGAGGAAGATGTATCGTCCCATAGGATCAGTTTTTTGCTCTATCATGGTCGGGCTAAATTCTTTGGAAAAGGCTATTGACACCCCTTTAGATTTAGCTGTGGGATTGGTGCTATGGAACCACGTCGGGAAATCTCTTGTGTCCACTTTCGGAATGGAGTCAGTTCTAAAATGTGTTTCCTGTAATAACAGGATGTGGATTTTGGACCTCCTCGCTGCCACCAAAACCTGACGTCTTTTTTCTGGTATGTTTAGTCCTCTCACATTGAAAGAACAGTAGTTCAGATCAGAAATTTGTGTCATTGTAGTAGTAAGTGTGGTATCTTGCGATTTGCTGCGTCCCAGTCTGGAGAGGGATGGGTATAGGGTATCGTGATAGGAAAAGAGATATTAGTGAAAGGGGGAGAGAGAGAAAATAGAACAGGTGGTCCATTTGGAGAGGACAAGATAATTGGAGTGCAAGTAATGGATAGGAATTCCTATCCAGCACCTCTGGGGGTGGGTGGGGTAACCCTGGGTAGCTTAGGGCCGTCCATTCCGTCCACCGCCCCAATAATAAACTGTTATGCATTTATAAACCGCCTTATAGGATATAAATCTAAGAAAACATTCGAACAAGCAATGACGAAATTGACATTTTCATAGAAAAACCGTGAAAGAGAAATTGTTGTATGTAACAAGTTGTAAACATGTTCCCACATTATATATTAGTGGGTAGAACTTAACAGGTAAGGCATACCATGTTGCCGGATGGAACCGGGTGAGCCACAATGGTTCAAGGGTCGAAAGTGTGATACAATACAATATCATATAATATAACACAATATAATATAGTAGGGGGGGGGGGGGGAGGGAGGGAGGGGGGGAGGGGGGAGGGTGAGGGGGGGTGAGGTAAGGGGGGGGGAAGGGGGGAGGGTGATGGGGGGTGAGGTAGGGGGGGGGAGGAGGGGGGGGAGGAAGGAGGGGGGGAGAAGGAAGGGGGGGGGGAATGTAGTCATTTAGACAGAGTTTCAGCCATTTCTCCAGTCCATCAACCTGAGCCAGTTCCATATGGAGGCAACATGTGACCTAGGAGTCCCTTGATGAGAGGGGTAGATAGAGAATTACGCAGGGGTATCCCTTGAGGTATCCTGTCTAGTTGATCTGGACCATCTCATCTGGGCAGTTGGTAATACCGGGAGACGTGGCCAGTCCGGAAGATCCATTGCAGGGAGGTCTAGAGCATTCAGGAATGATGGGAGATCCGATAGGCGTCTGAAGCTTGCAGATCTACCGTCTTTAGTGGCTGTTAGCTGGAAGGGAAAACCCCACCTGTACTTGATATCCTTATCCTTCAAGATGTTAAGTAGAGGTCTTAGCCCTCTCCTCTGTTGGAGGGTTCTCCTAGCTAGATCTGGGAGTAGGGACACGGTTGAATTGGCAAACGGTATTGGACCCAGGGTTCTGGCTGCATTCATGATGGCATCTCGTATTGTAAAGAAATGCACTCTGCATATTATATCTCTTGGTAGCATCCCAGCTGTGGGTCTAGGGGAGAGTGCTCTGTGTACTCTGTCCAGTTCTATGTCTGGGCCCTCTGTGTCTCCCAGAATCTGTTTAAAAAGTTCCTGGATTGATCTCCCTAGTTGTTGAGCTGTGATTTCCTCAGAGAGCCCTCTAATTCTAATATTGTTTCTTCTATTCCTGTTCTCCTGATCCTCTTGGTTGTAGATAAGGTCTTCTAATAGAGCTGAGTGTGATTCAATAGCCTCCCTGTGAGCTCTCAGTTCATCCATTATATCCTCTTGGGATTTTTCTACTACTTCCACTCTGGTAGTAAATTCTCTTTGCAGAGAATGTATTTCTTTCCTGTAGGTCTTTTCCAATCTACAGGCTAATTTCTCCAGGTCCCCCTTGGTAGGTAAGGATTTTAAATAGGTACTTAGCTCTGTTTGGGTGGCACCTTCCAGGGACAGCTGGGAGCCCTCCGTCTCCTCCATGAGTTGTTGTTCGTCTGCCAGAGCTGCGTAGCGGTTCCCCCTCGATCTTTGAGCGCGGTCAGCTCTGGGTGTCGCCTCGCGCTGAGGAGCGGCCGCCATCTTAGGTGCTTGTTGCGCGGGAGAGACGGTTGTGCTGGAGCGGAGAAACTGCTCAATCGCTCCTTTCTGTGCCGTGATCTCGGTCCCGGAGGCTCCTGGAGTCTTTTTCGTCTTGCCCATTAAGTTTTTACAGCGGTATGACGGGTAACGGAGCGGTGGTTATGGCGTCGGCTGGAGGAGCTCTTTCAGCAAGTGTCCATCCTGTGCACGGGTTAGCCACGCCCCCCAGCCCTAGATATATTTAACCGCTCCCATGCCATAAACATCAGCAGTTTGGCGCAACATTGTTTTTGTTTCTTATATTACAGGCCCTGATATGTTGACTGTTTTCAGGAAAGAAATCACTAGTGTCCTGGGACATGTATGCGATGACTGGTCAGCAGCGCGCTGCTGTGGTACTCGGACAGTTATCTGGTGCGACAGAGAAAGAGAGTGAGTCCTGGTCTGCTGCTGAACGGAGATCAGTGGCTACTATATTTGATAAATTGAGAGCTGGTTTTGAAGATTGCAATGAGGCTGAACTACGCATGCGCTTCCATCACTGCTACCAGAGGCCAGGAGATGATATCAGAGCTTACACTTGGCCCCTAGAGGAAGCATTGAGAGCCCTTAAGCATGTCAGCCCTGCCAGTGTACCCAATGAAAATAAGCTCTTGATTGAACAATTCACCCGGGGACTGCTATCTCCTGAGGACAATAAGACTGTGCGTTGGTGGTCGCTGAGCCACTCTGAAGCTGACTTTAACACTTTAACCCCTTCTCCCCCGGGCCTATTTTGACCCTAATGACCAGGCCATTTTTGTCAATTCTGACCAGTGTCCCTTTATGAGGTAATATCTCTGTAATGCTTCATTGGATCCGAGCTATTCTGAGATTGTTTTTTCGTGACATATTGGGCTTCATGTTAGTATTAAATTTAGGTCGATAATTTTTGCGATTATTTGTGAAAAAATCAAAAATTTGGCAAAAACTTTGAAAATTTTGCAATTTTCAAATTATTAATTTTTATTCTGCTAAACCAGAGAGGTATGTGACACAAAATAGTTAATAAATAACATTTCCCACATGTCTACTTTACATCAGCACAATTTTGGAAAAAAAAAATTTTTTGTTCGGAAGTTATAAGGGTTCAAAGTTCATCAGCAATTTTTCATTTTTCCAGCAAAATTTACAAAGCCATTTTTTTAGTGACCACATCACATTTGAAGTCTTTTTGAGGGTTTACATGACAGAAAACGCCCAAAATTAACACCATTCCAAAAACTGCACCCCTTAAGCTACTCAAAACTACATTCAAGAAGATTATTAACCCTTCAGGTGCTTCAGGGGAACTAAAGCAAAGTGGAAGGAAAAAATGGTCATTTTAATTTTTCCAACAAAAATGTTCTTTTAGCCTCAATTCTTTCATTTTCACATGGGCAACAGGATAAAATGGATCATAAAAATTGTTGAGCAATTTCTTCTGAGTACATCGATATCTTATATGTGGTCATAAACCACTCTTTGGACGCACGGCAGGGCTCAGAAGGGAAGGAGCGCAATTTGACTTTTGGAGCTAATTTTCCATTCAAAAAGTCAAATGGCGCTCCTTCACTTCTGAGCCCTGCTGTGTGCCCAAACAGTGGTTTATGACCACATATGAGGTATCGGTGTACTCAGGAGAAATTGCCTAACAATTTTTAGGATCCATTTTATCCTGTTCCCCATGTGAAAATGAACAAATTTAGGCTAAAAGAAAATTTTTGTGGAAAAAAAAAGTACTTTTTCATTTTTACGGGTGAATTTGTGAAGCACCTGGGGGTTCAAAATGCTCACCACCCATCTAGATAAGTTCCCTGGGGGTTCTAGTTTCCAAAATGGGGTCACTTGTGGGGGAGCACCAATGTTTAGGCACACAGGGCTGTCCAAACGCGACGTGGTGTCTGCTAACAATTTGAGCTGATTTTTCAGTCAAATTGTTAGCGGACACCATGTTTTGCATTTGGAGAGCCCCTGTGTGCCTAAACATTGGAGCTCCCCCACAAGTGACCCCATTTTGGAAACTAGACCCCCCAGGGAACTTATCTAGGTGGGTGGTGAGCATTTTGAACGCCCCAATGCTTCACAAATTAATCTGTAAAAATGAAAAAAGAAAATGTTTATGGAAAAAAAAGTACGTTTTCATTTTTACGGATGAATTTCTGAAGCACCTGGGGGTTGAAAATGCTCACCACCGATCTAGATAAGTTCCCTGGGGGTCTTGTTTCCAAAATGGGGTCACTTGTGGGGGAGCTCCAATGTGTTGGCACACAGGGGCTCTCCAAATGCTACATGGTGTCCACTAACAATTTGAGCTGATTTTTCAAATTGTTAGCGGACACCATGGTGTATTTGGAGAGCCCCTGTGTGCCTAAACATTGGAGCTCCCCCACAAGTGACCCCATTTTGGAAACTAGACCCCCCAGGGAACTTATCTAGATGGGTGGTGAGCATTTTGAACGCCCCAGTGCTTCACAAATTAATCAGTAAAAATGAAAAAAGAAAAGTTTTATGGAAAAAAAAGTACTTTTTCATTTTTACAGATGAATTTGTGAAGCATCTGGGGGTTCAAAATGCTCACCACCCATCTAGGTAAGTTCCCTGGGGGGTGTAGTTTCCAAAATGGGGTCATTTGTGGGGGAGCTCCAATGTTTAGGCACACAGGGGCTCTCCAAACGCGACATGGTGTCCGCTAACAATTTGAGCTGATTTTTCAGTCAAATTGTTAGCGGACACCATGTTGAATTTGGAGAGCCCCTGTGTGCCTAAACATTGGAGCTCCCCCACAAGTGACCCCATTTTGGAAACTAGACCCCCAAAGGAACTTATCTAGATGGGTGGTGAGCATTTTGAATGCCCCAGTGCTTCACAAATTAATCTGTAAAAATGAAAAAAGAAAATTTTTATGGAAAAAAAAGTACTTTTTCATTTTTACGGATGAATTTGTGAAGCACCTGGGGGTTCAAAATGCTCACCACCCATCTAGATAAGTTCCCTGGGGGCTCTAGTTTCCAAAATTTGGTCACTTTTGAGGGATCTCCAATGTTTAGGCACACAGGGGCTCTCCAAACGCGACATGGTGTCCGCTAACAATTTGAAAAATTAGCTACAATTGTTAGCGGACACCATGTTGCATTTGGAGAGCCCCTGTGTGCCTAAACATTGGAGCGCCCCCACAATTGACCCCATTTTGGAAACTAGACCCCCCAGGGAACTTATCTAGATGGGTGGTGAACATTTTGAAGGCCCCAGTGCTTCACAAATTAATCTGTAACAATGAAAAAAGAAAATTTCTGTGGAAAAAAAAGTACTTATTCAATTTTACAGATGAATTTGTG
Organism: Allobates femoralis; assembly: GCA_033576535.1. Lineage (NCBI taxonomy): Eukaryota > Metazoa > Chordata > Amphibia > Anura > Aromobatidae > Allobates > Allobates femoralis. Next base: position 326,062,399 of record JARQOC010000003.1, read on the forward strand.
AAGCACCTGGGGGTTCAAAATGCTAACAACCCATCTAGATAAGTTCCCTGGGAGGTCTAGTTTCCAAAATGCAGTCACTTGTGGGGGAGCTCCAAAGTTTAGGTACACAGGGGCTCTCCATACGCGACATGGTGTCCGCTAGCTATTGGAATTGTTAGCGGACACCATGTCGCATATGGATGGAGAGCCCATGTGTGCCTAAACATTGGAGCTCCCCCACAACTGACCTCATTTTGGAAACTAGACCCCCCAAGGAATGCATCTAGATGCATAGTGAGCACTTTCAACCCACAGGTGCTTCACAAATTGATCCGTAAGAAGGAAAAAGTACTTTTTTTTCACACAAATTTTCTTTTTTCATTTTTACGGATCAATTTGTGATGCACCTGAGGGTTCAAAGTGCTCACTATGCATCTAGATATGTTCCTTGGGGGGTCTAGTTTCCAAAACGGGGTCACTTGTGGGGGAGTTCCAATGTTTAGGCACGCATGGGCTCTCCATACGTGACATGGTGTCCGCTAACTATTGGAATTGTTAGCGGACACCATGTCGCGTATGGAGAGCCCATGTGTGCTTAAACATTGGAGCTCCCCCACAAGTGAACTCATTTTGGAAACTATACCCCCCAAGGAATACATCTAGATGCATAGTGAGCACTTTGAACCTCCAGGTGCTTCACAAATTGATCCGTAAAAATGAAAAAAGAAAATTTGTGTGAAAAAAAGTAATTTTTCCTTCTTACCGATCAATTTGTGAAGCACCTGGGGGTTCAAAGTGCTCACTATGCATCTAGATGCATTCCTTGGGGGGGTCTAGTTTCCAAAATGAGGTCAGTTGTGGGGGAGTTCCAATGTTTAGGCACACAGGGACTCTCCATACGCGACATGGTGTCCGCTAACTATTGGAATTGTTAGCGGACACCATGTCGCGTATGGAGAGCCCATGTGTGTCTAAACATTGGAGCTCCCCCACAAGTGACCCCATTTTGGAAACTAGACCCCCCAAGGAATGCATCTAGATGCATAGTGAGCACTTTGAACCCCCATGTGCTTCACAAATTGATCTGTAATAAGGAAAAAGTACTTTTTTTTTGCACAAATTTTCTTTTTTCAATTTTACGGATCAATTTGTGAAGCACCTGGGGGTTCAAAGTGTTCACTATGCATCTAAATACAGCGAAGCCCTTTTTTATTTTTTTTCTAGGACTAATACTAGAAAAAAAATGGCGTGGGGCTCTGCCATATTTTTGGTCCAGCCAGGTACAACTTGGCAGCTACGGACTGCCAGCAAACCCCAGCTGCCTCATTGTACCTGGCTGGAAACCAAAAATACAGCGAAGCCCATTTTTATTTTTTTTCTAGGACTAATTCTAGAAAAAAAATGGCGTGGGGCTCCGTCATATTTTTGATACAGCCAGGTACAACTAGGCAGCTGGGGGCTGGAATCCGCAGCATGGAGAGGCCCAAGCATTCTGGGCCCCCCATGCTGAAAATTGCAGCCCACAGCCACCCCAGAAAATGGCGCATTCATTAAAGCGCCATTTTCTGGCGCTGTACCCAGACTCTTCCAGTTGCCCTGGTGCTGGTGGCAAACTGGGTAATAAAGGGGTTAATGCCAGCTTTTTATTGGCAGCTGGCACTAAGCCCGAGATTCATAATATAGGGCCAATGTTAGACCCGCCATTAGGAATCTCTGGTAAATAGTCAGAAAATACACACACAGAAAAATCTTTTTATTTGCAAAAAAAACACAAACAAAATTCGGACTCCATCTTTATTATAAAGATCCGACGTAGTCCACAACGAAGGTCCTACGACGCTCGATCGCCTCCGACGTAGTCCACAACGAAGGTCCCACGACGCTCGATCGCCTCTGCTCAATCCAGAGACTGCAGCAAGGAATCAAGTGTCCTCTTCCTACAGCCTCTGGGGTCAGAGTTATGGTGCACTGTATGACAATGATCTGTCATACAGTGCACCATGACTATGATCCCAGAGACTACAACAAGAGGACACTTGATCCCTTGTTGCACCCCTCCATCCACCTATGCACCCATCATCCACGCATGCACACAACCACGCACGCACATCCACATCCACGCACGCACATCCACACACATCCACGCACGCACGCTGACATCCACGCACACACGCTGACATCCACGCACATCCACACACATCCACGCACGCACATCCACGCACGCACACATCCACGAACGCACGCTGACATTCACGCACGCTGACATCCACGCACGCACGCTGACATCCACGCACGCACGCTGACATCCACGCACGCACACATTTACGCATGCACATCCACGCGCACACATCCACGCATGCTGACATCCACGCATGCTGACATCCACGCACGCTGACATCCACGCACACACGCTGACATTCACACACGAATATATCCACGCACGCACGCTGACATTCACGCACGCTGACATCCATGCATGCACGCTGACATCCACGTACGCACACATGCACGCTGACATTCACGCACGCCGACATCCACGCACGCACGCTGACATCCACGCACATATCCACACATGCTGACATCCACGCACATCCACACATGCTGACATCCACGCACGCTGACATCCATGCACGCATGCTGACATTCATGCACGCTGACATCCACGCATGCACGCTGACATCCACGCATGCACACATCCACGCACGCACGCTGACATTCACGCACGCTGACATCCATGCACGCACGCTGACATCCACGCACGCACATATCCACGCACGCTGACGTCCACGCACATCCACACATGCTAACATCCAAACATGCTGACATCCACGCACGCTGACATCCATGCACGCACGCTGACATTCACGCACGCTGACATCCACGCACGCACGCTGACATCCACGCATGCACACATCCACGCACGCACGCTGACATTCACGTACGCTGACATCCACACACACACATATCCACGCACGCTGACATCCACGCACATCCACACATGCTGACATCCACGCACGCTGACATCCATACACGCACGCTGACATCCACGCATGCACGCTGACATCCACGCATGCACACATCCACGCACGCACGCTGACATCACGTACGCTGACATCCACACACGCACTTATCCACACACGCTGACATCACACGCATCCATGCACCCCCCATCCATCTATCCATTCACCCATCCATCCATCAATCCATCCATCCATCATCAATTCATTCATTCATTCATACATACATACTTACATACTTACCCTCTGGATCCACCGATGAGCAGGAGGCTGGAAGAGGAGGCGGGGAGAGGAGGAGGGGCCACCGATCGGCCGGCAGAGGAGCCGCACAGCCGGAGGCAGGGCGGCAGCAGCGGCAGGTGCACTGAGGTGTGCTACCCGCCGCAGGAGGTGAGGGGGGGCCAAGCACAGAGCCTGGAGGTGGGGGCAGCCTGGGGGGGAACAGTGGAGGGAGGCCAGGCACTGTGACCGGCGGGCACACGCGGGTGCAGCCCGCCGGCATATACATAATTATAGAGGGGGCGGGCGGTTTGGGGGGACGGAGGGGGGCCCCCCAGTGAGTCATGGAGCGGGAGGGGGATGAGGAAGGGTTGGACACATGCCGATCCACCCCTCCAGATCTGATTGGAGAGCTCCAATCAGATCTGAAGGGGTGAATCCCTATGAATTCCCTCGATCAGCAGTTTCACTTTTAAACTGCCGATCGGAGGGGTCCTGGTCATGGGGGGGTTAACCACCCCCTGTGGGGTCATCTACAGGTTGTCACAGAGCAACAGCATCTGTGACACCTGAGTGACCCCACTCACAGGAGCTGCAGCAGCTCAAATCTGCCAGGACGTTATACAACGTCCTGTGTCGGGAACAGGCAGAAACACAGGACGTTGTACAACGTCCTATGTCGGGAAGGGGCTAAAGGACATGGCCATAAAGGGGTTGCGGCCAGTCGAGACCCATAAAGCTGCTATCAAATGATGGTGCAGTGGTGAGGCGCAGGCTACCCCAAAACCAGTACCCGTGTCTGCGGCTGCGCACAGTGTACAATCTGCTCAGCCTGACAAGTATGACTCTATGCATGCTGAAATCCGTGCTGAAATGCGCCAAACGAGCAGAAACATAACTAAAGTGATGGAAACTCTAAAGCTGCAGCAGAGTCCCAGCCAGCGCTAAGACCCCAACCCCGACCTCAACCGCTGATTCAACTTGCTGACAGTCCGGAGGATGTACCCTGGATGAGAGCGAGGCAAGCCACAGCGTACCGAGGTAGAACCACCGACCGCTACAGCTCCACTGGGGAGCCCATCTGCCTGTCACTGCAACAGAACTGGACACATCGCAAGAAGCTGTCCTTTAAATGAGCACACCCTGGGGGCCGGGGCCAAGCCCCAGGAGTAACTCAACAGGGCCCAGCCAAGGCCACCACCTGGTACAAGACCTTAATCGGACAGAGGCCGTTCCTGTCAATTGTACTAGATGGCATCCCAACACCTGCTCTGCTGGATACCGGGTCGCAGGTGACTACCATCCCCTATATCCTTAACAAAAAGACTGGGCTGATGCAGAACTGAAACAACCTGCCATGGACTTCACCCTCAATGCGTCTAACGGTGCACCACTAACTGTGATGGGGGTTAGAGATGTACCAATAAAGGTGGGGAGGGTGGAATTGCAAAAGCAAGGGGTTCTAGTAGTAGCAGAAGCAAGTAATGCAAATAACCCGGTATATAATACTTGATACAAATGTTGTTAGTAATTGCATGGGAGATGATTTGTCTTTGCTTCAACAGATTGCAGATACTGCCAAACCTGGTCAGAGGAAGGTGCTTCAGCGTGAGATAAGAGCCCTTTTGCACCATCAACAGGTAACGATTACAGGTGGTGAAATTGGTACTGCACGGGTGACAGACCCATTTCCTATAGTGATTTCCCCAATGAGTGAGATGATGTTATGGTGTCGAGCAGCTATAGGTCTGAGAGGGCAGGACTACCAGGCATTAGTGGAGCCCATCAGCACAGAGCACAGACCTACACTCTTGACAGCCAGGGGGGTGGTTGATGTACACAATGGGAGAGTACCAGTTTGCATCTTAAACTGTGGCAGTGAAGAGGTTAAGGTACCCAGGTATGCAACCGTTGCTAAATTGTACACAGTAAACAACAACGAGATCCAAGCAGTGGGACCCTTACCCCATGCCAAAGGCCCTACTGGAGGACTGGTGCCAGTATCTCCATATAGGAACTGACACCACTCCTGTGTATGAAAAGCAAGGTGTTTACCGTGTAGTCACTTGACTTTGGTAGGATAAAGGGGGTGCAACATCATATCCCCACAGGTACACATCCACCAATCAAAGAGCGGTATAAGCCTATTCCACCTGCACATTCCCAGAAAGCCAAAGAAATGTTACAGGACATGAAGGATGCAGGGGTTATACGAGATAGCTGTAGTCCCTTGTCAGCCCCATTAGTCCTAGTCAGGAAGAAAGATGGCAGTATGAGGATGTGTGTAGACTATAGGGAAATAAAACACATAACACACAAGGATGCTTACCCGTTACCTCGTATAGAGGAATCCTTAGCTGCATTGAAGTCTGCCAATTACTTTTCCACCTTAGACCTCACTAGTGGGTATTGACAGGTGTCCTTAGCAGAGGAAGACCGCGAGGAGACGGCATTCACAACACCTATGGGCCTGTGTCCCATTTGGACTATGTAATGCACCCGGAACCTTCAAGAGGTTGATGGAGAGTTGCCTGGGGCATAAGAACTTTGAGACGGTACTGCTCTACCTGGATGACGTGATTGTGTACTCTAAAACCTATGAGGCACACGTAGCTCATCTAGCAGAAGTGTTTGAAGCTCTGGCCAAATATGGGATGAAGCTGAAACCATCCAAATGCCACCTGTTAAAGCCAAGAGTACAGTACCTGGGACACATAGTCAGTGCTGAAGGTATGGCCCCTGATCCAGACAAGGTGACAGCTATCAAGGAGTGGCCAGAACCCAAGACCCTGAAGGAAGTACGTCAATTCCTGGTACTGGTGGGCTATTATAGGAGGTTCATCAAGGAGTACACGAAGAAGGCTACTCCCCTGCAAAACCTCTTAGTAGGCCAGCCCAAGAAGGGCAAGTCTAAGGATTCTCCATGGGAGTGGGGCAAGGAGTAAGAGGAATCGTTCCAGATGATGAAGGAAGACCTGACAGGAGAAGAAATCCTCGTTGTAGTTAAGGATGGGTGTCACAACTGTGTGATCAACCAGACACACGTAAAATATATTCCATTTAAAACAAGAAAAAAGAAACGTGTGTATACCTGGGATCAGCCATGCTCTAACACAAATTTGGTGAAAAAGTATCTTTATTGAAAAATTGCATAGGAAAAGGAACACACAAGAATAAAAACAATTAAAAAAGTGTATACAAACACTGGCACATAAAACCGCAGCACAGCAATACACGAATAATACCTCAGGATATACTATCCTTTCAGCGGTTAATTTTTAGGCTTCAGAATACTGCTTGATATTGGTGTGTTTATCAATCAAAAGGAAGGGAAACCTGTCCAGTTCACAATTTCTCGTTGGTAAATGTAGATTACATAGACCCCCTTGGATTTAGGGTAGTATAAAAAAAAAATAACCAAGGAAAAAAACCTCAAACACTTGTCATTACATAGATCTAAGAGAAAGCAAACGAAAAATGGAAAATAGCGGTGGGATATCTCAGAGAAAGGCAAATGTGCTTAGAAAGCATTAATGAGATCATAAAGTCTCCCCAATAGGAACAACAATATTCAAAAAGTGATGATATGTAAATAAATCACTGTCCCCATAATGGGCAATTTCCTGGTGCCCCTAGAATCAAGGTAGAACCACAATGAATTGTCATCCAATTATAGAAACACACAGTTGCCAATTGTCATCCGAATACAGAGATACAGTAGTCAAATGAGATACAGTAGTCAATTGATTGCTCTGAGATAAGCATTGGTGGATGAGAGAAAAAAGAAAGAATATGCAGGGGGAACCCCTGAAGAGATTCCAACAATATCCAAGGGTCCTAAGAAGAAAGATACAAACACCTGGTAAGAGCGGTATCAAGGTTAGAAGCCAGAGGGATTAACCCTCTAATATACCTGTGCTGGCTACGGGCTGGATGGACGCAGTCACCCTACACGTGTCGCCGCTACTTAGAACGGCTTCATCAGGGGCTAGGAGCGAGGGTCAGTACCTGAGATCAGGGCCTTTATGGTCCTGTTCCTGATTGCAGATTGACGGCGTTCATGCGCTGATGCTGTGATTGCCGGGAAGTGACGTTTTGGCACAAATCCCACGCTCGGAAATGACGTAGCGTGTTGTTGATACTACGTTACTAAGCAACTAATCAAGTGCGTCACAAACAGTGACGCAATGGTCTCAGCTCACGTCAGAAATGGGCGGAGCTAATGTAGATGAGCTCTTAGCGATGCAAAAGAGCCCATCTGCTGATCGGCCTGTCTATACAACAGCGCATGCGTGCAAACTTAACGCAGCGATGTTACAGAGGGGAGATCTCGATCAAAGAGGGGCGACAAAGTTGGATTTTTGGAGGTTAGGAATACTACTTTTAGGAGAGAAAATGTTAGAGAGGGTTTTTTTTTTGCTATTTTATCATATTTTATGGACTTTGGATTTTTTTATACAGGTACAGGACACCAATTTGATTCCGAGAATGAAGTGTCATGGGTTACTAATAACCAAAGTGTGCAGCATATTCAATGAAAATAATAAAAAGGAAAAAATTAGTTATTTTAGCAGCTCTGGAGTTCATAGGGTCTGCTCCTAGAATTAATACCTGTGAAAGATACTGATTTTTTTCTGAAAAGAAGAACCAATATTTGTCCAGATACTACCCTAAATCCAAGGGGGTCTATGTAATCTACATTTACCAACGAGAAATGGTAAACTGGACAGGTTTCCCTTCCTTTTGATTGATAAACACACCAATATCAAGCGGTATTCTGAAGCCTAAAAATTAACCTCTGAAAGGATAGTATATCCTGAGGTATTATTCGTGTATTGCTGTGCTGCGGTTTTTCGTGCCAGTGTTTGTATACACTTTTTTAATTGTTTTTATTCTTGTGTGTTCCTTTTCCTATGCAATTTTTCAATAAAGACACTTTTTCACTAAATTTGTGTTAGAGCATGGCTGATCCTAGGTATACACATGTTTCTTTTTTCTTGTTTTAAAAGGAGAAGAAATCCTTGCTTATCTGGACTACAACCTGCCATTCCAGCTGTACACGGATGCCAGCAATGTGGGACTAGGAGCCGTACTTTTCAGAGGCAAGAGGGCAAAGAAAGATTGATTGCCTATGCCAGTAGGAAGCTGCACCCCACAGAGAGGAACCCGGAGAACTACAGTTCCTTCAAGCTGGAATTCCTAGCCTTGGTCTGGGCTGTCACAGAAAGGTTTAAGCACTACCTGGCATCTAGCAAATTTACAGCCTATACGGATAATAATCCACTGACCCACCTGGAGACTGCAAAGTTGGGAGCCATGGAGCAGAGATGGATGGCCATATTATCCAACTACCAGTTTACCATCAAGTACCGGGCTGGGCACAAGAATGGAAACGCAGATGCCTTGTCCAGAATGCCTCACCTGTCAGACGTGGTCGTGGATGCAGATAAGCTAGAAGAAGTGGAGTTACCTACATTCCATCAATTAAGAGTAACTCAGTGTCAGCAAACCCGTAAAGACCCTCCTGTGAGAATGGTGAACCTGTTGCCTCACTTTGGCTGGGAAGTGCAAGACAATGACCCAGCTGTCAGTTTGGTAAAGAAGCTGATAAACCAGAAGTCAGCAAAGCTACTGTTACCACCCGGGGGTCTGCCGCCCGTGCCCCGCGGCCTGCTGCCTTTACTCCCTCGGCTCCTACCGCCCCTGTCCGGCTTCAAGGATCCCGGGTGTCGACCGTCCGCCGACGGCTCTGGGGCGCTGGCAGCCGCCACCCGCGGGTCGGTCGGGTAGCGTCTTCCTTACCATATGCTCCCCGGGTGCGCGCACCTGTCCCCAGCCGCAGGGGTCCAGCACCCTCTGCTTGAGCAGCGCTGCTCATCTCACTTCCGGGGCCGCTGCTTGAGCTATGACAATCCATCTCCAAATCAGTATCTGCTGGAGAACTGCAGGGAGCTTGCTCCTCCTTTCAGCCAATCACCATGTCTCTGTGTTCTACCAATCAGGAGTACCCTGCTGTGATATAAGCTTCCTGTTTACTCTTACTCTTTGCCAGGGCAATTTCTATGTAGTGAACTTGCTAATCCTGGTCTGGTCAGGTTGTTCCTTAATTGGCTTGATATCTGATTACTCTGTGTTCCTTCCCGCAGATTCCTCCCGTGCCGGCTCCTCGCTGACTCCCGTGGTCTCGGTCTGCTTCCCGGACCTCTTCCCTGCTGAAGCGCTGTCTCCAGTCCTGCTCCGGATTCTCAGTGTTCCCGGTTCCCCGTGTCCTATTTTATACCCGGTTGCTGTTTTGTTACCACGTCGCCTGGGGTCGGTTTAAAACTCGTGTCCGCTTCATTGGTCCCCCCGAGGTTGGTACCGGCGGTATCCCTGTATAGGGGTTAAGCGCTCTGGGGCCTCCTTCGGTGGTATTCCGGTGCTGCGACCTTGTGGCTCTTCCCTGGGGCGTGGGTTCTTGTTTTATTATTGTTCAAATAAACCTGTTGACTCTACTGTACTGGTCCGCCTCTCTATCACCCGGTATCAGCATCCGCTCTACGCGGTCCAGTGGGTCCACGTGTGGGGTCCGTCAGTAGGACGTGACAGCTACCAGGAAACCTCCAGCCAGAAGCCAAACATCTGTGGAACGAGAGGAGCAAGCTGTTCATTTATAAGGAGAAGCTCTGCAGAATACACATTAACCCAAGGACTCACGAGATGGTCTGGCAAATCATTGTGCCGAAGTCAGAAGTGCAGATGGTGTTGAACGCCTACCACAACCAGACTGGTCATTTTGGGTGAAAGAAGTTGGAGAAGCTACTGAAAGGTAGGTTCTTTTGGGTAGGTATGCGTGGATCCATTGAGAGGTGGTGTAAGAATTGTGGACCCTGCAGCCTTAGAAGAAAAGACCTACAGAGCCAGAAAGCACCGCTCCAGCCCATAGTGATGAAGCAGCCCCTGGAAATAATAGCCCTGGACCACGTAAAACTGACTCCAAGTAGATCAGGCTACACATACGCGTTGACCATTGTGGACCATTACTCAAGGTTCCTGATGGTTGCTCCCGTGAAAGACTTGACAGCTGCCACCGCTGCCAGAACATTCCAAAATGTTTTCTGCAGACCATTAGGTTATCCAGAGCAGATCCTAACAGACCAAGGTTCAGCTTTTGAAGCAGAGATCTTGCAAGAGAACTGCCACATGTATGGGTGTAAGAAGATTAGGACGACCCCATATCATCGCCAACCCAACGGATTATGTGAGAAGATGAACAATATCATCATTGACATGTTGAAGATCCTACCCTTGGAAGAAAGGAACCAATGGCAGGAGAAACTACCAGACTTGGTTGACATGTATAACCACATTTCAGTAAGTTCTACAAACTGTACACAAGCTTACCTGATGAGAGCCTGTACATGAAGGTTACCCGTAGACTTGGAACTCGGAGTAGTCGACCCCAAAGCAGGTGGTTCAATGCCCAACTGAAATGAAAACCGCCTCGAGCAATACAAAATGGTTCAAGCTTGTGTTGAAGACAACCTGGAGAAAGCTTGTGAGAAACAAGAAAGGGACTTCAACAAACATGCTCCAGCAGAGCCTATTGTACCTGGAAGTGTTGTCTTGAAGAGAAAGAGAAAACAACACAAATTGGATGACCAGTGGGAACAATAACCCTATGTCCGGCTTGATTCTGACGATACCTTAAGGGTGTTCCTTGTGCGCTTTTGTTAAAATTTGTTTATTGCTTTTCCCTTGATTTTGCCAGACCTTGCTCAACACATTACTGTATTTTCTTGTACTGATGTTCTCTTCTAGTATCCCAATCTGCATCTGAGGTGTCTTCTTCAGGAACTACAATGCCCATTTCAAAGTCTACTGGCAATTTTCCTGGTCTTGCTCTCATGAGGTATGCAGGGGTATACAATTTGTTGAGCTCACTGGGGTGTTGTTGTAGATGTCAACAAGGTTTGGTAACTTCTCTGGCCATCTATTTCGCTCTTCTAAGGGTAGAGTTTTCAGCAATTCTATTACCAAGTGATTCATCTTTTTGCACATTCCGTTAGTTTGGGGATGGTAAGGCATGGTACGAATTTTCTTGCATCCGTACAAATTACAGAACTCTTGAAATATTTCAGCTTCAAAGGCAGGACCTTGGTCTGTCAATACCTGTTCTGGATACCCGTGTGGTCTGCAGAAATAGGCTTGAAAGGTTCCTGCGGCTGTCTGAGCTGTTAAGTCTTTCACCGGAGCTACCACTAGAAATCTGGAATAGTGGTCCACAATGGTAAGAGCATAGGTATAGCCCGATCTGCTGGGTGTGAGTTTGACGTGATCTAAAGCTACCAGTTCTAATGGCTGCTTAGTAATGATAGGTTGTAGTGGTGCTTTCTGGCTGTTATGGTCTTTTCTTCTTAATGAGCATGGTCCACAATTTTTACGCCATTTCTCTATGGTAGACCTTATGCCAATCCAATAGAATCTCTCACATAACAATGTTTCCAGTTTTCTCCATCCAAAGTGCCCTGCTCCATTATGGTACGCTTCTAACACCATTTGGACGTCTCTCTTTGGAACCACAATTTGCCATACCATTTCATGTGTTCTGGGATTGATATACTGTTTGCACAATTGATCTTGATAGATGAAACCTGCTTCTTTCTTTCCACAGGTATTGGGCCTCTGGTGGAGCATTCTTTTCAAGTTGGGAATCCGGTTGGGTTACCAGCCTCTTCAGACTCTTCAGACTCACTGCCGGATCACTGTCTTGTGTCTCTTTTCATCCATAATGAGGCAACGGGTTTAGTGTAACATTCTGACAGTTCTGGTGGATATAGGTTTCTGTCATTTTCCATTTTCTACTTTTATGGAAAGCTGGGAGTTCTACTTCCTCCAAGTCAACCGCCTCTTCTTCAAGTCCTTGCAAATGTACTTGAGGGTTTTTGGAGAGGGCACCAGCATTTGCATTTTTACAGCCTGCCCGGTACTTGATGGTAAAGTCGTAGTTATATAGTCGGGCCATCCAGCGTTGTTCCAATGCACCAAGCTTTGTAGTATCCAGGAGCGGACTTAGGCAATTACTCTTTCCTTGCCATCTTGTATCTGGGATAGTACTGCTCCCAGGCCTACATTGCTTGCGTCGGTGTAGAGGACGAATGGTAGGTTATATTCAGGGTAAGCCAGGATTTCCTCACCGGTCAGAGCCTGCTTCATCTGCTGGAAGGAGTCTTCTTGTTCCTTTCCCCATTCCAATGGTGGCTCTGAAGACCTTCTCTTCTTAGTTTGGCCGACCAGGAGATCTTGTAGGGGCGTTGCCATCTTTGTGTGTAGCCCTTAATGAATCTCCTGTAGTACCCAACGAAACCTAAGAATTGACATACCTCTCTGACGGTGGTTGGCCTCTGCCAGTCCTGAATAGCTGTCACTTTTTCCAGGTCTGTTGCTACTCCATCTGCGCTGACCACATGCTCGAGATATTGAACTTTTGGTTTCAGCAGGTGACATTTAGATGGTTTGAGCTTCATTCTGTACCTTGTTAGAGCTGTAAACACCTCCGCCTGGTGTTCCAGATGTTCTTCATAGGTTTTGGAATGCACAATGATGTCATCCAGGTATAAGAGCACCATCTCAAAGTTTCGGTGTCCCAGGCAACATTCCATGAGTCTTTGAAACGTTCCCGGTGCATTGCATAACCCGAATGGCATGCTGTTGAATTTGCATAGGCCCATTGGTGTTGTGAATGCTGCCTTCTCCCAGTCTTCTTCTGCAACGGAGACCTGCCAATATCCGCTAGTGAGATCTAACGTAGAGAAATAATTAGCAGTCTTTAATGCAGCAAGAGACTCCTTTATTCTGGGTACCGGGTAAGCATCTTTGTGAGTGATCTTATTGATTTCCCTGTAATCCACACACATCCTCATAGTGCCATCCTTCTTTCTGAATAGGACTAAGGGGGCTGCCCAGGGACTACAGCTATCTTTTATAACTCCGGCTTCCTTCATGTCCTGCAGCATCTCTTTGGCACACTGGTAGCGGTTTGGTGGAATGGGTCTGTGTCTCACTTTATTTGGGGGATGACCTCCTGTGGGCATGTGATGGTGTACCTCTTTAGTTCTCCCAAAATCTAATGGATGCTTACTAAATACATGTTCAAACTCTTGTGCTACACGGTAGACTCCGTGCTTCTGGTGGGGAGGAGTGGCATCAGTTCCTACGTGCAACTGCTGACACCACTACTCTAGCTGTCCTTTGGAATTGTTATCCTCCCCTGGTTTGACGGGGGAAAGGGCTCTACTGTCTGTATGTTGTTGTCACAGACAGTGTACAGCTTTGCTACAGTAGCATACCGGGCTAGTTTTGCTTCTTCTTCCCCACAATTTAATACACGGATTGGTACTCTTTTCTTGCGTACATCCACCACTCCTCTGGCTGTCAGTAGTGTAGGTCTATGATCTGAATATGGGAGGATTGTACCCGCAGAAGCGCCAGCTGAGCGCGAAACGTTTGTTGTACCATCGGGGCTACCCGGTCCTCCTTCCTTTGCACCCCCATCTGTAACACTCCTGTGATGCAATAAATGGAATGAGCACTTTTATCCTGTGTGCAGCCCTGCTCTTTTTCTTAACTGGAAGTGACCTATACTCTGAATATACCGGCTCTACAACTGCCTGGTATCCCTTTCCTCTGAGACCTATAGCTGCTCGACACCATATCATCATTTTACTTTTCGGTGGTAACACAATAGGAAACAGGTCTGTTACCCATACACTGCCCATCTCTTCCCCAGACAGATTCACCTGTTGCTTGTGGATGAGGACTCGGATTTCTCTTTGGAGGACCCTCTTCCACTCATGACCAGTTGTCACAGCAATCTGTTGGAGTAAAAACAACACTTCTCCAAGGCAGTTTTCAATCACATTAGTACCAATTACCATGTAGGGGTATTTTTATTAGGTCATCTTCTACAACACATAACCCTTGGATTTTTAACTCCACCCTCCCCAGCTTTATTGTCACTTCTCTAAACCCCACCTGATTCAGTGGTTGTCCATTAGCTGCAAGAATAACAAAGTTAGAGTCTGAGGGTCTAAGATCAGTATCAGACCAAAATTGTTTGTAAAGGATATGTGGGATGGTGGTAACCTGTGACCCGATGTCCAGTAGGGCCGATGTGGGGATTCCTTCTAGCGTAATGTTGAGGTACCGACGGCCTCCCACGTACCGACTATGCCAGTCATATGGGCCTTGTCGTCTTACTCCTGGGGATAGTCCCTCGGACCCAGGAATCTCAGGTTTAAAGGACATTCTCTTGTGAAGTGGCCAGGTTTGTTGCAGTGACGGCAGATGGGTTGTCATGAAGAATCCGTGTGGTCGATGGCTCTGCGTTGGAATGGTGCGTTGGTCCCCTGAACGGGCGACTTGTTGGTCCCCTGAACGGGCGACTTGTTGGTCCCCTCCACGGGCGACATGGGCTTCCTCCTCATCCACGGGACATCCTCAGGGCGATCAGCTAGCTGGATTCTGCTTGGTGTTGTGCCCCCGGCCTGGCTTGCAAGAGTTTTAACAGATAATTCATATTATTGATTAGCTGCAGCACCTAGTTACGTAGGTCATCATCAGGGTTGGTTGCTACAGCTTGTCCTACCGCATTTGCAGGGTCTTTGGGAGTGGGTTCAAAGTCTAAGGGAGAAGTATTAACCTGCCAGGATGGGGTTGCAGGTTCTGCTGGCAATGGGTCTTGTAGCACGGTTATAGCGCTGTCTAATACACATGGTCAGTTTTTTTTAATACATCAGATATGGACTGCTCTGACAAGGGTTACCGTGTAGAGGTAGAACAGCTTAGCATACATTTTTTGCAAAAAACTTATCAACTAAATATCCTGTTTTTACTACTTTTTTACCAGCACTTGCTTTTTAATGTTTTTCTTTACAACAGAGTATTTTTTCACGTTTGTTTGACTATGTTTTTTGTGCATCAGTCTTTTGGTGGTGTGAACGCTGTCCTACAGACACGTTCACTGTGTGCATGGCTCATTAGTTATTTTTTTGCCTATTGTGTTTCTTGCCTCTGCAAGATTGGGGAAGCCTCCGCCCTTCCCCCATGAGCCCTGCACATAAAAAGCTGTTTTCTGCATTCAGTCCATGTCAGACCTTGGACCTGTCTGGACCCTGCTCATGTAGGTGCTAATAAATATGGTCAGTTTTTTTGAATACAACAGATAGGAACTGCTCTGACAAGGGTTACCATGGAGAGGTAGAGCAGCTTAGCATACATTTTTTAAAAAAACGTATCAACTAAATACCCTGTTTTTACAACTTTTTTACCAGCACTTGCTTTTTAATGTTTTTCTTTATAACAGAGTATTTTTTCACGTTTGTTTAACTATGGTTTTTGTGCTTCTGTCTGTATGTTGTTGTCACAGACAGTGTACAGCTTTGCTACAGTAGCATACAGGGAAAGTTTTGCTTCTTCTTCCCCACAATTTAATACACGGATTGGTACTCTTCCCTTGTGTACATCCACCACCCCTCTGACTGTCAGTAGTGTAGGTCTATGCTTTGAATATACCGGCTCTACAACTGCCTGGTATCCCTTTCCTCTGAGACCTATAGCTGCTCGACACTATATCATCATTTCACTTTTTAGTGGTAACACAATAGGAAACAGGTCTGTTACCTGTACACTGCCAATCTCTCCCCTAGACAGATTCACCTGTTTGCTTGTGGATAAGGGCTCAGATTTCTCTTTGGAGGACCCTCTTCCACCCATGACCCGGAGCAATCTGTTGGAGTAAAAACAACACTTCTCCGAGGCAATTTTCAATCACATTAGTACCAATTACCATGTAGGGGTATTTTTATTAGGTCATCTTCTATAACACATAACTCTTGGATTTTTAACTCCACCCTCCCCAGCTTTATTGTCACTTCTCTAAACCCCACCTGCTTCAGTGGTTGTCCATTAGCTGCAAGAATAACAAAGTTAGAGTCTGGGGGTCTAAGATCAGTATCAGACCAAAATTATTTGTAAAGGATATGTGGGATCAGGCCCGGACTGGTAGGCGGGACTACCGGGACTTCTCCCTATGGGCCGGTGGTGGGGGGTGTGGCCGGGGGCCGGTGCTCCTGCTCCTCCGGCCGTAGGCGGCTGTAAGTCATTGTGCGGTGGCCATCATGCACAGATGCAGGCCCGGAGTCCCCAGCCCTGTCACTGCCTGCCTGCACGCTCTGCACCCTCTCCCCCCCTCTATTAGACAAACTAATCTGTCTTTTGGGAGGAAGAGGGGAAGGGGTGTGTGCAGGGTCGGGGGCCACACCTCCACACATGTAAACACAGGGAGCTGATTGACCCCGGAAATACCAGCACTTGTGTTTCCGGGGTCAGAGGAGCTGTAATCAGCTCCCTGTGTTAGAGAGGAGCAGAGAGTCGGTGCAGTGCAGTGACGTCCTCATTCTCAGCAAACTGCAGGTGCAAGACGTCACCACAGAGTGAGGAGGAGGATGACATGGGGGCCAGGAGGAGAACGAGCCTTGAGTCAGCAGGATGACACCGGAGGAGGTCGAGCCTGGAGGCAGGAGGATGACACAGGAGGAGCAGTAAGTATACACAGCTCATGGCCCTGAAGATGGGGGTGGGGGGCAGGAAGGCTAATTTTCCCCCATTGAGGAATAGCAGGCTCTGCATCCCTGCACAGCCTGCAGTAATCACTCCCCCATACACATCTGATTGCCTTCTACCTATATGTGATTCATTAATTATTAATGCACATAACTGCAGCCAGACAGTGTAAATATGATCCCTGCAGATACATGTCCAGAGGGCAGTATATACACCCTGGACTCTATTAACTCTCTGTGACCATTTTTCTTACACCTAGGTGAAATCTTTCATGGCTGCAGGAATAATTCTGCTTCATAGGCCAGTCTAAGGCTGCCTTCACATTAGCGTTTGTGAACGCTGCGTACTGAACGCAGCCAAACGCTTGCGCACTGCGTTCCTATGTTTAACATGGGAACGCTTGTGCCTGCGTTTGGCTGCGTTCGGTCACGTTTGCGTTTGGATGCGCACAATTTTTGTGCCCTCTGAACGCAGCTTGTTGCATTTTTTGTGTGGTCGCGGGCGCTTGTTTTATCTGCAAGCACCCGCAAGCGGACAAACAATGCATGGATCTCAATAGATCCGCAGTGTCCTCCGCAAGACAGCGCAGGAAAATGCTGCGGATCTCATTAAAATCTCTCCCGGTGGCCGCTGCTAATCAGCGGCGGCCACCGGAAGATCATGCAGAGCCACAGCTGATCTCCCGCCAGTGTCAGCGGGGAGAAACAGCTGATCTGACAGCTGTTTAAATCTCCCGCACTGGTGCAATAGGTGATGCCGGCGCGGAAGATTTGAAGCAGTGATCAGCTGCGACTGCAAAAAAAATGCAACAGGCTGCGTTCAGAGGTTGCACAAATTGTGCCATCCGAACGCAAACGCAACCGAACGCAGGCAAACGCAGGCACATGCGTTCCCATGTTAAACATAGGAACGCAGTGCTCAAGCGTTTGGCTGCGATCGGTACGCTGCGCTTGCAAACGCAAGTGTGAAGGCAGCCTAAGCATGGGGAATATGAGTATAACTACAGACCATGATTTACATACCCGAACCTAGGAGGAATAGCTCATGTATCACATAAAGTCACATTTTACTCTGTACCCAGGAGCTTCAATCTGTCTGTGTGCCTGAGCACAAAAGTTATTATAAGTATATAGTCTATAGGATAAAACATCTAGTATGGAAAATATGTAATGTAATATGGAGTAAATTAAATAACATACACTATATAGTATACTAGCTGTAGTACCCGGCTACGCCCGGGTTAATAAATAACTGCTGTTAGCTATAACAAAATAGAATTTGGATATGTCATATTAATGACCTGTAGGAAAATAGAAGCTGAGCTGTGATTGATTGCTATAGACAGCCTAATAAATCTCCAGCCAACAGTAAACCCTCCCCCTGGCCGGGCAGTATATATTACCTCACACATAAACATAATAGACAGCTCATGTGACTGACATCTGCCTTAATTCCCTATATGGCACATGTGTTGCACATTGGCTGTTTTTAATCAGATGTTTATGTTTGGAAAATAAAGATAGCACACGTATGAGGCGAGTTGTGTGAGGTGATTTGTGCACATCTGTGTCTGTCTGTGTGGTGTGTGTGTCCCTGGGGTGTGTATGTGTGTGTCCCTGTGGGGTGAGTGCATGTGCCCCTATAGGGTGTGTATGTGTGTGTCCCTGTGGGGGGGGGTCTGTGTGGTGTGTGTCTCTGTTGTGTGTGTCTCTTTGTGGTATGTGTCCCTGTGGGGTGAGTGCATGTGTCCCTATAGGGTGTGCATGTGTGTGTCCCTGTGGGGGGGTCTGTGTGGTGTGTGTGTGTCTCTTTGTGGTGTGTGTGTGTCCCTGTGGGGTGAGTGCATGTGTCGCTATAGAGTGTGTGTGTGTCCCCTTGGGGGTGTGTGTGTGTCTCTGTGTTGTGTGTGTCTCTTCGTGGTGTGTGTTTGTTCGGGTGCGTGGTGAGTATCCAATGTTGGGGCTGCACTTTAGCGACTATACACTTGCTGTTACTTTGTGTGCGTGTGGTGTATATACATGTCCCTGTGTGTGGTGAATATCTCATGTTGGGGCCCCACCTTAGTGACTATATGCTGGTATGTGCTGTTAGTCTTTGGTGCTATCATTAAGCCCCTCTCATTCACAACTGTCAACTGGTAACTGTCACTTTTTCCCCATTATGTCGATAGGGGCAATTGTTTGGTGAATTGGAATGCGCAGGGTTAAAATTTTGCCTCACAACATAGCCTATGACGCTCCCGGGGTCCAGGCGTGTGACCGTGCAAAATTTTGTGTCTATAGCTGACAGCTGTCGATTTTCCTCCCACACGTTTCCTTTCCCTTTTTTCCCATTATGTAGATAGGGGCAAAATAGTTTGGTGAACTGGAACGCGCAGGGTTAAAATTTCGCCTCACAACATAGCCTATGACGCTCCCGGGGTCCAGACGTGTGACTCTGCAAAATTTTGCGGCTGGAGCTGCGATGGTGTAGATGCCAATCCCGGATATACACACACACATACACACATACACACATACACACATTCAGCTTTATATATTAGATAGCTGTAGTACCCGGCTACGCCCGGGTTAATAAATAACTGCTGTTAGCAATAACAACATTGAATTTGAATATGTCATATTAATGACCTGAAGGAAAATAGAAGCTGAGCTGTGATTGGTTGCTATAAGCAGCCTAATAAATCTCCAGCCAACAGTAATCCCTCCTCCTGGCCGGGCAGTATATGTTACCTCACACATACACATAATAGACGGCTCATGTGACTGACATCTGCCTTAATTCCCTATATGGCACATGTGTTGCACATTGGCTGTTTGTAATCAGATGTTTATGTTTGGAAAATAAAGATAGCACACGTATGAGGCGAGTTGTGTGAGGTGATTTGTGCACATGTGTGTTTGTCTGTGTGGTGTGTGTGTCCCTGTGGGGGGGTATGTGTGGTGTGTATCTGTGTTGTGTGTGTCTCTTTGTGGTGTGTGTCCCTGTGGGGTGTGTGCATGTGCCCCTATAGGGTGTGTATGTGTGTGTCCCTGTGTGGGGGGGTCTGTGTGGTGTGTGTCTCTGTTGTGTGTGTCTCTTTGTGGTGTGTGTGTCCCTGTGGGGTGAGTGCATGTGTCCCTATAGGGAGTGTATGTGTGTGTGTCCCTGTGGGGGGGGGTCTGTGTGGGTCTGTGATCTGATTGGCCCGCCAGCTTCCATTGATGTAGCTGAGGGAAGGAAGCTCGGAGCTTGTCGTAGCAGCCGCAGGAAGTGATAATAAAGCCGCAGTCCCCAGCACTATGCACCATGGCGGCCCCTTACACAGCGCGCCGCGGTGGCCCCTTACACAGCGCACCGTGGCGCCCCCCTGCACAGTGGATCCCGGCATCGTTAAGGTGTGTGTGTGAGGGAGAGTGTGCCTGTGTGTATGAGAGTGTGTGTGTAGAAAGTGTGTGTGTATGAGAAAGTGAGTGTGTATGAGAAAGTGTGTACGAGAGTGTGTGTGTATGAGAGAGTGTGTGTGTATGAGAGTGTGTGTGTATGTGAGTGTGTGTGTGTGTATGTGAGTATGTATGAGAAAGTGTGTGTGTATATGAGTGCGTGTATATGAGTGTATGTATGAAAGTATGCATGTGTGTGTGTGTGTGTATGAGAGTCTGTGTAAAAGTGTGTGTGTGTGTGTGTGTATGAGTGAGTGTGTGTATGGGAGTGTGTATAAGTGTGTGTGTATGAGAGAGAGAGTGTGTGTGTATGAGAGAGAGAGTGTGTGTGTATGAGAGAGTGTGTGTGTATGAGAGGGTGTGTGTGTGTATGAGAGAGTGTGGGTGTAGAAGAGTGAGTGTATATGAGTGTGCATGTGTGAGAGTAGCATTGTTCACACACAATTTGCGGTTTTTTTATCACTCCTAAAACCACATGCGTTTTTTTAAGAGTGCTAAAAAATGTCTCTTGTGCGTCTGAAAGGATTAGAATCCTTTTTGGACTTTGTCATTTTTTACCCAAAAACGCAGGCAAAAAACGCTAGCGTTAACGCAGGGTGCATAAATGTGCCATTTAAAAAGCATGCGTTTCCCATAAGGCCCCATGTTAAAAAAATGCATGCATTTTTGGAAACAACCCCTGCGTTTTTTCCAGCACCCAAAAAACGCTGCATGCCGCGTTTTTTGGACTGGGGGAAAAAAATGCAAGTGTAGGTGAAAAACGCATGTACACTCAAATGTACCCTGCGTTAACGCACCTGTGTTTTTTTTAACAGACCAAAAAACGCAGAGATGGTCAAAAAAGCTCATGTGTGTGAACAAGGCCAGTGTGTGTGTGTGTGTATGAGAGTGTGTGTGAAAGTGGCATTTTATCAATTTGTCCCTTCTAGTGGGTGAAATGTAATCTTGTCCATAAACGCTTACTAGCAATCGCCATTTCCTTGTGTGTCAAAGAGTATGTCCGGCCTGTCACTGTGTTAGGCTCCGCCTGAGTTAATATCTGATTTTTGTGCACTTTTAAAATGTCTGGCTTTCTTGGATACACAAAGGATGGCGCTGGACCAGAAGGATGCAATAAAGTCAATTCTACTTCTTCATTTTCACAATCTTTGGAGAGTACAGTAGCCAGCCACCAGCGCCAATCATATTCATATTTTTTCAAAAGGATTGCAACAGTGTCTATGATAAAATGCTGTTTCTTGAGAAGTAGCAGCCATTGCTGTGTGGGAAAAATACAGTTAATATTAAGTAAGGAAGATAGGTAATAAAAATAAAGATTTACAGTGCACTTGAGATAGAACTGTATTACTATAAAGTGAGTTTTAGGGCTAGCGCGCACAGTTTTTTCTGTCTGCAGATACACGCTGATGATCCCTAAGAATAGCACTGTGTGTATTGGCCCTTAATAATAAAAGCATTAAACTATTAATATATTTACTCACCCATATTTTAGTACACAGCCTTGATGGCTTTGTACAGACTATTGTTTGTTCAGGAGTGAAGATGTCCAGACATGTCAGGACATGAAAGGTCTGAACGAGCTGTCTTACTTCCTGAATGCAATGGGTAGACACTTAACATGATTGACAGAGCTGCTGGCCTATCATCTGCTCTGCATTCACTGTCTATCCCTGTGCTTTCTCAGGTTGAGCCCTAACAAAGCTTTTTCCTATATGTCCTCTCCTGCTTCTAAGCTGTAACATATCAAAATAATACAGTAATGTCTAAAAATAATGGATATGATAAATATAGACCCCACGCTTTTAGACCACAGGTTGAACAGATCTGAATTCAAGATTTTTGAATTGACACTATAATAGTTAAATATTTTAAAATATGATCCCATCACGATCCCAACTTGAAATTTGGTACAGATGTGGCTAAGAGCATAAAAGACACATGGGCAGTTTTGGAAAATGTTTATTAAAACTTTTTTTCGGAAATGCGTTTCAAAATGTAGCGTTTGCGTTCGCATGGGTAAAAATTAAAATTAACAAATATACTCTTGTGACATATCTGGTGAAAGCCTGGACAGTTCTGAGTAGAATGGTGTTTATTTTGTTTCTCTATCTTATTTCTAGCCCAAGATAAAAAAAATGTAAAGTCATACCAGGCCAAAATTCACACTTTTTTTAAATTTTAAAAATCTGTAAAAAATTAACAGACGAAGAAAAAAATTCTAAACTTTTAATTTGTAATTAATTAAAGTAGTACTTCATAAAGGAAAAAAAAAAAAATCTAAAGACGTCAGGTAAAAAAAAATATTCATATTTAGATCACTTGATATGGAATGACCAATTGACGCTATTAATAGTAAAATATTTTAAAATATGATCCCATCGCGACCCCAACTTGAAATTTGGTACAGATGTGGCTAAGAGCAAAGCAGACACATGGGCAGTTTTTGAAATATTTAAAGCGCGCCGATTTTTCGGAAATGCGTTTTAAAGTTTTGCGCTTGCGATCACATGGGTAAAATATTAACAAAGATCCTCTTGTGACATATCTGGTGAAAGCCTGCACAGTTCTGAGTAGAATGGTGTTTATTTTGTCTCTCTATCTTATTCCTAGCCTTAGTTATGAGGAGAAACGTAAAGGCAGGTAACAGCGAAATTCGCACTTTTTCCGAACTTTGAAAATCATTTTTAAAAAAAATAAATTTTTAAAAAAAAATTTCTCTTCACATTTTGTATTGTCTGACATGCTATTATCAAATAACAAAATCTCAAAAGAATTAAAAATATAGATGTAATAATCATTGGTTCACTTGACATGGAATGACCCTACTACAAGAAGAGGACCAGGATGGGGACATTACTACAAGAAGAGGACCAGGATGGGGACATTACTACAAGAAGAGGACCAGGATGCGGGCATTACTACAAGATGAGGGTCAGATTGGGGACATTACTACATGAGGAGGACCAGGATGGGGACATTCCTACAAGATGAGGACCAAGATGGTGACATTACTACAAGAATGACCATAGTGGGGGACATTAATACAGGATGGGGACCAGTATGAGGACATTATTACAAGAAGGGGATCAGGATGGGGACATTACTACAAGGGAAAATCAGGATGAGAACATTACACAAGATTAGGACCAGAACGGGGACATTACTGCAAGAAGGGAACCACGTTGGGGACATTACTAAAAGGAGATCAGGATTTGATAATTACTACATTAAGCGAAAAATTCTGGACTTACTAAAAATGTCACTTAGTAATGCGGCCCTCCGATATCAATTTTTTTCTATGTGCGGCCCACCAACCCAGCCGAGTTTCAGAACCCTGGATTAGAGTATATCATGTATCGCATCCACTGTAACGTATTGTTGTGCAGAACACAAGGTAAAGTACATATATAGAGTCATGCAGAAAGTGTATTCTGTGCTATGTATAATGTATGGTATATAGAGAATACATGCTGATATATATTTTATGCTATGTAGTATATAATGAAATCTATCTAGTGCAGGTTGTGTATACAGTGTACACTATGTCCTGTATAACATGCAGTGTATGGCGTATACTTTATAGTTTATAGTGTGCGCACTGTGGTGTGTAGTATATAATATACCATATCATCTATACTATGTATTATACCACTATCTGTATTGTTATATATATATATATATATATATATATATATATATACATGGCACAATACCAATTCTCCTGTCCTGTATACTGGGTATAACCCTCAGTATCTGTATTATTTTGTATATATACACTGCACAGTACCACTTCTCCTGTCCTGCATACTGGCTGTAATCCTCAGTATCTGTATTATTCTGTATATATACACTGCACAGCACCACGTCTCCTGTCCTGTATACTGGCTGTAATCCTCAGTGTCTGTATTATTCTGTACTAGCTGTGAGCCCGATTCTAAAGAATCGGGAGTCTAGAATCTGTATATAATTTTTTTAAGAGTTTTAAATAATAGACTTAAACAGCAGATATATGACTAAGTAGCCAATGTAGGCAGAACTGTGAGGGTAGCAATATAGTGGAGGTGTAGAAAGAGTTAATGTCCGACTAACAGGACTATAACAGAGTAGGAACTTATAATGATATCAAAAATGTTATTGAAGGAGTTAATGTCCCACAGGCACTCCCACAACAGACTCAGCGCTGTAAATTATATCCAAAATGGTGTTCAAGGGGTTAATGTAGCAGTGGTAGTAGTTATAAACACTACCAAATATGCAGTTAATACTGAACTGGTATATAATGGGTTAATTTCACAGTGTCATTACAACTATACACTGTGTAATAGAAATAACAACAATAATGGAATATAAGGGGTTAATGTTCCTACTGGCAGTAGTAATAGAGACTACAAAGTATGGAGTTATGGCAGAAATGGTATATAAGGGGTTAACTTCGCAGTGGCAGTACAACTACACACTGTGTTATAGAAATTACAGATAAAACGGAATGTAAGGGGTTAATGTTGCTACTGTCATGAGTACAATGAGAGAAGCGCCTCACTGGCCATTGAGATACATGGAGGACTTTGAGTTTGACTGTGAGTAAATTTGAAACTCAAAGTCCGTATCTCAATGGGAAGTGAGGCGCTATGCTCATTGGTCGGCGCCAGCACACAGCGACCAATGAGCTTCGCGCCTCACTTACAGCGGTAAATTTGAAACTCAAAGTCCTCCATGTATCTCAATGGGCAGTGAGGCGCTATGCTCATTGGTCGGCGCCAGCACACAGCGACCAATGAGCTTCGCGCCTCACTTCCAGCGGTAAATTTGAAACTCAAAGTCATGAGTTTGTATGAGTTATTTCTCTCATAAATTAAACTCATACAAACTCATGAGTCATAAGGAAATCCTGAAAACTTGCACTGTTGGCGGCTTTCGAGGCCTGGAGTTCCCTACCTCTGTCTTAAAGCAACATCTCTCTTGTTAACATCTACACAGCCACAGCTATACAACAAAACTACAGGAGTTCTGGGTCCACCCCTCGCCACCATCATGTCCCCCTTTTGCCTAGGGCTCAGGGGTGTCTGTATCACTGCTGTTTACAGTGCATGTGATCGGATGATTGCAGGTTCAAGTACCCTAAGGGCACTTGCAAGTACAGCGAAAAGCAAAAAATGTTTTTAAAAATATGAAAAAAATACAGGTTTAAATTACACACCTCATTTCAAATAGAGCAACAAAAGAAAATGAGGAAAATAAATACACATATTTGGCATCGCTACATATGTAAAAGTCAAAATAAAACATAAATGAATCTAATCAACACCAGAATAACTTTTTTTGGCCACCACAATATTGTAATAAAAAGCAATAGGAGGTAATCAAAACATTGCATCTGCCCCAATATATCAGTAAAAATGTCTGTTCAGGGCACACAAACAAGCCCTCCTATAGCCTCATATCCCAAAAATTGTTAACATTTCGGGAAAAAAAATTAGATAAAATCAAAAGTTATGGCTCTTGAAATAAGGAGAGGAAAAAATAGAAATTGTTCTTTTTGCACTTCAAAATTCACATTTACATGCCATAAATCATACTGTCATCAAATTAGGCATATAATACCTAAATCAGAGTAGACCGTTGAATATCAGGACAGAAATGCTTCTCTCTATAATCACAGCTGTTCCAAAGGTAACAGCTGGTAAATGCCTCAACAGTGGCTCAAAGTCTGAGCTTTGCTTTTCCTACGGAGGTCAACCCAAGTCAAACTGGAAGTTTCACTATACAATCTATGGAAATTTGTCATAAGTTCTGTTAATTCATTTAAAATATGCTTTTTTATGAGTAACAAAATACAATTGTTCATACTGATTTACAATTAGAGTATGGACCAACTAAATGAACAAAAAAAAAATAGTTTCTTATTGCTGTTGCCTCCTTTGGCAGAAATTATTTTCCCACTTAGAAAATATAACAGCTGCATAGAATTTAACTGGTTTCTTACCCGGAAGGCACATTTTAAAATCTCATTTTATGAAACCGCCAAATAAAAAATGCTGCATTCCATAAATCCAGTTAATTCTTGAATTTAGAAGTATATTCTTAGGCCACGCTTTTTCGGGTCTGCACTGGACAGACCCCGATCCACATTTGTCCCCCATGGATCTCTATGGTGCTGGATTGGCCTTATTTGACCTCCGGTTTGGGCTTTTCCGGGAGGATCCGAAGTCTGCAGCATTTTTTGTGTCCGATGCAAAAATCGGACAAAACCGGATCCTCCCAGATCGCCCTGGATCTGACAAAAAATCGGACAGGTTCCCAGATCCATGGTACTGAAGAGTGGCGGCTGTTAAAAGCAGCCAAGCTCATTCAGCACCATGGGCAGAGCTCCACGGCTGAAATTTCAGCCTGCGGCCAGCTCCCCTGCACTCGCTGTGCTGAAATTTCAGCACTTGACGATGGCCGAAACAAAGCTGTCAAAAAGCAAGATTGGAGGGAAGATTTGCCCTCCGGTTCTGCTCGTCCAGGGCTGTCAGGTTGTGTCCGGTGCATCCTGCAAAACAACGGACACAAACTGACAGCTCCAAACCATGGTGTGAGGCCGGCCTTACCTTCAGATAGCCATCTGTTTAAAGCACATTGGTTTCTATTCCACAAGATTGGTGTTTTGCAGGCCAATGTTGATGAAGAATACACTGGAATTGGCTGCTTCACCGCCTCAAGAGATATACTCCAGTCAAGGACTAAAGTACATGCTTGCAATAGACTTTTTTTTGCATAAGTTATGATGAATTTGTCAACTATGCTTGACCAGGCTAACTCTTGTCTAAGCTCCGCCAATATCATAAAATAAAAATTTGATTGAGCTTGTTGCAATTGGAGTAAAAACACCTAAATTGCAATTTTTGAGCACAATTAAGAATTGTGCTACCATTTTGTGACATTTCTAGAACTGTTTGAAAGGCAAATAAAAGGGAAGACATAGCTGTAATGGTGCTGTACTACTGAATAAAATATATTTGGGATATATTTGGTGAAGAAATCCACTTTGTTTTACTTCTTTAGTCACCATTTAAAGTTGACCTTACACTAATTCTGGAGATCTGATGTGTGACAGATTCTGAGAGGCCATGATTTTATTGTGCTGGTGTTAGGACTTTGGATCTCTATTGACATTTTGTGAAATTTGTCCCTTTTTAAAATGGCGTTCATTGCTTCACTCTTGATCATGTGATCCACCCTTCTGCCTTTATAAACTTCAACCTACTGTCACCCTGCGCTTGAGTATTCAGTTTGAATTCCAAGTTTTCTGTGCTTTCCAATTGTGCTCCACCTCCTGCTGATTCGCTCTGGCTTTTCCAGCAACTGCCTTAAACTCCAGAAATCTCACCAGCCTCAGCTACTTTCCTGCTTCTGGCTGCCTGTGTTCAGTTTCCTGAAATTGCTTCTGCTTCACAAGCCCTTTGTCATGTAATCCTTGTGTGCCCTGGTAGCACTAAATGAATGTAACCCTATGGCCGGCGGAATCCCTCCTCAGGGTGCAAGGTCCCATCTGGCTGTCGGCATTCTCCTATTCCTCGAAGGCATCAGCAGTTCCTCAGCTTCTCTCCCCCATCTCCTCACTTCCTGGTTGCGGGGGGGGGGGGGGAATGCGCATAGGGCGCACGCGCGCCACTCACAGTAAATTTCAAAGGCCTGTACACCCATTTTCTGACACCACCTCTCGCCTCTCTGCCAATCACTGAGAGGCTGGCTGGTACTTAATTCACTCACTTCCTATTGGAGGTGCCTGGGCAACTTCATTGTTAGTTTAGTTGACAGTTCAGGTCCCTAAGAAGAGCTTGCGTTTTCTTGTGTCTTCGGATTTTCTAACTTGTCTTATCTTTGCTTTTATTGCTGGATCCCTTCTCCTGCCTAACTCACCCACAGACCTGTACTGTTCTCGCTGGTTCCTGGCAACCACCTGGATCCCTCCTGTAACACCAAGTCCCGCCCTTGCCTTTCCTCTGGTTCCCTGGTTTCCGTGTCCTGTTCCGCCTTGGGATGGACCCACTAGTTCATTGGATCCTCTCTGGCTGTGCACAGACAATCCGTCTATGGGGTTGCACTCCTTGTTGCTCCCGTAGGGGAACCCCAGTGCTCTGGCCCTGTAGACCACCCTTGGGGATCTATTCCTATTGTAGTCAATAAACTCTGTTCACTTATCTGATGTTCTTGTCTGGCTCGTTTCTGGTATCAGCCTCCACGGTATCTTCCATGGTTTAGTTGGTTCACTATTCAGCTATGCCTGTCGTGGTGTGACAATGATTTTTTGTTTATAGTGCAGTTACAGCTCTATGGACATCAGGACTCTGTAAAAGCTGTACTGCACCAATAAGAATTGGACTTGTTTTACTGGGGATTCCCTTTCCAGGACTTTGGGTGTTTATTAATCTTGGACTATGTTTTTCTCCATCAGTTTCTCCTAGTGAATATTATCTCCAAAGACTTGTGTGTTATGTTTTCTTGCTAAGAACGTTTTCCAGAGACGTTTTGTGTTACCTTTTTGATAAACTTTGTCATTTGCTATACATCACATTATACAGGAAAGTGTTCAGACCCCTTTAAATTTTTCACTCTTTGTTTCATTGCAGCCATTTGCTAAATAGGTACAAAAAAAGTTTTTTTTTTCTCATTAATGTACACTCTGCACCCCATCTTGACTGAAAAAAATTGAAATGTAGAATTTTTTTCAAAATTATTAAAAAAGAAAAACTGAAATATCACACGGTCATAAGTATTCAGACCCTTTGCTCAGACACTCATATTAAAGTTACATGCTGTCCATTGCCTTGTGATCCTCCTTGAGATGGTTCTAGTCCTGCATTGAAGTCCAGCTGTGTTTAATTAAACTCATAGGACTTGATTTGGAAAGGCACACACCTGTCTATATAAGACTTCACAGCTCACAGTGCATGTCAGACCAAATGAGAATCATGAGGTCAAAGAAACTGCACAAGGAGTTCAGAGACAGAATTGTGGCAAGGCACAGATCTGGCCAAGGTCACAAAAGAATTTCTGCACTACTTAAGGTTTTAAGAGCACAGTGGCCTTCATAATTCTTAAATGGAAGAAGTTTGGGACCACCAGAAGTCTTCCTAGATGTGGCTGTCCAGCCAAACTGAGCAATTGTGGGAGAAGACTTGGTGAGAGAGGTAAAGAAGAACCCCAAGATCACTGCGGCTGAGCTCCAGAGATGCAGTAGGGAAATGGGAGAAAGTATCACTGCAGCTCTCCACCAGTTTGGCCTTTATGGCAGAGTGGCCCAACAGAAGACTCTTCTCAGTGCACAACATATGAAAACCCACATAAAAAACAAATGAATGACTCCTAGACTATGAAAATTAAGATTCTCTGGTCTGATGAGATGAAGATATAACTTTTTGGTAAAAAATTCTAAGTGGTATGTGTGGCGAAAACTAGGCACTGCTCATCACCTGCCCAATATAATCCTAACAGTGAAGCAAGGTGGTGGCAGCATCATGCTATGGGGGTGTTTTCAAGCTACAAGGACATAACGACTGGTTGCAATTGAAGGAAACATAAATGCGGCCAAATACAGAGATATCCTGGATGAAAACCTCTTCCAGAGTTCTCTGGACCTCACCTTCCAACAAGACAATGACCCTAAGCACATAGGTAAAATAACAAAGGAATGGTTTCAGTACAACTCTGTGACTATTCTTGACTGGCCCAGCCAGAGCCCTGACCTAAACCTGATTTAGCATTTCTGGAGAGACCTGAAAATGGCTATCCACCAACATTCACCATCCAACCTGACGGAACTGGAGAGGATCTGCAAGGAAGAATGGCAGTGGATCCCCAATTCCAGATGTGAAACACTTGTTGCATCATTTCCAAGAAGAATTATAACTGTACTAGCTCAAAAGGGTGCTGTTACTAAACACTTTCATAGGTTGTGAGCCTTCTTGAGAGGTCTATTTTATGGAGAGAGTGACTCGCCCAGGGTATGGGGACTTGGGTGTCTGGGCCCTCTTCTGCTGTGGGGTTGTCAATGGTGGCCTGCCCAGACCCGTGGCCCAGGTGTCTACTTTTAAAAAGGGGAGTTGGGAATGGGAATAAAGTTTATATTGTAGTTCTCGTGATACCACCCACAGCTTCTGGTTATTAGGCACCAGCACCGCTTCAGTCCTCCGGAGGGCAGTGGTATAGCGGCCTTGTTGGCACAGCTCCCTGCAGGTGGAGCTAACCCCCTGGGGCAGGGATGCACCAGTGATGGTTGGGGTGCTGGTGATGGATGGATGAGCAGGGTGCAGCGTAGAAACAAACACATGGAGACTTGAGCACTCTACCCGGGTACTTTACTGGAACGGTGCAGATGGTAAAACAGTTCACAACAGGTAACAGTCTCTGGACAAAATAGCTGGCCGGGTAGTCATAACGGGCTGCAAAGTCTCTGGGAGTCTCCCGTGGAATGCATGCTTGGATCTGCCCTGTGTCCTGCTCTCTATACCTGTCTTGAGGTGCCGGTAAAAAGTCTGTGACCTCCAGTGTTCTCGGTGAGGGGCTGAACTCCCTTGCCATCTTCAGAACCGGTGCTCCGGTAAAACAGACCAGGGTTCCCTCCTGAGTATGGGTGCTCGGGGGGTTCCCTCCTTCCGTCTGGGCTGCCTGTTTGCTCTCTCCAGGCCCCCTCCTTGGGATTCCTCCTTCACTCACTCGGAGGATCCCTGTTCTCCGTCTTTCCTCAGTCCTGTCTGCAACTCGACTGTGTGTCCTCCCTCCTCCCCTAACTCCCCCCTAGGGTATGGGACCTCTGCCATCTACCTAAGTGAGTGTGTGTGGGAGTGCTAGGATCGGAGCCTCCTAAAAAACATTTACATTCCGTTGTGACAGGGGTAACCGCATACCCATCTATGGGTGCAGTACCCCATCTGTGACGTCTGACCACGCGGGGCGACACATTCCCCCTTGGTGGAATACACTCATCTACGAGTGGGGGCTAAAACAGGGAACAGGTAGAGTGTAAATTTACTTTTTCAATAAAGATAAAAGGTATGTCGCCCCATGTAAAAGGTATGGGCTGCGGCAATTTATGGCTGTCTGTCTGACACAACAGCAGACGCAGAGCCTTGCGCACACCAACATCCTCCCCTCCCCTCTCCACAACCATGGGCCACACCCCACTATACAGGCACACCCCCGCACACTTTAAGGCGTTGGAGGGCGATAATATAACCCTGACTTACAGTGGGCAAGCAGCTCCTGATACTTTCCATACAAACACCACTACAATGTATGGAATACATACCATGTTCAATTAACGAATTGCCCATGCATATTGCCTATAGGTAGCAAAGCTTTACCCTATTATGAACACAATATATACATGAAGCACATGGCGTGACCTGCTGCCACACACATAGCATAAGCGGCATGTGGCAGACGCATCAGCGCTATTTAGAAAACGCATGATGAGGAAAAAACATGTGAGTAAACTTACCGTCAGACCAACAGAGAACGGATCACTGAACACCACTAGCTCAATGCACATGGACGTCTGGACAGGGGCTGGTCGACATTGCAGGAAATTTATACTCACCCACACCAATCAGCACACACCAATTAGGCACATTAGCAGTCAACACCTGTGAACACCCCTAGTGCCAGCTGATTAGGTATCATTGAAGCGTTTTAATTGGTTAGTGCTCATTGAAAAGCATTTCGGCCCGGAAGGGCGTTACACTTGCTACCCAGAGTCATTAAGTAAGTATTTGTGTGCAGACATGGATGTAGCGGCGTGGGGGGCTGAGGCGCATGATTGGCTTGGGTAACGCAATAGGCTACTGTATCGGACGCACATGTAATGTCAGTTTTGTGACTACAGTAGCGTAGCATGCTGCTGTATTTTTCACATGTGTTGCCCATACTTTCGCATATTGTAGTTGACAAATTTTTGTGTTTGTTTCCATTCGCCATACAGGATAATGGCTGCTGGAATGTAGAGTGTAATATCGTACAGATGGGCAATTAACAGAAAATATCATACTGCTTGGGGTGAACACACACTGGGACCAACATGGCTAGGATCAGACATGGATTTGAGGCGTGAGGCAGCAGAGTTTGTCTGGATGTGGATCTCCCCCTTCCAAACACATGTGGGCCGAAATCACTACTGGAGGAGTCATGTATAATCTGCTTCGTGTCATCTGTGATTACTCACCCAGCAAGGCTGTGGTACCTAGATACTTACAGACTGTAGAAGTGTAAATATATGGTATCCTACATTGTTTGTGTGACATGTATAGCCTTTCTTTGTGGTGACACGTCCCTTTTTAATACAGATATGTCCAGATGTGTTACTTTCAGCCACGCCACAAAGTGTGGAAGGATGGACGGGCCTCATCAGTGAGCATGTTCCGTTTGTTTACGCCCACTTGTGGGTGAAGGCCCTGCAAGGTTGACAAGGATGTGTGCTGTGCACACACGAGCGATTAAATCTGCTTGCCCTAGTGTGTAATCTAAGTATTGTGTGGCTTGCTTGACATGCAAACATGTCACCATATTGGTGTATGTACTGATGTTTTTTTTTTCATATACAGGTGCTGATAACGAAGTATGCAGAATATACATGATCGACATGTTATTGTGGCTCTTGCGTTGGTGGAAGAGCAACTGTGGATGGAGGATAGATATCAAAGGTTGATGCGGCGCAGACGACGGCGGTTGTGGAGCCGGGATTGGCTTCGCCTCCGGGAGACCCGGGGCCACATGCAGCTGGTGCGTGAGCTGGAGGATAACAATCTGCATGATTACCGAAACTACCTGCGTATGTCCGAGGACTCCTTCACCTTCCTTTTGGAGCGCATGGGGCCACTGATAGCCCATCAGGACACTATAATGCGTCGATTGGTATCAGCTGAGGAGCGGTTGGCTATTACTTTGCGGTTCCTGGCTACAGGGCAGTCAAGGACCGCCCTCACATACACGTCACGTGTATCCCTGTCCCTGCTGAGCCGCCTGATCCCTGAGACGTGTGAGGCCATCTGGAGTGCTCTGCGTCCATCCTTCATAAAGCTGCCACAAACAGCCGCAGAATGGATGGAAGTAGCCCGAGGCTTTGAAAGCCGGTGGAACTTCCCAAACTGCGGCGGGGCATTGGATGGTAAGCACGTGAGGATTACTAAACCACCCAACTGGGGCTCTTTGTATTATAATTACAAAGGGTATTTTAGTATTGTCCTCATTGCCCTGGTGGATGCGAATTATGAGTTCCTCTACGTGGACGTTGGAATGAACGGGCTTATCTCAGGTGGGGGGGTGTTCGCACACTGCTCCTTGGCACAACTACTAAGGACCGATGCACTGAACCTACCCTCAAATGAAGAGACGAGCCATCATCTCAACTTTGCGTTTGTGGCGGATGAAGCATTCCCACTTCAGGAACACCTACTGCGGCCATATCCCCAGAGGACCTCCCCAGAGGACTTCTGAACGACGCATTTTCAATTACCAGCTATCCCTGGCCTGCCGTGTGGTTGAAAATGCGTTTGGCATCATGGCGAATACATTCCGGGTTTTTTATACGCCTCTGCATATGAAACTGGAGTCTATTGACGCGGTAGTGCTGGCCTGCTGTGTGCTGCATAACTTCATGCGTCGTAGGGATCGAGCATCATACACGCCAGGAGGTTCTGTAGATAATGCAGATGCCACAACAGGGGAGGTCCGTCCAGGGGCTTGGCGTGATGACGACCATGGTGTGGCGCCACTCCAGCCGCTGAGCCATGGTCGCACTCAGCAGGAGGCCAGGGACAGTAGAGATGCATACTGCTCCTACTTTAATGGCCCTGGGGCAGTGGGCTGGCAGAACCAGCACGTCTAGTGGGGGTGGTTCTGGTTCCTCCTAAAATGGTGGCCATGGTGCTAACAGCAGGGTTGCTGCACCATGGTGTTTGCTTTTGGTTATTGAATTGTGTGCACAGATTTTAGTTAGTTAGTTAGTTAGTTTAGGTTTTATTTGTGTTATGTTGGTGCTGCACACTGTATCCTTTTTTGAGTTTTTTTTAATTAAAATTATATTATGTGTTTACAATGTAACATGATGTTTGAATGTCCATTGTCTTTCCTTTCTGTATCTGTGTTTTTTTTATAATTTCATGTGTCTTAAAAAAAATACATTTTTTTTTCTTGGATCCAAATTACTCTGTGTGAGCCTGATTACTTGGGGATGGAGGGCAGTGTGATCAAGGTTTGGGTTGTGGCCAGTGCTGTCACACACATTGGCACCTATGGCTGGGTATGACACACATGTGGGTGGGAATGAGCTATGTGAAGGTATTTGGGCATCAGTCTATGTGACAAATGTGTGTACATAACCCTTGTGGTATGGTGTGGGCAGAGGGTCAACTGGACACAACACATTGATGCAGCACCTAATATTGTCTGTCATGTGGGTTTAAGTAATTAGTGCAGCACATGTGCAGACACACACATCATGTCCATGTGGCATGTGAGCTGCTCAAGGCCATTGACATCTGTTCCCACATATGCGATCTGCATTGGGACTCTATATACACATTGGTATCCAGACGCACACATAGGCAAACACTTAGTTTAAAAAACGCCAGACTGTGTGATGTAAGCTGCTCCTGTGTGTCGCCTAAGCGTGACCTAGCAGAATCGCCACACTCCGCTATGTCACAAGCGCTTATTCCTGTGTGACAATGCCAACACTTTTACTACGCACACATAACCCAACACTTAATTTGTAATACGCACGGAGTGTGTGACTGTAAACCGCTCCTGTGTGACGAAAAAGTATCCCCTAGCTGAATATCACCACACTCCGCCATGTCACAAGCGCTTATTCCGTGTGACAATCCAAACACTACTACGTCACATCTCCACCATCCGCCCCTTCGCGCCGTGCCCAATCAGAACACTATTGTGTTGGTCAATGGTTGTCGTTTGGGCGCGGCGTCACGGACTGTGGCACGCCTATGTGTTGTCCCTGCTGCCCCAGGTCTGCCCATATTCCCTTGTGGTAGCGGCGTGTAAATGAGGGAAGGTGCTCTACAGAAGGTAACCTGCGGCACCCGTCGGTGCATCCAGGGATCGAAAAAACCTTCTGTGGAGCACCTTGTAGCGGCGTGTAATTGCGGTATCGGGTACCGTTAGAAGATAACCTTCTGTAGCGGCGTGTAAAGGTGCCATTAGAGTTTAGGTTGCGTCTCCACCATCTTTGGGAGGGGGTGTCTTTGCAGCTTTCTTTTCGTCCTCTGTGACTTTGAGGACAACGTCATTTGCCATGGTGTTGGTTTTGGTAGAGGACGCAGATGAGATGTTGTGTGGAAGGCTTTGAGGTCCGTATAGTTATCCAGCTTAATGTCTTGGGTTTTAAAAGCCTCTCTGACTTCTACTGAGGTTCTTGTATGAAGCCTCTTGCCACTGGCAAAACTTGTATCCTAAAGAAAAATAGCCAGCGATATTGAAAGTTCTTTTGAAGTAAAGCCTCAGTGAAAGGTTTGAGGAGAATGCGTTTTCTCAGGGTTATCACAGATAAATCCCAAAATAGTTTCAGGTGTGAATCTTCATAT
Source organism: Allobates femoralis (assembly GCA_033576535.1). Taxonomy (NCBI): domain Eukaryota; kingdom Metazoa; phylum Chordata; class Amphibia; order Anura; family Aromobatidae; genus Allobates; species Allobates femoralis. The sequence goes on from JARQOC010000003.1 coordinate 326,098,216, forward strand.
ATGATTTCCTGTGCCTCTCAAGCTCATCTTAGAATTAAGTACTTTGTTCGAAAGTCAAGAAAGCAGCACAGAACGTCGCGTGGTGGATCCCCTTGCTTAAGCTTGGGGCACAGGGATCTGTGCACCCTGACCATCTCAATCTCCTGGAGGTCATGCTCCAATAGTAGTTTATGGAAGACTTTGCTCACTGCTTTGCCCAAAGCTTTGAAGGGTACTGACTCTGGAAGACCTTTAACCCTTATGCTGTTCTTTCAATCTCGATTCTCGTGATCTTCCAGAGTGGCCTGGACCACATGTAGTTGTTCTTCATGTGTCTTAAGACAGTTCAGGAGTGCATTGGTTTGCTGTGCTCCTTGGGTACGCTCCAGTGCTTCAATTCTGTGACCTTGTTGGGATAGATCCTGTTTGATCTCCACCAACTCTCTTCCAATGGGCTCCAGGGCCTTGGCAAGTATTCAAATTATAAACTAGTGTGTCACAGGATTCTCTTTTGCAGTTCCCCCTCATATTGGAAACACTGTCCAAGTGTCAGTCGGAGTCTTCCGATAGAGTTGAATCCCCTGGTCTTGAGACTTTAGCGGGATCAGGCAGGGTGGCCTGCTTCTTGAAGAAGTTATCTACATCTGCCTGCATTGGTCGCTCTGGAGTATCCCCTTAATGCTTTAATTTCGGATTTCACCATTCTCATGTAATTACTGGGTTATATAGGTAGATAAGATTAATAAGGCATTCTGGTTTGCAGGTTTGTTGTGGGAAACCTATACTAGGTTACAATTGGAAAATGTTGTGTGCTCTGCAATGACTCCCAGTCAAAGAAGATTTGGAGTTTGTGTTGTGCGGAGAACCTAGATGTGGCCCTGCTGAGTATATAGGCAAGGATGCTACCAGTCCCGGTATATATGGAGGGCAGACTAGCCTGTTAAGTGGGTCTGCTGTGATGTTTGATTTGCCCAGGATCTCTGCTTGAGAGCCCCACTGCTGTCTGTGATTTTGTTGCTGTGCAGGGGCTTTATTTACTGGTGTCATATGGAAAGGGGTCTGACTGGCTGTCTCTCAAATCCTCTCTGTGCAGCTTATATTGCCCTCAGTCCCCTGCTCGCCTCTCCCACCGTTCTCCCTCCGTACCTTTACTAGAAACGGTGACCGCAGGTCCCTTACGGTGGTGCAGAGATACAGGCCCAGGACACCAATTTAGGCTGCGGCTTCTCCAGAATTGAAGGTCTCACAGCAACAGGGCGCGATCTTGGCCTTCCCTCGTTTCCTCTGTGTGAGCGGCGGTCTCAGCACGGTGACCAGAGGGTGAGGGTGCTGGCTATGACACCTCCTGCAGGTTTGTTGAGTGAGCAGCGTAGTCTGTGCATCCACGGATGTGGCCCGTGGGAGTTGCGATGATGGCTGCCGGGGGAGCGGGGGAGGTTGGACAGACCTACAGCTCTTCAGTCCGTGGGTAGCAGTGGGATCCCAATTTTTCCTTTCAATGAGCTCGGGTGGTGTGGGTCAGGTGCCAGGATGTGTCCTTTGGCGATACAGGAGCCCCTCAGGTCTGGATTCCGCGGATGCAGTAGTAATGCAGGGAGAGCGGTCATGCACATCTGCACTGCTCTGCGGCCATCTTGGATCTCAGGGTAGCTGTCTTCTCGATACAAGAGTTAGACAAATCTTTTAACAATAGAATGTTAGTGGATGTCTGGTGGTTTTGAAATAATATAATTTATCATTGAAATTCTAGGATTCTGGGCATGGCATACGAATAGATATAATGGTTCTTCTTGGGGTAAAGTCTTTTAATGATGAAGATATAATATAAATAAAAAGTTTAGTTTCTGTTTATCTATTCCATGGACTTTTTGCGCATTGCATCTTTTTACATTCGTCCCACGAGAGCCTCAAAAGTTTTCTGACAATATAATAATACCTTTTTATATCGCCAATCTTCATACAATATGCTTTAACTTAGACAATGTTTACAAGATATCAAGAAAAAAGTTCCATGTAATAATTTATCCTGACAGCAGTAAATATCATTTTCAACATTTTGTTACTAGTGATTTTATAGGCTAGGATCTTATAGAAACTTTACTTCTACATTGATTAAAGAGTGTAGATAGTCAAAATGCCAGTGAATCAGAGTGATGAGTATTTTGGAAAAACAACAATGGAAACTTGCAAAGGTATGTTCATCTGTTGAGATGGAGGAATCAGTTTTTTATGATCACCTTTTTAACCTCTTTCCAACACTTTACCTTTTTTTCTGCCCTTGTTCCAAGAGCCATAACTTTTTTTTTATTTTTCTGTCTGCATAAATACATGAGAGCTTGTATTTTTGTGAGATGAGATGTACTTTTGAAAAACCTAAGTCATTTTACCACACACTGTGCTGGAGAATGGGTAAAATTACAAATGTGGTGAAATTGGATAAGAAATAGCCAACGCAATTTTAACATTGTTTTTGTGAATTATTTTTTGGTATTTTGTGGTTTATTTGTTTGGTAGGAATGACCTGGCAATATGATTCTCCTCTGCAGTATAATAATGATTATACAAACTTGTCCATTTTTTAAAAAAATTATATTTGTGGTTTAACCCCTTCATGACCCAGCCTATTTTAGCCTTACTGACCTGGCCATTTTTCGCAATTCTGACCAGTGTCCCTTTATGAGGTAATAACTCTGGAACACTTCAACGGATCCTAGTGATTCTGAGATTGTTTTTTCGGGACATATTGGGCTTCATGTTAGTACTAAATTTAGGTCGATGATTTTTGCGTTTTTTTGTGAAAAAATAAAAAATTTTGCAAAAATTTTAAAATTTCGCAGTTTTCAAATTTTGAATTTTTTTTCTGTTAAAGCAGAGTTATGTGACTCAAAATAGTTAATAAATAACATTCCCCACATGTCTACTTTACATAAGCACAATTTTGGAAAAAAAAATTTTTTTGTTAGGAAGTTATAAATTCATCAGCAATTTTACATTTTTCCAGCAAAATTTACAAAACCATTTTTTTAGTGACCACATCACATTTCAAGTCCCTTTGAGGGGTGTACATGACAGAAAACACCCAAAAGTGACACCATTCCAAAAACTGCACCCCTCAAACTACTCAAAAGTACATTCAAGAAGATTATTAACCCTTCAGGTGCTTCACAGGAACTAAAGCAATGTGGAAGGAAAAAATGGGCATTTTAATTTTTCCATCAAAAATGTTCTTTTAGCCTCAATTCTTTCATTTTCACATGGGCAACAGGATAAAATGCATCCTAACATTTTTTGGGCAATTTCTCCTGAGTACGGTACACCAATACCTCATAAGTGGTCATAAACCACTGTTTGGGCACACGGCAGGGCTCAGAAGGGAAGGAGCGCAATTTGACTTTTGGAGCTAATTTTCCATTCAAAAAGTCAAATGGCGCTCCTTCACTTCTGAGCCCTGCCGTGCGCCCAAACAGTGGTTTATGACCGACCACATATGAGGTATCGGTGTACTCAGGAGAAATTGCCCAACAAATTTTAGGATGCATTTTATCTTGTTGCCCATGTGAAAATGAAAACATTTAGGCTAAAAGAAAATTTTTGTAAAAAAAAAAAAAAAAGTACTTTTTCATTTTTACGGATCAATTTGTGAAACACCTGGGGATTCAAAGTGTTCACCACCCATCTAGATACGTTCCTTGGGGGGTCTACTTTCCAAAATGGGGTCACTTGTGGGGGAGCTCTAATGTTTAGGCACACAGGGGCTCTCCAAACGTGACATGGTGTCCGCTAACAATTTGGGCTAATTTTCCATTCAAATTGTTAGCGGACACCATGTCGCGTTTGGAGAGCCCCTGTGTACCTAAACATTGGAGCTCCCCCACAAGTGACCCTATTTTGGAAACTAGACCCCCCAAGGAACTTATCAAGATGGATGATGAGCACTTTGAACCCCCAAGTACTAGACAAATGAATCCGTAAAAATGAAAAAGTACTTTTTTTCCCTAAATTTTTTTTTTTTTCATTTTTACGGATCAATTTGTGTAGCACCTGGGGGTTCAAAGTGCTCACTATGCATCTATATAAGTTCCTTGGGAAGTCTAGTTTCCAAAATGGGGTCACTTGTGGGAGAGCTCTAATATTTAAGCACACAGGGGCTCTCCAAACGTGACATGGTGTCTGCTAACAATTTGGGCTTATTTTCCATTCAAATTGTTAGCGGACACCATGTCGCGTTTGGAGAGCCCCCGTGTACCTAAACATTGGAGTTCCCCCACAAGTGACCCCATTTTGGAAACTAGACCCCCCAAGGAACTTATCTAGATGGGTGGTGAGCACTTTGAACCCCCAGGTACTCCACAAATTGATCCATAAAAATGAAAAAGTACTTTTTTTTTTCACTAAAATTTTCTTTTTTCATTTTTACGGATCAATTTGTGAAACACCTGGGGATTCAAAGTGTTCACCACCCATCTACATACGTTCTTTAGGGGGTCTAGTTTCCAAAATGGGGCCACTTGTGGGGGAGCTCTAATGTTTAGGCACAAAGGGGCTCTCCAAACGCGACATTGTGTCCGCTAACAATTTGGCTAATTTTCCATTCAATTTGTTAGCGGACACCATGTCGCGTATGGAGAGCCCCCGTGTACCTAAACATTGGAGCTCACCCACAAGTAACCCCATTTTGGAAACTAGACTCCCCAAGGAACTTATCTAGATGGGTGGTGAGCACTTTGAACCCAAAGGTACTTCACAAATTGCTCCGTAAAAATGAAAAAATAATTTTTTTGTGGAAAAAAAAGTACTTTTTCATTTTTACGGATCAATTTGGGAATTACCTGGAGGTTTAAAGTGCTAACCACCCATCTAGATAAGTTCCTTTGGGGGTCTAGTTTCCAAAATATGGTCACTTGTTGGGGAGCTCCAATGTTTAGGCACACAGGGGCTCTCCATATGCGACATGGTGACAGGTGGTTGGTATTTGGTGTAGTGTACGTCAGGTTGGTGTGTGTGGTGTAGTGTACACGTACATGTGGCATAGTAAATACCACACACACCAACCTGACGTACACAACACACACACACACCACCCTGATGTACATCACACCACACACCAACTTGACAAACACGTCAGGTTAGTGTGTATGGTGTAGTGTACGTCAGGTTGGTGTGTGGTGTAGTGTACGTCAGGTTGGTGTGTGGTGTAGTGTACATGTGGTATAGGAAACACCACACACCCCAACCTAACTTATACTACACAACACACACACAACACCCTGATGTGCACCACACCACACACCAACCTGACACACACGTCAGGTTAGTGTGTATGGTGTAATGTATGTCAGGTGGGTGTGTGGTGTAGTGTACGTCAGGTTGGTGTGTGGTGTAGTGTACATGTGGTGTAGGAAACACCACACACCCCAACCTAACTTATACTACACAACACACACACACCACCCTGATGTACACCACACACCAACCTGACACACACGTCAGGTTAGTGTGTATGGTGTAATGTAGGTCAGGTTGGTGTGTGGTGTAGTGTACGTCAGGTTGGTGTGTGTGGTGTAGTGTACATGTGCTATAGGAAACACCACACATCCCAACCTAACTTATACTACACAACACACACACACACCACCCTGATGTACACCACACACCAACCTGACATACACGTCAGGTTAGTGTGTATGGTGTAATGTATGTCAGGTTGGTGGGTGGTGTAGTGTATGTCAGGTTTGTGTGTGTGGTGTAGTGTACATGTGGTGTAGTTAACTCTACACACACAGCAACCTGACGTATACTACACCACACACCAACCTGATATACACCACACCACACACCAACCTGACATACACGTCAGGTTAGTATGTATGGTGTAATGTATGTCAGGTTGGTGTGTGGTGTAGTGTACGACAGGTTGGTGTGTGTGGTGTAGTGTTTCAGGCTGGAGTGTGTGGGTTCTATAGGGAATGTCAGGATGTCAGTCCATGGATGTGTGATAGACTTTAAAGCAGTCTTTCATGCACAGTCCAGGTTTGTCAGGACAGGTTTCACATTGGAAACGCGTGTCCTTTCTTATCCCCCTTTTATAGCAGACCGGCACCTTTTTTGTGATCTCCCTCTTTTGGATGTGTTTGGGATCTCACCGGGAAAATGTTGCCCTGGTACCATACGGGAACCTAGAGTTCCTGGGGTGCTGGGGCCAGCTCCTTCTTCACCTCCAAACATCAGGGCCTTTATCACCGCTTCCTGGAACTGGAGGAAGGTGTTGGTGGTCTGGCCTGCAGATCGTGATAGCACGTATGCATTATACAGTGCCATTTGAGCGATACGCATGGCCAGTGTTTTGTGCCACATCTTCGCCTTCCACATGGCACTGTAGGGCTGGAGGACTTGGTCAGAAAGATCAACTCCCCCATGTATTTGTTTGTACCCCAGAGCACAGTCCGGTTTGTAGACCTGTGCTTGGGTACCTCTAATGGTGGTGGCCGTGGTGCCAGGACCATCGATTGTGCTCAAGAAAAGGACATATCTTTTGTCCTTGAGCTTGACCACAACCATGTTGTCGCTACATTGGGCTCTGCTCTCACCCTTTGGAAGCAGCTGCCCAATTAGTGACAAAGGGAGACCCCTCTGGTTTCTGCGCACTGTACCACAAGCGGCGGTAGTTCTGGCAGAGAGGGACTGAAATAGTGGGACGCTTGTATAAAAGTTATCAACGTACAGATGATAATGTTTATCAAGCAGTGGGTGGATGAAATCCCACACTATTTTCCCACTTACCCCCAGAGCAGGTGAACACTCTGGAGGCTGGATCCTGGAATCCTTACCTTCATACACTCTAAAGCTGTGAGTGTACCCTGAGGTACACTCGCACAGCTTGCAGAGTTTTATTCCGTACCTCGCCTTCTTGCTGGGCAGGTATTGCCAGAACTGAAGCCTCCCACGGTGGCTCAAGTGGTTAGCACTGTAGCCTTTGCAGCACTGGGGTCTTGAGGTCCTGGGTTCAATTCCCACCAAGGACACTAAGGACAACATCTTCAAGGAGTTTGTATGTTCTCCCCGTGTTTGCGTGGGTTTCCTCCAGGCACTCTGGTTTCCTCCCACATTGTAAAGACATACTGATAGGATGTTTAGATTGTGAGCTCCAAGAGAGACAGCATTACTCATGTATGTAAAGTGCTATGGAATAATTAGCGCTATATAAATGAATAAATTATTATTATTATTATTATAAGTGGATGAGGGATTCATCCACACAAATTTCCCTTTGGGGAACGTACACTTCAGCAAACTTGTTGCTGAAGTGTTCGATGACTGGCCGAATTTTGAACAGCCTATCAAAATTCGGGTCATCGCGGGGAAGGCTGTGCGCATTGCCCTGAAATGTAAAAACTTATGAATCGCCTCAAAACATTTGCGAAACATGCCGTATATACTCGTGTATAAGCCGACCCGTGTATAAGCCGACCCCCCTACTTTTGACCCCAAAACCTGGGAAAACCTATTGACTCGTGTATAAGCCGAGGGTGGACCCCAGCACAGGTATACAGCCCCCAGCAGTGTGGTATACAGGCCTCCCCAGTGGTAGTATACAGCATCCCCCCCAGTGGTAGTATACAGCAGCCTCCCCAGTGGTAGTATACAGCATCCCCCCCAGTGGTATATACAGCATCCCTAAAGGTATAAACAGCAGGCCCCAGAGGCATATACAGCAGGCCCGAGAGGCATATACAGCAGGCCCCAGAGGCATATACAGCAGGCCCCAGAGGCATATACAGCAGGCCCCAGGGTATATACAGCAGTCCCCAGAGGTATACAGCAGGCCCCAGAGTATATACAGCAGGCCCCAGAGGTATACAGCAGGCCCCAGGGTATATACAGCAGGCCCCAGAGGTATACAGCAGGCCCCAGAGGTATACAGCAGGCCCCAGGGTATATACAGCAGGCCCCAGAGGCATACAGCAGGCCCCAGAGGTATACAGCAGGCCCCAGAGGTATACAGCAGGCCCCAGAGGTATACAGCAGGCCCCAGAGGTATACAGCAGGCCCCAGAGGTATACAGCAGGCCCCAGGGTATATACAGCTGGCCCCAGGGGTATACAGCTGGCCCCAGGGGTATACAGCTGGCCCCAGGGTATATACAGCTGGCCCCAGGGGTATACAGCTGGCCCCAGGGGTATACAGCTGGCCCCAGGGGTATACAGCTGTCCCCAAGGTGTATACAGGCAGCCCCCCAGTGGCACTAGCCCCCCCATCATGGAAAGAGCCCCCACACTGTGCAGAGCCCCCCCCCCGCTGCATTAACTTACCATCCAGCGTCTTCATCACCGCGGGCTGTCGCGTCCTTCCTCCCGCGCTGTCTTCCCGGTCTCATGTGACCCGGCGGTCGCTATGGAATGACGTCATCGCGCCGGGTCACGTGAGACCGGGATGACAGCGCGCAGGACCCGCGGCGAACACACTGGATGGTAAAGCATCGGGGGGGGGGGCTCTGCCAAGTGTGGGGGCTCTTTCCATGATGGGGGGGCTAGTGCCACTGGGGGGCTGCCTGTATACACTGGGGGGGCTGTATGCACGGCTCCCCCTGCCGCTGTGATGGGCGGGGGGAGCCGTGCATATCTAATGAGCGGCCCCACGTGACGGGCCGCTCAGTCATCAGCCTCCCCCCGCCTCCTCCAGCCTCCCCAGCACCCGGACACAGCCCCCACCACATATATTACCGTATTGACCCGTGTATAAGCCGAGGGGGTGACTTTTCAGCCCAATTTTTGGGCTGAAAAACTCGGCTTATACACGAGTATATACGGTAACTATTCCGAATACTGGAGTTTGATATAAAATATCTGTACTCCAGTATTGGCGATTTCTGGTTTCTTCACAATGCCCTTGTGAAGTACCAGTCCCCAATATTTCAACATTTCTACTAAGTCCACAGGACTCCAAGTACAAAAAAATGAATTTGGGTTTTTGGCCAGGAATTGTTGGGCGTAGATGTTGGTCTGCTCCACCATGAGACTCACAATGGCCTCAGAGAAATAGACTTTGAAAAAGTCTATTTCCCTGAGGTTTGCTGTCTCAAACTCGATTCCTGATTGGGGAAGGAAATCAGGAATCCGTGGAGTAAAAGTTTCAGGGATGGGGGTCCAAACGGGGGCACTAATGCTAAGTTGGGCGTGACTAGGTTGGGGGTTACTCACAGTTGGCTGTGGGTCTTCCTCCATGGCCTCCGGCTCTTCTTCCTCGGCGTCTGGGTCTTCTTCCCCGACCTCCAGACAACTTCTTGTCCTCCGCCGTCTTCGTGGTGGTCGCGAGTCGGTGTCACTGGAGGAGTAAGAATGGGGGGAATAGAGGAACGTGGGGTCCTCTCCCTCACTATCAGCTTCGGAGGCAATAATGGCATATGCCTGCTCAGCTGAGTACACCCTAGACTGGGATGAGCGGGACGAGCGGGACCTTTTGTGTGTGGTGTGTGTGCATGCGTGTAAAAAAAAGCTAAACTTTATTTTACTTTTGTGTGTGTATGTGCGAGTGATTGGTGCACCTTTTTAATTCAGGAGGGGGCTGTCAGGCGTGAGGGGGCAGGAGAAGGCTGTCAGGAGCAGGGGGGAAAGGAGGGGGCTGTCAGGAGCAGGAGGTAAAGGAGGGGGCTGTCAGGAGCAGGGGGTAAAGGAGGGGGCTGTCAGGAGCGGGGGGGGGAAAGGAGGGGGCTGTCAGGAGCAGGGGGGAAAGGAGGGGGCTGTCAGGAGCAGGGGGGAAAGGAGGGGGCTGTCAGGAGCAGGCGGGAAAAGGAGGGGGCTGTCAGACGCTGGGTGGAAGAAGAAGGGGGTGGCAGCAAGTCACAGGGCAGGGGTGGTGATCACGTGCCGGTGGGGGTGATCACAGGGCAGCGGGGGTGATCACGGGGCAGAGGGGGTGATCATGGGGCGGATGGGGCGGTCATGGGGTGGCGGGGGCAATAACGGGGTGGCGGGGGCGATCATGGGGAGGAGGGGGCAATCACGGGGTGGCGGGGGCAATCATAGGGTGGCGGGGGTGATCACGGGGTGGCTGGGGCGATCACAGGGCAGATGGGGCCGCGGGGGCGATCACGGGGCGACAAGGGCAATCACGGGGCGGCGGGGGTGATCATGGGGCGGAGGGGGCAATCACGGACGATCAAATGGTGGTGGGATTGATCACGGGGCAGTGGGGGCGATCACGTGGCGGAGGAAGCGATCACGGGGCGATCACGGGGCAGATGGAGCCGCGGGGGCGATCACGGGGCGACAGGGGCAATCACGGGGCGGCGGGGGTGATCATGGGGCAGAGGGGGCAATCACGGACGATCAAATGGTGGTGGGATTGATCACGGGGCAGTGGGGGCGATCACGGGGCGGAGGAGGCGATCACGGGTGATCACGGGGCGATCACAGGGCAGAGGGGGAAATCACGGGCAGAGGGGGCAATTACGGGGCAGAGGGGGCAATCACGGGGCAGAGGGGGTGATCACGGGGCGAAGTGGGTGATCACGGGGCTGAGGGGGCGATCACGGGCAATCATGAGGCGGCGGGGGCGATCACGGGGCAGAGGGGGCGATCAGGGGCAGAAGGGGCAATCATGGGGCGGAGCGGACGATCACTGGGCGGCGGGGGAGATCACGGGATGGCGGGTGCGATTACGGGGCGGAGGGGGCGATCACGGGCGATCACGGGTGGCGGGGGCAATCACAGGGCGGAGTAGGTTGTAGCCTAAATTAGGATACGCCAAAAGACTCGGTATTCTCGTCAGCATTTGTGTCTGACCAGTCCACATGCAGGACCTTAATCTCTAATCTCAGTGTCCAGCTAAAAACCAACACTTGTCTGCATTCATTTAACATTTGTGTGCGCCAGGAGTGGGTTGTAGCATAAATTAGGATACGCCAAAAGACTCGGTATTCTCGTCAGCATTTGTGTCTGACCAGTCCACCTGCAGGATTAAACCACTGTAATCTGTAATCTCAGTGTGCAGGTAAAAACCATCTTTTGGACGTCTTCATTTAGATGTATACAGACAGCACAACATTGAAAATGCGTAAGGCCGGTGGGAAGGGACAAGGAAGTGGACGTGATGGTGGTGCAGGCAGAGGCCGAGGCCGTGTGCAAGCTCAAATTGCGCAACGACAAACGCCCACATCATCTCGCTCGACCTTCCTGTCCCAACTTCTAGGGGACCGCAGCAGTACACCGCTATTAAATCAAGACCAGTGTCAACAGGTTGTTAGTTGGATAGCGGATAATGCTTCCAGTCAGTTTGGCACCACCACAAATAGCCTGTCTTCCACAAGGTCAAGTGTCAGTAGCCGTGAGACTGGACCGCACATTTCACTCCCTGATCCTCCTTCCTCCCACCATGCAGAGTGCCCGGCCCTGGATATAACTGATCCCACACTTGGACACTCTGAAGAGCTGTTCACTTATCCATTCGTAGATTCTGGCCTCTCGCCAGCTTCACTTGAAGTGGGTCATGAGGAGATCGTATGTACCGATGCACAAATATTTGAGCAGTCACGGTCTCACGAAGGCAACGGTGGGAACGTGTCTCAACAAGAGGTGGACGATGATGAGACACAATTGCCAGAAAGTCAGGAGGAGGACCAGGGTGCGGAAGTGCAAGACGACGTGGTGGATGATCCAGTAACTGACCAAACCTGGCAGTAGGACATGCAGAGCGAGGACAGCAGTGCACAGGGGGAGTTAGGCATAGCATCACAAAGACCGGAAGAAGCAGGGTGGTGGCCGCAGGCAGAAGGCAGGCAACCATTCCCCGGAACAACAACACGACAGAAGTTGCCAGTACAACTGTTAGGTCTTCCCGAGTCTGGCTGTTTTTTAAGGTGTCTGCAGATAATTCAAAAAAGGCCATTTGAAACACCTGCCATGCCAGCATCAGCAGGGCTAGCAAAACTAGCAGCCTGACCACCACCAGCATGATCAGGCACATGTCAGCAAAGCACCCGACTTTGTGGGATGTACACCAGAGTCCAGGAGCAGTGTCTGCGGGTGGAACCTCTGCCTCTTCCACTGTTCACTGTTCACTGTGCAAGACAATCCCTGTCCATACTGCAGGCGAAGATGCCTCCTGTCCTTCACCTGTAGTTGCACAAGCAGAAATAGCACCATCATCAACCACGTCCTTGTCCCAGCACAGCGTTCAGTTATCCATACACCAATCTTTGGAATGCAGGCACAAATACGCTGCCAATGCCCCACATGCCACAGTTCTAAACGCACACATTTAGCGACTGCTTGCGCTGGAAATGTTGCCTTTTAGGCTAGTGGAGACGGAAGCATTCCGCAACCTGATTGCGGTGGCTGTCCCACTTTACTTGGTCCGCAGTCGCCACTATTTTTTCCGGTGTGCCATCCCCACATTACATAAGCACGTGTCACAAAACATCATACGTGCCTTTAACAACGCAGTTTCAGGCAAAGTCCACCTAACCACGGACACGTGGACAAGTGCTTTTGGGCAGGGCCGGTACATCTCACTGACGGCACACTGGGTTAATATTCTGGAAGCCGGGACCTAGTCTAAGCTTGGGACGAAACACGTCCTTCCGACACCAAGGATTGCAGGCCCTAACTCAGTCAGCGTTTCACCCACAGTGTACAGCTTCAAAACGTCATGCTCCTCAGCCTCCTCCTCCTCCTCCACTTCAATCTCCACACCAGTCCCAAGCTGGAAGCACTGCAGCACTGCCTCGGCTAAGCGGCAACAGGCTGTGCTGAAGCTAATATGCGTAGGTGACAAACCCCACAATGCTAAAGAGTTGTGGACAGCTCTGAAACAGCAGGTAGATCACTGGCTCACACCGCTGAACCTACAGCCAGGCATGGTCACGTGTGACAATGGCCGGAACCTGGTGGCGGCTCTGAGGAGAGGCGAGCTGACACATGTTCCATGCGTGGCCCATGTGCTCAACCTCGTGGTTCTGCGGTTTCTGAAATCCTACCCAGAGCTGTCGCATCTGCTCATCAAAGTACGCCACGTGTGTGCCCATTTTAGAAAGTCACCTACTGCTTCTGCCGGCCTGGCCGGCTTTCAGCGGCGTTTGCAGCTTCCGGCTCACAGACTGGTGTGGGATGTTTCCACGCGTTGGAATTTCACACTGCACATGTTGGTCAGGATTTGTGAGCAGAAGAGGGCAGTTGTTGGGTACCAGCATCAACTAGGCCGTTCGTATGCGGTTCAAACTCCACACATAAGACCTCAGGAGTGGACATGGATGTCCGACATATGTACCGTTCTCCAGAACTTTGAGGACTCCACCAAGATGGTGAGCGGCGATGACGCCATCGTTAGCGTTACCATCCCGCTTCTATGTCTTCTAAAACGCTCTCTGCTGAAAATCAAAGTCGATGCATTGCAGGCGGAGCACGATGAGTTGGAGCAAGAAAACGTACTGGGTGATTACACACAGCCCAGCCTCATCTCATCCCAACGTGCATTGGAGGACTATGACGAGGAGGATGAAGAAATAGAGCTACTTCCATGCGGAATTGACGGTAATACATGCACAACCGTCAGACCGTTGGTTCAGCATGGATGGCCAGAGGACGGGGGAGAGGAGGAGGAGGATTAGGCCAGCATGGACAGTCATGCCGTTGGTGAGGACCCTGAAGCCTTGCCTGTTAACAGTCTGGCGCACATGGCTGACTTTGTTACGCTGCCTGTCTCGTGACCCTCGCGTTATCAACATCTTGGCGGACACTCATTACTGGTTGGTGACACTTTTAAACCCATGCTACAAGAAGAACTTTATTTCTCTTATTCCCGAGGTGGAGAGGTCTACAAAAATGCTACAGTACCAGAAGGCCATAGTCGCGGAATTAGTCAAAAAATTCCCTTCTGAAAACGCTAGCGGCAGAGGTCACGATTCGGTGGACAACCAAGGTGTCCGGCCGAGAGAGGCACAAGTCCAATCTAGCAGAGGTAGGGGAACACTCTCAAAGATCTGGGACAGTTTTCACAGCACCTCCCGTAGTAAAGGGTCTGAGGTTCGGGGTAGTGTCACAAGGACTGCAAAGTTTGTGAAGATGCTGAGGAAGTACCTTGCCGATCGTACTAAAGTGCTCCTAGACTCCTATGTGCCTTATAATTATTGGGTATCCAAGCTGGACATGTGGCAGGAATTGTCTCTCTACGCCTTGGAAGTCCTGGCCTGCCCTACCGCTAGCGTTTTGTCAGAGCGTGCTTTTAGTGCCGCAGGTGGAATCATTACTGATAAACGCACCCGCCTGTCAACTGAAAATGCTGACAGGCTGACTCTGATCAAGATGAACAAGGGTTGGATTGGGCCTGACTTCACCACACCACCACCAAATGATAGCGGAATTTAAATTTTGTGGCGGTAAATTGCCATGCACCTCCGCACACCCACACATGGGTACACACTTCATGACTTTGGCTATTTGCTGTACTGCTCCTCCTTCTCCTCATCCACCACCATCATATGATCAGTGCGACTGTGGTTCATGATGCCACAAAAACATAATTTTTTTTACGTCATATTTATGATGATGATGACCCTAACCGTTCAAAAGTTAGGCAGTGGTTTCATGTATACCCCCCAGGGGTAAATGTTTTGGTCCATGCTTGCCGAATGGGCATTACAAGTACAGAGACCCGATTCTTTGTAATGAGAACAATATTTAGAGGCTCTCCTCCTTATTTCTTTCCAGGGGCATTGAAGTGCCTAACAATTTTTGGCTGCCCTGCCTAGGGCAATCCTACAAAAGACCCACTTCCTTATAATGGGCACAATATTAAAAGAGGCCCTCAGAGTGCCACACAATTTTTGGCTTCCCTGCCTAGGGCAATCCTACAAAAAAACCATTTCCTTATAATGGGCACAATATTAAAAGAGGCCCTCATGCATGCCTCTATCCAGGGGCATCAGAGTGCCACACAATTTTTGGCTGCCCTGCCTAGGGCAATCCTACAAAAGACCCACTTCCTTATAATGGGCACAATATTAAAAGAGGCCCTCATGCATGCCTCTATCCAGGGGCATCAGAGTGCCACACAATTTTTGGCTGCCCTGCCTAGGGCAATCCCACAAAAGACCCACTTCCTTATAATGGGCACAATATTAAAAGAGGCCCTCATGCACGCCTCTATCCAGGGGCATTGGGGTGTCTCCCAACTTTTGGCTTCCCTGCCTAGGGCAATCCTACAAAAGACCCACTTCCTTATAATTGGCACAATATTAAAAGAGGGCCTCATGCATGCCTCTATCCAGGGGCATTGAAGTGCCACACAATTTTTGGCTTCCCTGCCTAGGGCAATCCTACAAAAGACCCACTTCCTTATAATGGGCACAATATTAAAAGAGGCCCTCATGCATGCCTCTATCCAGGGGCATCTTGGTGCCTCCCAAGTTTTGGCTTCCCTGCCTAGGGCAATCCTACAAAAGACCCACTTCCTTATAATGGGCACATTATTTAAAGAGGCCCTCATGCACGCCTCTATCCAGTGGCATGAAAGTGCCACACTATTTTTGGCTGCCCTGCCTAGGGCAATACTACAAAAGACCCACTTCCTTATAGTGGGCACAATATTAAAAGAGGCCCTCATGCATGCCTCTATCCAGGGGCATCTTGGTGCCTCCCAAGTTTTGGCTTCCCTGCCTAGGGCAATCCTACAAAAGACCCACTTCCTTATAATGGGCACATTATTTAAAGAGGCCCTCATGCACGCCTCTATCCAGTGGCATGAAAGTGCCACACTATTTTTGGCTGCCCTGCCTAGGGCAATACTACAAAAGACCCACTTCCTTATAGTGGGCACAATATTAAAAGAGGCCCTCATGCACGCCTCTATCCAGGGGCATTGGGGTGTCTCCCAACTTTTGGCTTCCCTGTCTAGGGCAATCCTACAAAAGACCCACTTCCTTATAATGGGCACATTATTTAAAGAGGCCCTCATTTACGTCTCTTCCCAGGGGCATGGGTGTGCCACACAAATTTAAAAAAAAATAATCTTACATATAATCCAAAAAACTAACATACACCAACTCTGTCTCACAAGTGGGTATGAGCCCTCAATATTTTCTCCATGAAAATCCATTTTGGTTTCATTTTGTAACGTTTTCTTGACAGTCCGTAAATGTGGCATAATAGTCTGACAGCATTGTTCACAGCAGTGACGTTGGAGTCTGAAATGCTTACAGGGTTCTTCCTCATGCTGTTCCCATGTCATTTCAGCACCGTTCTGATACTTTTGTGACATTTTTAGGGTTTTTCCATGCTGCCGGGGGTTATGCCAGAAAAATACTCGGGTCTCCCATAGGATAACATTGGGCTCGGTGCTTGGGCCGAGTACACGAGTATCTTGGGATGCTCGGCCCGAGCTCTGAGCACCCGAGCATTTTAGTACTCGCTCATCTCTAGTTAGCACTGTATGGTGGCTCAGTGGATGGCACAGTATACAGTGGCTCAGTGGTTAGCACTGTAAACGGTGGCTCAGTGGTTAGTATTGTATGGTGGCTCAGTGGTTAGAATTGTATGGTGGCTCAGTGGTTAGAATTGTATGGTGGCTCAGTGGTTAGCATTGTATGGTGGCTCAGTCGTTAGCATTGTATACAGAGGCTCACTGGTTACCATTGTATACGGAGGCTCATTGGCTAGCACAGTATATGATGCCTTAGTGGTTAGCACAGTATATGATGCCTCAGTGGTTAGCACAGTATACGATGGCTCAGTGGTTAGCACAGTATACGATGGCTCAGTCGTTGGCACTATATACGGTGGCTCAGTGGTTAGCAGTGTATAGTGACTCAGTGGTTAGCACTGTATGGTGGCTCAGTACTGTATGGTCGCTCAGTGGTTAGCACAGTATATGGTGGCTCAGTGGTTAGCACTGTATACTGTGGTTGAGGGGTTAGCACAGTATATGGTGGCTCAGTGATCAGCACTGTGAATGGTGGCTCAGTGGTTAGCACTGTATACTGTTGGCGGTGACCAATCAGCGAACCGCGATTTAAATCACGCGTCAAGAGCGCTGATTGGTCACCACCTACCGCGGCGACCAATCAGTGAAGAGGCGCGCGGCTTGGCGGGAGATTTGAATCCCATGCCACTGATTAGCTGAGCGCTGCGGGATTCAACACCTCCAGCGCTGTCTTCTCCTCTCACTTACCTCCAGCGCTGTCTGCTCCTCTCACTTACCTCCAGTGCTGTCTGCTCCTCTCACTTACCTCCAGTGCTGTCTGCTCCTCTCACCTCCTCCAGCGCTGTCTGCTCCTCTCACTTCCCTCCAGCACTGTCTGCTCCTCTCACTTCCCTCCAGCGCTGTCTGCTTCTCTCACTTTCCTTCAGTGCTGCCTGCTCCTCTCACTTCCCTCCAGCGCTGTCTGCTCCTCTCTCCTCCCTCCAGTGCTGTCTGCTCCTCTCTCCTCCCTCCAGCGCTGTCTGCTCCTCTCACTTACCTCCAGCGCTGTCTGCTCCTCTCACCTCCTCCAGTGCTGTCTGCTTCTCTCACCTCCTCCAGTGCTGTCTGCTCCTCTCACTTACCTCCAGTGCTGTCTGCTCCTCTCACCTCCTCCAGTGCTGTCTGCTCCTCTCACTTACCTCCAGCGCTGTCTGCTCCACTCACTTCCCTCCAGTGCTGTCTGCTCCACTCACTTCCCTCCAGCGCTATCTGCTTCTTTCATTTCCCTTCAGCGCTGTCTTCTCCTCTCACTTCCCTCCAGCGCTGTCTGCTCCTTTCACTTCCCTCCAGCGCTGTCTGCTTCTTTCATTTCCCTTCAGCGCTGTCTGCTCCTCTCACTTCCCTTCAGCGCTGTCTGCTCCTCTCACTTCCCTCCAGCGCTGTCTGCTCCTCTCACTTCCCTTCAGCGCTGTCTGCTCCTCCAGTGCTGTCTGCTCCTCCCACCTCCTCCAGCGCTGTCTGCTCCTCTCACTTACCTCCAGTGCTGTCTGCTCCTCTCACCTCCTCCAGTGCAGTCTGCTCTTCTCACTTCCCTCCAGCGCTGTCTGCTCCTCTCACTTCCTCCAGCGCTGTCTGCTCATCCAGTGCTGTCTGCTCCTCCACCTCCTCCAGCGCTGTCTGCTCCTCTCACTTCCCTCCAGTGCTGTCTGCTCCTCTCACCTCCTCCAATGCTGTCTTCTCCTCTCACTTCCCTCCAGCGCTGTCTGCTCCTCTCACTTCCCTCCAGCGCTGTCTGCTCCTCTCATTCCCTCCAGCGCTGTCTGCTCCTCTCACTTCCCTTCAGCGCTGTCTGCTCCTCTCACTTCCCTCCAGCGCTGTCTGCTCCTCTCACTTCCCTTTAGCGCTGTCTACTCCTCTCACTCCTCCAGCGCTGTCTGCTCCTCTCACTTCCCTCCAGCGCTGTCTGCTCCTCTCACTTCCCTCCAGCGCTGTCTGCTCCTCTCACTTCCCTCCAGCGCTGTCTGCTCCTCTCATTTCCCTCAAGCGCTGTCTGCTCCTCTCATTTCCCTCCAGCGCTGTCTGCTCCTCTCACTTCCCTTCAGCGCTGTCTGCTCCTCTCACTTCCCTCCAGCGCTGTCTGCTCCTCTCACTTCCCTTCAGCGCTGTCTGCTCCTCTCACTTCCCTCCAGCGCTGTCTGCTCCTCTCACTTCCCTCCAGTGCTGTCTGCTCCTCTCACGTCCCTCCAGCGCTGTCTGCTCTTCTCACTTACCTTCAGCGCTGTCTGCTCCTCCAGTGCTGTCTGCTCCTCTCACCTCCTCCAGTGCTTTCTGCTTTTCTCACTTACCTCCAGTTCTGTCTGCTCCTCTCACCTCCTCCAGTGCTGTCTGCTCCTCTCACTTACCTCCAGTGCTGTCTGCTCCTCTCACTTACCTCCAGCGCTGTCTGCTCCTCTCATCTCCTCCAGTTCTGTCTGCTACTCTCACCTTCTTCAGTGCAGTCTACTCCTCTCACCTCCTCCAGCGCTGTCTGCTCCTCTCACTTCCCTCCAGTGCTGTCTGCTCCTCTCACTTCCCTCCAGCGCTGTCTGCTCCTCTCACTTCCCTCCAGCACTGTCTGCTACTCTCACTTCCCTCCAGCACTGTCTGCTCCTCTCACTTCCCACCAGCGCAGTCTGCTCCTCTCTCCTCCCTCCAGCGCAGTCTGCTCCTCTCACTTCCCTCCAGCGCTGTCTGCTCCTCTCACTTCCCTCCAGTGCTGTCTGCTCCTCTCACTTGCCTCCAGCGCTGTCTGCTCCACTCACTTCCCTCCAGCACTGTCTGCTCCTCTCACTTCCCTCCAGCGCTGTCTGCTCCGTTCACTTCCCTTCAGCGCTGTCTGCTCCTCTCACCTCCAGCGCTTCCTGCTCCTCTCACCTCCTCCAGTGCTGTCTGCTCCTCTCACCTCCTCCAGTGCTGTCTGCTCCTCTCACTTCCCTTCAGCGCTGTCTGCTCCTGTCACTTACCTCCAGCGCTGCCTGCTCCTCTTACCTCCTCCAGGGCTGTCTGCTCCTCTCACCTCCTCCAGTGCTGTCTGCTCCTCTCACTTACCTCCAGTGCTGTCTGCTCCTCTCACCTCCTCCAGTGCTGTCTACTCCTCTCACTTACCTCCAGCGCTGTCTGCTCCACTCACTTCCCTCCAGTGCTGTCTGCTCCTCTCATTTCCCTCCAGTGCTGTCTGCTCCTCTCATTTCCCTCCAGCGCTGTCTGCTCCTCTCACTTCCCTTCAGCGCTGTCTGCTCCTCTCACTTCCCTTCAGCGCTGTCTGCTACTCACACTTCCCTCCAGCGCTGGCTGCTCCTCTCACTTACCTTCAGCGCTGTCTGCTCCTCCAGTGCTGTCTGCTCCTCTTGACTCACCATAAGCCCGTGGACTCCAGTTTAGACAGGCTGTAGCTTCTTCCTCCTTGTCACGGGTGGGCCGCGCCTGCCGGTAGTCGGGCCCGGTGGAGTGCAGATCAAAAGTTGAAGACGTCTTGTAGGAACAGATTAAAGGGGTTAATTTATTCGTGACGCCACCTATGAGTAGTTCGGTAATCGTTACCGACGCTGCGGAACCTCCGGGGGATGGACAGCAGCAAGATGGAACGCTCCCATAGGCTGAGCGGTGATCCCCGGAGGCTGGAGCTGCTTAAGATGTTGTGCGGCAGCTGCGGTTACCTTGTGTGCGGATGGATGCAATCATAAGGAAGCACGGACACTGAAAGTCTCTGTAATGGGTCTTTACTGTAACCAGCAGGCAGTACATGGTATACAGTTAACGGGTAGTGGACCGGGTGGACTCAGCAGTGATAGATGTCCCTCAGAGATCCGTAGTGTTCCTCTATTCTAGCAGAGGTGAACTGCTGCCAGCTTCGGTACCAGTGAAACGGCTGTGAGTTTGGCACGGGGGTATTTTGGAACCCGTGGTTGGTGATGCCCGATCCCGGTTGTTGAGGCCTCAGGTGCTAACACCCGACCGGTGACGGCCCGGGGACTGCACGAGGTGCAGAGCCCCCGCTCCTACTCCAAGTTCAAGTCTGTGTCTTCTGTCTAGACTCGACTCCCAGACTCTCTCCAGACTAAACTAAACTAAGTGTCTGTACTTCTCCTACACTACCCTTGCACTCCGCCCACCAGGACCTTGGATTGGCCCTCTATGTTAAGTGATGCATGCAGGGTTTCGGATCTCTCAGTTAACCAGATAACTGCTGTGTCGGAGAATATTGCGGCTGCATTTATGGCTGCAATACCCTCCTGTGACGCACTCGTTGCGGGGCGCCACACTCCCCCTTGGTTTAATACGCTTGTCCCCAAGCGTCACACTACCCACATTACAGAGGTTTTTTGTATTTTATAACAGGTAATACACTTTTATTAATGACAGGTCATTATTTTGCATAAAAGTGAGGCAGTAAAATTAACAGGTTAACAGATTGCGCGGACCCGGCGGGCGGTCGGTTGTCCTTAGGTAAAAGTTCAGGCTGTAGTCGCCAAGTCGCGGTGTTATTTTGCAAACAGGAAGAAGTCTCTTGGCAAAAAGTTCAATCAACAAAATCACTTATGGAGGGCAGGGTTCCGGACTCGTATAGCGAACCACCCGTCACAGCATACATATCGCTCATAGGTTACAATGTCTCCTCTATATAAGTCTCGGTTAGGATGCCCTCGCGGTAGGTGCGATTCCACATCACGGCGCCCCACGAACACTTCAGTACTCACACCCTCCTCCCTTACGAATCCCCATCCGGTGGATAAGTTAAAGGTGCTCACCCATCCGGTTTTACGGAACTCATTAGGCAATGGTGGTTGGCGGCGGGCTTCAGCGCGGGCCTGCATGTTGGCGCGCAGCCGAGCGTGCCACTCCTCCATTCGGATGCGACGTACCTCTTCGTCGGAGTGATGCGGCGTGTGGATAAAGTCACTACGGCGTGCTGGTTGTTGAACGGCTTGAGTCTGGTGGGCAGTCTGGAGCGGAGCCCGGTTGAACGGAACTGGAGAAGATGTTTCTGCGGCGGCACCCGACCAGCGTACCTGAGCAGATCGCCCGGCAGAAGGATCCTTGATGTCTTCCCAGGCGAACCCGGTGTAGAGGTCCTCAGCTGGGCTATAGGTCTCATCGTCATCATCCTCGATCTCTCCCTCGATGACCACGTCGGGCTGCTCGGCTGACGGAGATGATGGAATAGAATCCTCTGGGTCGATGGGTGGCTGTGCTGCAATGTTCTCCTCGAGGTCATCCTGCAGGGCTTCCAGGCTGCCTGCCTCTTCTTCTGTAGCAGCGGGAAGTGGTGTTTCGATCCCGGTCACCAGGTAGGCCTCGATAATTGCGGAGGAGGCCTCCGGTTCAGGGGAGAAACAGGCGACAGTCTCGGTAGTGGTGAAACTAGTCGCGGGTTCCGCAAGTGGAACCAGGTAAGTACCGGTATGCGGTTCTTCTGTGGAGCAGGTTGCAAGCTCGGGCTCACACATGGTCGCTGTTCCAGGCTTTGGAGCAGGATAAGCGGTGGTCTCTACCGGGATGACACAGTCTATTGGTTCTGGAGACGAGGCTGGACAAGTGGTCGGCGTGGGCGAGGCGGTGCTGAAACTCGAGATGTCGTCCGGCCCTGGAGTGGTTGCACCCGAGCGGCTCTGCTGCATCGCACGATGTAGTCTGCTGCCCAAGCTCGCACTCCAACTGCGGATGGTCCATTCTACGGTTTCTAGGAGCCGTACCCGGAGGTCTTGCAGATCTTCTTGCCAGAAGTCGGGGCTGCCGTTGATATCAGGTCTCTCAGTCTTGAGCTGGCCATGTTTCTTGGAGGAACCACACCCGTCTCTACCCGGTAGCTGTACTGGTGAAGAGCTGGTGAAGAACGGTCTGTCTGACACTCCCATTTCCTTTGGGCTTTTGTAGTCCAATCGTGGAAAAGTCTTTGGGGTCCGCCCCCATGGTTGATTCGAGCAATCAGGGCGGACAAAGAGTTTTGGCGCCTTTGCCTTTAGCCCTCCCACGATGAGGGGCGGTGGCTCACCCCTGGGCTTGCACGTGGCGGATCCTTATGGCGGGAACGCCATCTTGGGCGCCATCTTGGCCCACGGTGAAAAGGCGGGAAAGTTCTTCTAGGGACGAACAAAGTCCAAATTGTAGACATTAAAGTCATTTTTAAACACATGATACCCGTTAGGGAACGGGCCTGCTCGTATCCTGTTCGTGACGCCATTTTCTGACTCACCGTAAGCCTCTGGACTCCGGTTTAGACAGGCTGTAGCTCCTTCCTCCTTGTCACGGGTGGGCTGCGCCTGCCGGTAGTCGGGCCCGGTTGAGTGCAGATCAAAAGTTAAAGACATCTTGTAGGAACAGATTAAAGGGGTTAATTTATTCGTGACGCCACCTATGAGTAGTTCGGTAATCGTTACCAACGCTGCGGAACCTCCGGGGGATGGACAGCAGCAAGATGGAATGCTCCCCACAGGCTGAGCGGTGATCCCCGGAGGCTGGAGCTGCTTAAGATGTTGTGCGGCAGCTGTGGTTACCTTGTATGCGGTTGGATGCAATCATAAGGAAGCACGGACACTGAAAGTCTCTATAATGGGTCTTTACTGTAACCAGCAGGCAGTACATGGTATACAGTTAACGGGTAGTGGACCGGGTGGACTCAGCAGTGATAGATGTCCCTCAGAGATCCGTAGTGTTCCTCCATTCTAGCTAAGTCTTTGCCATTGTCGCCCAGGAATACCAGGTCGGGTACGGGGAGGCTGCTTCAATCCCTATCCAAGATGTACGTTATGGATGTTTTGGGGAGCCTTGGGTCCCTCGGTGGGTACACCGCTGGTTAGACGACTGGAAGTTGGCTGGTGGTGGGGTGCTCCTGTAAAGCTGCTCCTCCACGCTTCTGGTTCGCGTAGCAGAGGTGAACTGCTGCCAGCTTCGGTACCAGTGAACCGGCTGTGAGTTTGGCACGGGGGTATTTGGGAACCCGTGGTTGGTGATGCCCGATCCCGGTTGTTGAGGCCTCAGGTGCTAACACCCGACCGGTGACGGCCCGGGCGCTGCACGAGGTGCAGAGCCCCCGCTCCTACTCCAAGTTCAAGTCTGTGTCTTCTGTCTAGACTCGACTCCCAGACTCTCTCCAGACTAAACTAAACTAAGTGTCTGTACTTCTCCTACACTACCCTTGCACTCCGCCCACCAGGACCTTGGATTGGCCCTCTATGTTAAGTGATGCATGCAGGGTTTCGGATCTCTCAGTTAACCAGATAACTGCTGTATCAGAGAATATTGCGGCTGCATTTATGGCTGCAATACCCTCCTGTGACGCACTCGTTGCGGGGCGCCACACTCTCACCTCCTCCAGTGCTTTCTGCTCCTCTCACTTACCTCCAGTGCTGTCTGCTCCTCTCACCTCCTCCAGTGCTGTCTGCTCCTCTCACTTACCTCCAGCGCTGTCTGCTCCTCTCACTTATCTCCAGCGCTGTCGGCTCCTCCCATCTCCTCCTGTTCTGTCTGCTTCTCTCACCTTCTTCAGTGCCGTCTACTCCTCTCACCTCCTCCAGCGCTGTCTGCTCCTCTCACTTCCCTCCAGCGCTGTCTGCTCCTCTCATTTCCCTCCAGCGCTGTCTGCTCCTCTCACTTCCCTTCAGCGTTGTCTGCTCCTCTCACTTCCCTCCAGCGCTGTCTGCTCCTCTTACTTCCCTCCAGCGCTGTCTGCTCCTCTCACTTCCCTCCAGCGCTGTCTGCTCCTCTCACTTCCCTCCAGCGCTGTCTGCTCCTCTCACTTCCCTCCAGCACTGTCTGCTCCTCTCACTTCCCTCCAGCACTGTCTGCTCTTCTCTCCTCCCTCCAGCGCGGTCTGCTCCTCTCATTTCCCTCCAGCGCTGTCTGCTCCTCTCACTTCCCTCCAGCGATGTCTGCTCCTCTCTCCTCCCTCCAGTGCGGTCTGCTCCTCTCACCTCCTCCAGTGCTATCTGCTTCTCTCACTTTCTTCAGTGCTGTCTACTCCTCTCACCTCCTCCAGCGCTGTCTGCTTCTCTCACTTCCCTCCAGCGCTGTCTGCTCCTTTCACTTCCCTCCAGCGCTGTCTGCTCCTCTCACTTCCCTCCAGCGCTGTCTGCTCCTCTCACTTCCCTTCAGCACTGTCTGCTCCTCTCACTTCCCTCCAGCGCTGTCTGCTCCTCTCACTTCCCTCCAGCGCTGTCCGTTCCTCTCACTTCCCTCCAGCGTTGTCTGCTCCTCTCACCTCCTCCAGTGCGGTCTGCTTCTCTCACCTCCTCCAGTGCTGTCTGCTCCTCTCACTTACCTCCAGCGCTGTCTGCTCCACCCACTTCCCTCCAGTGCTGTCTGCTCCTCTCACCTCCTCCAGTGCTGTCTTCTCCTCTCACTTCCCTCCAGCGCTGTCTGCTCCTCTCACTTCCCTTCAGCGCTGTCTGCTCCTCTCATTTCCCTTCAGCGCTGTCTGCTCCTCTCACTTCCCTTCAGCGCTGTCTGCTCCTCTCACTTCCCTTCAGCGCTGTCTGCTCCTCTCACTTCCCGCCAGCGCTGTCTGCTCCACTCACTTCCCTCCAGCGCTGTCTGCTCCTCTCACTTCCCTCCAGCGCTGTCTGCTCCTCTCACTTCCCTCCAGCGCTGTCTGCTCCTCTCACTTCCCTCCAGCGCTGTCTGCTCCTCCAGTGCTGTCTGCTCCTCTCACCTCCTCCAGTGCTTTCTGCTCCTCTCACTTACCTCCAGTGCTGTCTGCTACTCTCACTTCCTCCAGTGCTGTCTGCTCCTCTCACTTACCTCCAGTGCTGTCTGCTCCTCTCACTTACCTCCAGCGCTGTCTGCTCCTCTCATCTCCTCCAGTTCTGTCTGCTACTCTCACCTTCTTCAGTGCAGTCTACTCCTCTCACCTCCTCCAGCGCTCTCTGCTCCTCTCACTTCCCGCCAGCGCTGTCTGCTCCTCTCACTTCCCTCCAGCACTGTCTGCTCCTCTCACTTCCCTCCAGCGCAGTCTGCTCCTCTCTCCTCCCTCCAGCGCAGTCTGCTCCTCTCACTTCCTTCCAGCGCTGTCTGCTCCTCTCACTTCCCTCCAGTGCTCTCTACTCCTCTCACTTCCCTCCAGTGCTGTCTGCTCCTCTCACTTCTCTCCAGCGCTGTCTGCTCCTCTCATTTCCCTCCAGCGCTGTCTGCTCCTCTCATTTCCCTCCAGCGCTGTCTGCTCCTCTCACTTCCCTTCAGCGCTGTCTGCTCCTCTCATTTCCCTCCAGCGCTGTCTGCTCCTCTCACTTCCCTTCAGCGCTGTCTGCTCCTCTCACGTCCCTCCAGCGCTGTCTGCTCTTCTCACTTACCTTCAGTGCTGTCTGCTCTTCCAGTGCTGTCTGCTCCTCTCACCTCCTCCAGTGCTTTCTGCTCCTCTCACTTACCTCCAGTGCTGTCTGCTACTCTCACCTCCTCCAGTGCTGTCTGCTCCTCTCACTTACCTCCAGTGCTGTCTGCTCCTCTCACTTACCTCCAGCGCTGTCTGCTCCTCTCATCTCCTCCAGTTCTGTCTGCTACTCTCACCTTCTTCAGTGCAGTCTACTCCTCTCATCTCCTCCAGCGCTGTCTGCTCCTCTCACTTCCCGCCAGCACTGTCTGCTCCTCTCACTTCCCTCCAGCACTGTCTGCTCCTCTCACTTCCCTCCAGCGCAGTCTGCTCCTCTCACTTCCTTCCAGCGCTGTCTGCTCCTCCCACTTCCCTCCAGTGCTGTCTGCTTCTCTCACTTCCCTCCAGTGCTGTCTGCTCCTCTCACTTCCCTTTAGCGCTGTCTGCTCCTCTCACTTCCCTCCAGCGCTGTCTGCTCCTCTCACTTCCCTCCAGTGCTGTCTGCTCCTCTTACGTCGCTCCAGCGCTGTCTGCTCTTCTCACTTACCTTCAGTGCTGTCTGCTCCTCCTGTGCTGTCTGCTCCTCTCACCTCCTCCAGTGCTTTCTGCTCCTCTCACTTACCTCCAGTGCTGTCTGCTCCTCTCACCTCCTCCAGCGCTGTCTGCTCCTCTCACTTACCTCCAGTGCTGTCTGCTCCTCTCACTTACCTCAAGCGCTGTCTGCTCCTCTCATCTCCTCCAATTCTGTCTGCTACTCTCATCTTCTTCAGTGCAGTCTACTCCTCTCACCTCCTCCAGCGCTGTCTGCTCCTCTCACTTCCCTCCAGCGCTGTCTGCTCCTCTCACTTCCCTCCAGCACTGTCTGCTCCTCTCACTTCCCTCCAGCACTGTCTGCTCCTCTCACTTCCCTCCAGCGCAATCTGCTCCTCTCTCCTCCCTCCAGCGCAGTCTGCTCCTCTCACTTCCCTCCAGCGCTGTCTGCTCCTCTCACTTCCCTCCAGTGCTGTCTGCTCCTCTCACTTACCTCCAGCGCTGTCTGCTCCACTCACTTCCCTCCAGCACTGTCTGCTCCTCTCATTTCCCTCCAGCGCTGTCTGCTCCTCTCACTTCTCTTCAGCGCTGTCTGCTCCTCTAACTTCCCTCCAGCGCTGTCTGCTCCGTTCACTTCCCTTCAGCGCTGTCTGCTCCTGTCACTTACCTCCAGCGCTGCCTGCTCCTCTCACCTCCTCCAGTGCTGTCTGCTCCTCTCACCTCCTCCAGTGCTGTCTGCTCCTCTCACTTCCCTCCAGCACTGTCTGCTCCTCTCACCTCCTCCAGTGCTGTCTACTCCTCTCACTTACCTCCAGCGCTGTCTGCTCCACTCACTTACCTCCAGCGCTGTCTGCTCCACTCACTTCCCTCCAGTGCTGTCTGCTCCTTTCACCTCCTCCAGCGCTGTCTGCTCCTGTCACTTACCTCCAGCGCTGCCTGCTCCTCTCACCTCCTCCAGTGCTGTCTGCTCCTCTCACCTCCTCCAGTGCTGTCTGCTCCTCTCACTTCCCTCCAGCACTGTCTGCTCCTCTCACCTCCTCCAGTGCTGTCTACTCCTCTCACTTACCTCCAGCGCTGTCTGCTCCACTCACTTACCTCCAGTGCTGTCTGCTCCACTCACTTCCCTCCAGTGCTGTCTGCTCCTTTCACCTCCTCCAGCGCTGTCTGCTCCTCTCACTTCCCTCCAGCGCTGTCTGCTCCTCTCATTTCCCCAGCGCTGTCTGCTCCTCTCACTTCCCTTCAGCGCTGTCTGCTCCTCTCACTTCCCTCCAGCGCTGTCTGCTCCTCTCACTTCCCTTCAGCGCTGTCTGCTCCTCTCACTTCCCTTCAGCGCTGTCTGCTCCTCTCACTTCACTCCAGCGCTGTCTGCTCCGTTCACTTCCCTTCAGCGCTGTCTGCTCCTCTCACCTCCAGCGCTGTCTGCCCCTCTCACCTCCTCCAGTGCTGTCTGCTCCTCTCACCTCCTCCAGTGCTGTCTGCTCCTCTCACCTCCTCCAGTGCTGTCTGCTCCTCTCACTTCCCTTCAGCGCTGTCTGCTCCTGTCACTTCCCTCCAGCGCTGTCTGCTCCTCTTACTTACCTCCAGCGCTGTCTGCTCCTCTCCTCTTAGGGGTCTCGCATGCATAACATCCCACATTTGTGTTATCTTTTCCCCCCCAGCTTATTTTTTGGTTTACGTCCCACCTTGCTAGGGGCCACCATTTCCCGCAGATTTTTGTTTCTCCTATATATTACATTGGGTCTTTTGGGTAGGTGATCACCGAGGATCGGGTCACTCTTCAACACAAACCAATACTTATTTATCAAATCTAGAATAAATTTTCTAGGTTGGCAATAAGTGGTTACCAAGCTCCATTTAGTCTTGTTTACAATTTCCTCCTGATCCTTTTTCCTTTTATTGTTTGACATTTTCTGTATGCATAATTCTTGCGTAAGATCTTTTGTTCTTTTGTATGCAACCTGCAATAAACGTTTCGACTTTAGGACAGAATCGAACATTCTAAAGAAAAGGTTTAGAGAGAAGGTCATTTTATGCATGAATTGTAAAAATTCTTTTTTTTAAAAATTTTTTAAGCATAGAGCAGCTTTGTGTCTGGAGTGCGGCTCTACAGGTGGAGGTGAACAGGAGATTGTTCTTTGTTGGATAAAGGAAGGGTTAATTGAATAATTGGGAACCAGCCATTTGGAAGCAAAGCATTGTTTAACAAAAGACCAATCATGAGTACTGTATATACTCGTGTATAAGCCGACCCGTGTATAAGCCGACCCCCCTACTTTTGCCCCCAAAACCTGGGAAAATCTATTGACTCGCGTATAAGCCGAGGGTGGACCCCAGCACAGGTATACAGCCCCCAGCAGTGGTATACAGGCCCCAGCAGTATGATATACAGCAGCCCCCAGTGGTATATACAGCAGCCCCAGTGGTATTGCAGCCCCTATATACAGCAGCCCCAGTGGTATTGCAGCCCCAGTGGTGTATACAGCAGCCCCTATATACAGCAGCCCCAGTGGTATTGCAGCCCCAGTGGTATTGCAGCCCCTATATACAGCAGCCCCAGTGCGGTATACAGCAGCCCCAGTGCGGTATACAGCAGCCCCAGAGGGGTATACAGCAGCCCCAGAGGGGTATATAGCAGCCCCAGAGGGGTATACAGCAGCCCCAGAGCTGTATACAGCAGCCCCAGAGCTGTATACAGCAGCCCCAGAGGGGTATATAGCAGCCCCAGAGGGGTATACAGCAGCCCCAGAGGGGTATACAGCAGCCCCAGAGGGGTATACAGCAGCCCCAGTGGTGTATACAGCAGCCCCTATATACAGCAGCCCCAGTGGTATTGCAGCCCCAGTGGTATTGCAGCCCCTATATACAGCAGCCCCAGAGCTGTATACAGCAGCCCCAGAGCTGTATACAGCAGCCCCAGAGGGGTATACAGCAGCCCCAGAGGGGTATATAGCAGCCCCAGAGGGGTATATAGCAGCCCCAGAGGGGTATACAGCAGCCCCAGAGGGGTATACAGCAGCCCCAGAGGGGTATACAGCAGCCCCAGAGGGGTATATAGCAGCCCCAGAGGGGTATATAGCAGCCCCAGAGGGGTATACAGCAGCCCCAGAGGGGTATACAGCAGCCCCAGAGGGGTATACAGCAGCCCCAGAGGGGTATATAGCAGCCCCAGAGGGGTATACAGCAGCCCCAGAGGGGTATACAGCAGCCCCAGAGGGGTATATAGCAGCCCCAGAGGGGTATATAGCAGCCCCAGAGGGGTATACTATAGCAGCCCCAGAGGGGTATACAGCAGCCCCAGAGGGGTATACAGCAGCCCCAGAGGGGTATTTAGCAGCCCCAGAGGGGTATACAGCAGCCCCCGCTGTATACAGCAGCCCCCGCTGTATACAGCGGTACCCGGCTGTATACAGCCCTCCCCCCTGGTATACCGGGCCCCCCCTGTGGCAACCTGTAAAGGAAGCGATGATTATACTTATCGGGTCGCTGTCGCCGACGCCGACGCCGCCGCTCTGTCACCGTCCGTCACCGTGCTCCTTCCCGTCTTCATGCTTCCTTCACGGGCGCACAGAAAATGACGTCATTTCCTGTGCGACGGTGAAGGAAGCATGAAGACCAGGAGGAGCGCGGTGACGGACGGTGACAGAGCGGCGGCGTCGGCGACAGCGACCCGATAAGTATAATCATCGCTTCCTTTACAGGTTGCCACAGGGGGGGCCCGGTATACCACGGGGGGGGGGGGCTGTATACAGCCGGGTATATATATTTTTTTTTTATGATTACCGTATATACTCGTGTATAAGCCGAGGGGGGACTTTTCAGCACATTTTTTGTGCTGAAAAACTCGGCTTATACACGAGTATATACGGTAACTGCTTTCTATATAATGCCAATGTCCACTGTACCCCCTTACACCACCTGATGAAGACTGTTTATACAGTTGAAACGCGTAGTGGAGCTGTGAGGGGAGCTAAGAAATTAATAAAAGGTTTGCCATTTATGAAAACATCTTATATGTCTGCTTGATCCTTAGAGCGCTCCTAATCAGACCGCCATTACTTTTTATTTGCATCTTATCTCAGAGCCGACATCTATTACTGCTGGGATGAAGATTGCAATCAGCAGTGACCTCTTCACCTACATAGAAGAGTCCTCTGGTGGGGCGACGCTACGTTCTACACAGGCTGGAGGCCAGGAGTAGACTCGATGGTTCTGGTGAGAGTAGGGGCGGTCTACTGCATGGATCATCGTCGTTTTGCTGAGGTACACTGTGCTATACACAGCACAATAGAATGAGGGCTTTGAATTTAAGATTTGGGCGCAGGAACAGCGAGGCCCCTGCAAATCAAAGTGACTGCTGTCTCCCTGCAGCGCCCCTGGTGCGTGGCACCCTGTGCGGCCGCACAACTCGCACATGTGTAGGGCCGGCCCTGCTCCCATAGAAATATGCCTGCTACATGCTGCTGTGTGAACCTGTCCTTGTAAATTTAGAAAACGTGTCATACAAAAGTCAAACGGTTTATTACTCCTCCTTGCCATCTGCCACTCTGAGCTCCCACGAAAACATACCACCCCTCACTGTCAGGTCTGTACCCCTGCAGAAACCCAGGAGCCCTCCGCCATCAGCACGGAGCCCAGGGCCCTGAATCCGCTGGAATGGGCATTATTCTTGTCCCAATCTATGGACAAACTTGTCTCAAAACCTGGGCCAAGCCATGCAGTATTGTCCCCCTAGCAACACTGGACCCCACGACCAGGGCTGAACCTAGCTTCTCTGCTGCCCGAGGCTAACTGCAAAACGGCACCCACCCTCCGCTTGCAAATTTTGTTCATCGGTAGAAATTATTATTGTTACATCTGGTTCATACAGGTTTCTATCTATCCTGTAAAAATAAGAACACTAGTGGCCATTTTAATTTAGAGAAATAGATAAAAAGTTGTCCAAATACAAGGATGTCAGCGCCATCACACGCCGTTACAAGAACCACACAGAAGATTCCAGAACAAGGGTCATTAATGGCAATAACAGGCTTGGCACAAGCAATCAGACACACAATGATAGCGGCAGAGCTGTGGTTCTGTAGGCAGACAGAGTCCTGCATCCTTATAGCACAGAGGGCAGCACTGATTACCAACCTATTATCTCTGGCACACGCATACAAAACTCTGGGCAGCTCCAACACACTACGCCTGTGTCTCCTGAAACACTCAGCCAGAGACAAGCGCTGCACATGGGGCTGTCCAAAGCGAATAGCAGGAGCCATACAATTGGGTTGACTAAGGGATGTGGGAGTGGAAAGGGGGACAAGCGCCTCCGACCAACCACCACTCAGGAGAGATATGGTTGAAGACCTGTATGTACCGAGGGGCAGCATTGGACCTAGTGTGTAAGTTATGGCCAATCAGTCCTGCAGTAGAGGGACATCCTGCACCAGGGGCATACATAGAAATTATGGGCCCCATAGCAAAAGTCCTTTTTGCCCTCCCCCGCCCCCCCAAAACAATATTTGGCTGGGTCACATAAGTACATATGTCACAACTTTTGAGCCCTGAAAAAGTAATTTTCCTCCTATTGAAACCCTAGATTCCTCTTTCATTGCTCCCATAAAATACGATGCCAACATTGTGTCCCACAAACACTGAATGATGCCCCCTAGTGACTTCCTCCACACACACAGTATGATGACCCTACTGTACCCCCTTAACTACTCTGGCACAATATGATCCCGAACTGTGACCCACACACAGCCCTCCATACAGTATAATAGCTCCACACCTCTCCACACAGTATAATGGCCCCAACACAGCCCTCATATAGCCCTCCAAGTATTATCATGCCCCCACAAAGCCCTCCAAAATTATAATGGCTTCCATATAGTAGAATTGGCTCCATATATTATAATGCATCATTCATAGTTCTCCATATAGTATATTATACTGTCATATTCCTCCATATAGTCCACCATATAGTATAATGCACCCCCACAGTCCTCCATAAAGTATAATGCACTCCCACAGTCCTCCATAAAGTATAATGCACCACCCACAGTCCTCCATATTATATAATACACTCCAATAGCCTTCAATGTAGCATATTGCATGCCCAAAGTCCTCTATATGTTGTAATGTACCCCATAGTCATCCAAATACTATAATGCTCCCCCATAGTCCTCCATATAGTATACTGCACCCCCATACTGCTCCATATAGTATAAAGCACCCCATAGCCCTCTATATAGTATAAAGCACTCCCCATAGTCCTCCAAATAGTATAATGCACCTCCCATAGCGCTCCATATAGTATAATGCACCCCATAGCCCTCCATATAGTATAAAGCACCCCCCATAGTCCTCCAAATAGTATAATGCACCCCATAGCCCTCCATATAGTATAAAGCACTCCCCATAATCCTCCAAATAGTATAGTGTACTCCCATAGTGCTCCATATAGTATAATGCATCCCATAGCCCTCCATATAGTATAAAGCACTCCCCATAGTCCTCCAAATAGTATAATGCACCCCCCATAGTTCTCCTTGAAGTATAATGAACCCCACAGTCCTCCATGTACTATAAATCACTTCCCATAGTCCTCTAAATAGTATAATGCACCCCTTTAGTGCTCCATATAGTATAATGCACCCCATAGCCCCCATGTATAATAGTCAACACTCCCCATATACAATAGTAAGCAGCACCCTCCATATACAATTGAGCCCCATATATACAATATGCAGTACCCCCCATATACAAAAGCAGCACCCCCTACAATACAGCACCCCCATATACTATACAGCATCCCACCATAAACAATGCAGCACCCCTCCATATATAATAGTCATCAACACCCCCATATAAAATGCAGCACCCCCATATAAAAGTCACCAGCACCCCCCATATACAATGCAGCACCCCCCATATGAAATAGTCAGCAGCACCTCTCCATACAATGCAGCACCCCCATATTTAATACAGCACCCCCATATAAAATAGCAGCACCCCCCATACAATGCAGCACCCCCATATACAATACAGCACCCCCCATATAAAATAGACAGCAGCACCTCCCCATACAATGCATCCCCCCCATATACAATATAGCACCCCCATATAAAATAGTCAGCAGCACCCCCCCATACAATGCAGCAACCCCATATACAATGCAGCACCCCCATAATCAATATGGCACCCCCCATATAAAATAGCAGTACCCCCCATACAATGCAGCGCCCCCCATATGAAATAGTCAGCAGCACCTCTCCATACAATGCAGCACCCCCATATTCAATACAGCACCCCCCATATAAAATAGCAGCACCCCCCATACAATGCAGCACCCCCATATACAATATAGTACCCCTCATATAAAATAGTCAGCAGCACCTCCCCATACAATGCATCCCCCCCATATACAATATAGCACCCCCATATAAAATAGTCAGCAGCACCCCCCACATACAATGCAGCACCCCCCATATAAAATAGTCCTCTTAAATCTTCATGATGGCACCACCCCCCATAATCGGCATCCCCAGGCACCCGCCCTCCAGTGCCTAATGGATAATACGTCCCTGTATATACCTAGATGCAGATCATATATACTGGGATAAGGGATCATAACCAGGATGGAGATCAAATATACCAGGATATACCAGGATGGGGGATCATATATACCAGGATGGATGCTATATACTAGGATGCGGGCCATGTAACAGGATGGAGATCACATACCCAGATGGAGATCCCATATATCAGGATGGGGACCATGTACCAGGATGGGAGCCATATATACAAGAATGGAAGATCATATAGATTGATTGTAAAATGGTATCTGGCATTATAAGATGAACCTCATCTATCATTAAAAACAATTTTCCTTCTCTTTCCTTTTGGGGTGCATTTTATAATCTAGTGCGTTTTATAAAGCGAAAAATACGGTACTTTTCCTCTGCCATGCATATTAAGATTTAAGGCTACATTCACACACACCATTTTTTGTGTTTTTTTGCAGATTCACTTTTCAGCTGCAAAACGGATACAAATTTTCAAAAAACGCATCATCTATTCACACAGAGCATTTTTGATGCATGCGTTCTTTTCAACTCATAGACAATTGAGTCAATGGAAAAAGCGGATTTGAAAAATGACGCACAAATTGACATGCTTATTCTTTGTGAGGATCTATTTTTGAGATCAAAAATGGATCCTCACAAAACGTGACTCTTGGGGCTGACTCCTATTGTTAGGTAGGCATGGCCGTGGGACTTTAGGGGCCGACCCCTACTGTTGGGCAGGTCTCAAGCACCGTGGGCATGTGACTCTAGGGTGCCGACCCTTACTGTTAGGCAGGTATCGAGATAGCACCATGGGTGTGGGACTCTAGGGGCTGACCCCTACTGATTATACTTTACCCTACTATTAGGCAGGTATCTAAGTAGGCAGCACATGACAGGGAGAGTTCATCTATACTGTCTGTTTTTTTGTGGCCTTTATATGTTTGTAATGTTGGTGATCACCTTGCACCATATTTAACAAATTGTAATAACAATAATTTTTTAAGAGTTGGTTTGATAATTCTGTCATTCAAGTGGAAAGGGGGAAGGGATAGGCCGCTCCACCGCCCATTAACCTCCTGGATTCCTTCACCTGGTGTGGCAGCTTGGCAACTGCCCAAGAAACAATGTGAAGTAGAAAACACCGGTGCTTGTCTTCTTGAATTTCTCTTTATTATTTTTTGAAAATTATAAAATCATTCAGCGTGCTAGCTGGGCGCTAGACGCGTTCCGGAAGAACAACTTCCTTAATCATTAGCAAATACAAAATATAAAAACTTATACATATATAGAAAAGAAACCTCCAACCACAGCTGAACATAGTTTACAATGGTAATAATAAAGGAATTGAAAGTTTAACACTTTCACATGTTATGGAGTTGAACCTTGCACAAGAGGAGTATTAAACTACTTTCTAATACACAAATCATTACTATTCTTAAATATGATACAGTATATATATTTGGTATCTTTATAAATTTCCACCCTTGATGTTTTTATTTTGTTTCTTTTCTTTTCTTTTTTTATATATGATGGAAAACCAGTATACTATCATACAGAGAACATTTCAGTGTGTATTAATATAATTGTGATAATTATTATTATTTAAGAATAGTAATGATTTGTGTATTAGATAGTAGTTTAATACTCCTCTTGTGCAAGGTTCAACTCCATAATATGTGAAAGGATTAAACTTTCAATTCCTTTATTATTACCATTGTAAACTATGTTCAGCTGTGGGTGGAGGTTTCTTTTCTATATATGTATAAGTTTTTATATTTTGTATTTGCTAATGATTAATGAAGTTGTTCTTCCGAAATGCGTCTAGCGCCCAGCTAGCACGCTGAATGATTTTATAATTTTCAAAAAATAATAAAGAGAAATATAAGAAGACAAGCACCGGTGTTTTCTACTTCACATTGATAATTCTGTGATCCTGAAGAAAGCAACACACGATGAAAATCTGAGTAAGCAAGTGAAGATTGTACCTGGCTGTGAGCCAGCAGACGTGTAGGACGCACAGTTGACATCTGGAGAGTCTATAGATGGCTGAGTTTCTGTCGGAGATGCTCACATCTGGCAAGAAGGAAATATTCTCCGTATTGATTATGTTTTCAGAATTGTTTTTCATGTTTTACATTATCTATAATTTCCTTATGGCCACTTCCGTCCGGTTGTAACGGTATCCCATAATCCACCACGACAGCTGGAAGTGCGCCGACCGCCATATTGGAAGACCCATTTCGTCTTCCAGTACGGCGATCGGTGCACTCCCAGCCGACACCCCCCATGCACCCAGCTCGGCTGCCTGATCACCTCCACCCGTTCCCCACATCCTGCAGCCTCCCTCACAAACCCAACACCACAGCTGCCCCAGCCACACACACTGCACAGGGAACTTACAGGACCTCTGGTGACGTCACAATCATGGGCGGAGCCAGATGCACATGACTGTGACCTCAGCAAAGGTCCTATGCCTGCACACATCGACTCGCCAGTCCACCCGGTCTCCTGCCTGCCCCAAGAGGTACATTCCCCCTCAGCCCAGTCTCCCGCCCACCTCCACCCGCTCTCCTACCCCAGCACTCCGCTCCCCTTCTCCTGCTTCCCTCTCTGCAGGGTCTTACCACTGCCCATGGAATAAAGACCTGTCTGATGCAGCATCATGTGACCCCCGCTGCAATGATTAATCCAGGCGACCTTCGCCAAATCAGACTGTTTATTTCTTCGTGGGCTGTGGTAAGATCCTGGTGAAGGTGTGAGACTGCGTGTGTGTGTGGTATATGTGTGTGTCTGTGTATGCATATGTGTGTGTGGGTTATATATGTGTGTATACCTGTGTGCATCTGTGCATACGTGTGTGGGGGTATATACATGTGTATGTATACGTGTGTGGGGATATATATGGGTACATACCTGCATACCTGTGTAGGGGGTATACCTGTGTATATACATGTGTGTGCGTGCAAACGTGTGTGGGGGGTATATATGTGTATATACGTGTGAGTGTGTGTGCGCGTGCATGCATACATGTGTTAGGGGTATATATGTGTATATACGCGTCTGCATACATACGTGGGGGTATATATGTGTATATACTTATGTCTATATACGTGTGTGCACATACGTGTAGGGGGGTTGTACATGTCTATATACATGTGTGGGGTGTATATATGTGTATATACGTATGTTTGTGTGCATGTGAATACATGTATGAGGGGTATACATGTGTATATATGTGTGTTTGCGTGCATACGTGTGTGGGGTATCTATGTGTATATACGTGTTGTGCGCGTGCATGCATACATGTTTGAGGGCCATATACAGTGTTGGTCAAAAGTATTGACACCCCTGCAATTCTGTCAGATAATACTCAGTTTCTTCTTGAAAATGATTGCAATCACAAATTCTTTGGTATTATTATCCTCATTTAATTTGTCTTCAATGAAAAAAACACAAAAAGAATTGTCCTAAAGCCAAATTGGATATAATTCCACACCAAACATAAAAAAAGGGGGAGGCCAAAAGTATTAGTGTGACGCCCCTGCGTCTAGGAGGCCACAAAAAGGAACTGCAGCCAGGCAGGTAGGACAATTGTTGCACTACAATACCCTCACAGCCCACACAACCCACGTACAGTAGGTGGCAGCATCCAGCTCTGAGATTGGTGACTCTAGGCAAGCGAGGAGTGGTGGATTTAGAGGAGTGGGTTGGGCACACACGTAGTCAGGTGACTTGACAGTAGAAATAGTGAGGGGGAGGAGGAAGGAGTTCAGTAGGCCCAGGGTGCCGACCAGACAAGATCAAGAGTAGGCCATTGTGAGCTGAACAGCAAAGACCAAGAACAGGCCGAAATACAGCAGGAGGTTGAGTAAAGCTGAGCAGGAAGACAGGCTCACACATCCTGGAAGAGTGAAGGATAGGAGCGCAGAATCTGTACCGAGCCAGTGTGAGCTGGAGGAGAGAGAAAGCACGTCCAGAGGCCAGATCCCAGGAGTGTGAGGAGAAAGAGAGGGACGGTGAGACCCGGGCCCTAGAGATACAGCTGAAGCTACCGACTGCAGGCGGAGTAGCCCTCCTACAATACTGAAAGACGCAGAGAGAAAGAGCCTGGTAAGCCTCACACTTGAGGACTGCTGGAGGCTGGGCTGAGTAGAGTGTCGGCTCTAAAGGGGACCGTAGTTTTACCCGGAATCCCCAAACAACACGACGAGGGACCACAGCTAACGTTAGGGTCCCTACCCCAAAGGACAGGCAGCTCAGTTGACAAACAGGAGGACCCACAGGGGCCCGAGTCACCGCCATACTGTCCGGTGTCACACACAACGAAGTAACCCAGAGAACATAAACAGCCCGGAAAGGACACAGAGACAGTGTGAGGGGTCACAGAGAGAGAGAGACCTGGCTACAGAGATAAAGGGAACCCGGAGGGGAGAGTGAGCCCGTGTATTAAGAACTGAGACCGTAAAGAACTGTAACCAACTGTGAGCTGTATTACCAAGCTTTGAGAGTAAACACGGAAAACCCTGAATCTGCTTCCCTGGTGTCTCTGCGTGAAAAGCTATTCCCTCCATACAGATACCGCAAGCCCTCCACCTGCAGAGCCACAGCACAGCCTGTCAGCACCAGCATTGAGGAGAGATCCCTGCAGCGTCTGCACAGTAAGTGTACCGAACATTCCACAATAGACTTTAACTCATACTGCCTCGGGGAACACAGTTCTACCCACTGGAACTATCCCATCCACGCTGCTATTCCATCATCCCCAAAGGTTCTGCAGCAGCGGCGGCCCCATCACTGGCCGCATATAGTGGGTGGCGTCATGACTGACAATCCCCTGTAAATATTCCCCTTTTATTGCCGAGCCCGGGACACGGACCGGACCAGGACCACCCATGACTTCCCCAGTAGCCGACCCGGTCCGGTGCCGAGTACCCCCGTCCCAGTGGGCCCGACATTAGCACTGTTAGAAAAATCATGTGATGCTTCTCTAATTTGTGTAATTAACAGCACCAGTAACTTACCTGTGGCACCTAACAGGTGTTGGCAATAACTAAATCACACTTGCAGCCAGTTGACATGAATTAAAGTTGACTCAACCTCTGTCCTGTGTCCTTGTGTGTGCCACATTGAGCATTTAGAAAAGAAAGAAGACCAAAAAACTGTCTGAGGGCTTGAGAAACAAATTGTGAGGAAGCATGAGCAATCTCAAGGCTGCAAGTCCATCTCCAAAGACCTGAATGTTCCTGTGTCTACCGTGTGCAGTGTCATCAAGAAGTTTAAAGCCCATGGCACTGTGGCTAACCTTCCCTAGATGTGGACGGCAAAAAAAAATTGACGAGAGATTTCAATGCAAGATTTTGCGGATGGTGGATAAAGAACCTCGACTAACATCCAAACAAGTTCAAGCTGCCCTGCAGTCCGAGGGTACAACAGTGTCACCCATACTATCCATCGGCGTCTGAATGAAAAGGGACTGTATGGTAGGATACCCAGGAAGACCCCACTTCTTACCCGAGACATAAAAAAGCCAGGCTGGAGTTTGCCAAAACTTACCTGAGAAAGCCTAAAATGTTTTGGAAGAATGTTCTCTGGACAGATGAGACAAAAGTAGAGCTTTTTGTGAAAGACATCAACATAGAGTTTACAGGAGAAAAAGAGAGGCATTCAAAGAAAAGAGCACGGTCCCTACAGTCAAACATGGCGGAGGTTTCCAGATGTTTTGGGGTTGCTTTGCTGCCTCTGGCACTGGACTGCTTGACTGTGTGCATGGCATTATGAAGTCTGAAGACTACCAACAAATTTTGCAGCATAATGTAGGGCCCTGTGTGAGAAAGCTGGGTCTCCCTCAGAGGTCATGGGTCTTCCAGCAGGACAATGACCCAAAACACACTTCAAAAAGCACTAGAAAATGGTTTGAGTGAAAGCACTGGAGACTTCTAAGGTGGCCAGCAATGAGTCCAGACCTGAATCCCATAGAACACCTGTGGAGAGATCTAAAAATGGCAGTTTGGAGAAGGCACCTTTCAAATAGCAGGAACCTGGAGCAGTTTGCCAAAGAATGGTCTAAAATTCCAGCAGAGCATTGTAAGAAACTCATTGATGATTACCGGAAGCGGTTGATTGCAGTTATTTTGGCTAAAGGTTGTGCAACCAAGTATTAGGCTGAGGGTGCCAATACTTTTGTCTGGCCCATTTTTGGGTTTTGTGTGAAATGATCAATGTTTTGCTTTTTGCTTCATTCTCTTTTGTGATTTTTTCATTGAAGACAAATGAAATGAAGATAATAATACCAAAGAATTTGTTGATTGCAATCATTTTCAGGAAGAAACTGAGTATTATCTGACAGAATTGCAAGGGTGTCAATACATTTGGCCACAACTGTAATATGTATGGCCCTCTATGATCATAGTTGGATTTTAGTTCTCTGCCTTAACTCTGGATGTAAGTACCCTGGTCAGGGTCATGGATGGGCACCTCACAGAATCCGTGTACCCGGGGGCGTAACTACAATATGTGTACAAGGGTACAATCGCACACGGGCCCTGGAGCCTAGAGGGCCCCAAAAGTCTCTTTGACCTATAGACGAAGACTAATGATATTAAAGATTTGCAATTGGGGGCCCGTTAGAGCTTTTGCATCGAGACCCGTGAGCTTCAAGTTTCGCCACTGTGTATACCCTTTATCTGCCCCATCCTATTGGTGCAGTAAGAAGTAAAAAATGGTGAATATGGACAGATTCAGATCTGTTTGCAAACATGGCTTTTATTTTGCCGTCATTCTCGTTTTGGCTCGTATATTGGCGACAGACGTTTGGTTGCTGCACAGTCCTATCCAAAAATGTGTCAGCGCGTGCTTCCTGACAGTTATATAGACCGTGCATCAAGATGTCATCCATCGCTTTACAGTTACATTTGCTGTCATGGATGGAAAATATATTAAGAAATATTGCTATAATTAGCTGAATGTTTCTTTTAATGGCTGCTTCCAGAAAGCATTAAAATAAATCTTCAAAATTAGAAAATTTGTTAGATA
Organism: Allobates femoralis; assembly: GCA_033576535.1. Lineage (NCBI taxonomy): Eukaryota > Metazoa > Chordata > Amphibia > Anura > Aromobatidae > Allobates > Allobates femoralis. Next base: position 326,139,043 of record JARQOC010000003.1, read on the forward strand.
CATATTCACCACATATCTGGAACTTTACGTGAAATTAAAAAAAAAATTGGGTTCACACATCACAAATTATATTGATTCAGCTTTTATTACTGATTGCGCAAAATGCATACCTATAATTATTGAAATATCAGTATTATCATTTAAGATAACTTGGAAAAAAAAGTTTTGACATGTTCCCAAATTGGGAACGTTAGGTTTTAAATGAAGTGGATGTACCAGTGTGTATAATACCTGGGCAGTACAGGAAGTAATTAACCCTGGAGGTTGGGGAGCGGTAAAGTTAATTAGAAAAAATATCCATCCTATGTTAAATATTCAAATATAATGACGGCAAAAAAGAAATAAAAACAGGAATTTAAACTTTTTTTTATTTATCTTGTGTTGGTTTAGATTTGAATTATAATACTCAATTCTGATTGGCTGCTGGAAGCTCCTCCCCTTTAGAATGCTGGTGTTTGCTTGGTGACAAACTGTCGCTGTAGTGACGGCGGTTAGTGAGAAGCATCTCTGCGATTTCCCCAGTTGGACACAGCATCTCTGTGATTTCCCCAGTTGGATACAGCAGCTCTGCGATCTCCCCAGTTGGATACAGCAGCTCTGTGATTTCGCAAGTTTTTGCCATTTTTACATTTATTTAATTTTTTTATCATTTTTTGACTTTATTTTCAGCCGGAGAGAAGGTCACCATGTCAGGTCAGGTCATAAGGCTGGTAATATAATGTGTCACTGTACGGACTTACAGCATAAAACATTTATATCAAAGAGCAACTGTCATTTTACATAAATGGGTAATTTTTTGTATTTACCTGGTGTAAATCTAACGGTGACCAGAAAAATGCCCACAGGAAAAATGCCCACAGGGAATAAAATGCCCACATGAAAAATGCCCACAGGAAAAATTGCCCACAGGAAAAATGCCCACATGGAAAAATTGCCCACATGGAAAATTGCCCACATGGAATTGCCACACGAAATTGCCCACATGGAAAATTGCCCACACGGAAAATTGCCCACATGGAAAATTGCCCACATGGAAATTTGCCCACACAGAAATTTGCCCACATGGAAAATTGCCCACACGGAAAATTGCCCACACAGAAAATTGCTAATTGCAGTATCACAAAGTTTCAGATCTCTGATATTTGAGGTGCAAAGTGAGGATGTTCACCTGATATGTGAAAAATGCCCACAGACATGAATGCCAACAGGAAAACAGGACTGGAGAATAATATAGAATTTTAGGTTATATGCTCTGCAAGACGAGGAATGGTATAGAGGTGTAAGTGAGATGCTTTGCAGGACTGCAGATGCTATAGAGGTGTAGGTGAGATGCTCTGCAAGACAGAGGATGGTATAGAGGTGCAGGTAAGATGCTCTGCAAGACAGGGGATGGTATAGAGGTGTAGGTGAGATGCTTTGCAGGACTGCGGATGGTATAGAGGTGTAGGTGAGATGCTCTGCAAGATGGGGATGGTATAGATGTGTAGGTGAGATGCTCTGCTAGATGGGGATGGTATAGAGGTGTAGGTGAGATGCTCTGCAGAACTGTGGGATAGTATAGAGGTGTAGATGAGATGCTCTGCAAGATGGGGGATGGTATAGAGGTGTAGGTGAGATGCTCTGCAGAACTGGGGGATAGTATAGAGAAGTAGGTGAGATGCTCTGCAGAAAAGGGAACAGTATAGGTGTAGGTGACATGCTCTGCAGGGTAGGATAATAAAGAATTATAGGTGAGATGCTCTGCAGGGCAGGGGAATAGTATAGAGGTGTAGGAGAGATGCTCTGCAGAACAGGGAACAGTATAGGTGTAGGTGAGATGCTCTGCAGGGCAGTGGGATAGCATAGAGGTATAGGTGAGATGTCATGCAATACAAGGGAATAGTATAAGAGGTGTAGGTGAGGTGCTCTGCAGGGCAGGGGGATAGTATAGAGGTATAGGTGAGATGACATGCAATACAAGGGAATAGTATAGAGGTGTAAGGTGAGATGCTCTGCAGGGCAGTGGGATAGTATAGAGGTATAGGTGAGATGCTCTGCAGGGCAGGGGGATAATATAGAGGTGTAGGTGAGAAGCTCTGCAGGGCAGGGGGATAGTATAGAGGTATAGTTCACATGGATGTCACACTGATGGTAGCTGATAAAAAAATGCATAATTGCATCACACTCGTACCACAGTCGCGTGACCATACGGACAGCACTCACGCGACTGTCAATCATCAAAATCCCTCTGATAATGCATACCTTAAGGCGGCGTTACACACAGCGATATTGCTAACGATATCTCTGCAATGCCACAGTTTTTGTGACGTTGCAGCGACCTCACTAGCAAAGTCGCTGCGAGTGACATGCCGCAGCAATCAACGATGAGCTCACTGATTGCTAGTCGCTGCGGATTGGCCGGGGCCATTTTCCCATCGTTGGTCTCTCGCTGTCCAGCATCTATCGGCATGTGTGACAGGGGCAACGACCAGCGATCCCCATTCTGCGCCCGAGACGTTGAGTGATCCCAGTGAGCGTCAGGGGACGCAGCATTGGTATGTGGATCCCAGTGTGACTGCAGACCAGTGATCACATAGCCATGTTCCAGCGATCCCGGTCAGGTGGGATTGCTGGTGGGATCGTTGAAACATCACTATGTGTAACGGGGCCTTTAGTGTGCCTGTACCTTATAGGTGAGATGTTCTGCAGGCGGAAGAATGGTATAGAATTTATAGGTGAGATGCTGTGCAGCAAAGAAGAATGTCAGCGGAAATTGCCCACTAGGATGATAATGTATTAGACCTGCAGTCCCATGTAACTCCACAGATAATCCAGTGATACTCCTGTGAGTACAGATAACAGTGATGACTCCTCTGAATCTGCTAATGGTTCGGTTCTGCTGTTTTGGGCTGGTGGGAGGGAGGAGTAAGGCAGAATCACTGAGAGATGAGAGCAGACTGGATCTATCTATTGCAGATAATGACTGACTGCTACAAACCACAGATCTTCAGCATTTCTGCACTAGGTCAACTGTAATTCACAAGATGATCACAGATCATGGGAATCCTCATCTTGCACCTCAGAGATCTGAAACTTTGTGATGCTGCAAATGGCAGTTTTCTGTGTGGGCAATTTTCCATGTGGGCAATTTTCCTGTGGGCAATTTTCCATGTGGGCAATTTTCCGTGTGGGCAATTTTCCATGTGGGCAATTTTCCGTGTGGGCAATTTTCCGTGTGGGCAATTTTCCGTGTGGGCAATTTTCCATGTGGGCAATTTTCCGTGTGGGCATTTTACCGTGTGGGCAATTTTCCGTGTGGGCAATTTTCTTGTGGGCATTTTTCCTGTGGGCAATTTTCCTGTGGGCAATTTTCCTGTGGGCAATTTTCCTGTGGGCATTTTTCAGGGAACCAAATCTAACTGAATATAACATTATTTTTCATTTATTTCCGCATTTCTTCATTCCTGAGATATGGTCCCCTCTTCTCTGTATATAATCCTAGTCTTTTTAGCTAAGTAGGCGTGATCCTCAACTCTTGCTTGTGGTTGTGTTATTGGTGACCATGCCCAATTGTCTTAAAAGGCTAGATACATGGAAGAGAGTGCTACATCTCAGGAATGGCTCAATAAATGATCCCCAAGACTATGGAGTATCTGTGAAAGGTGGGAGACAACAAGAGAAAGAGCTGGGGGGGCGCTGATCTGAGTGTAGCGTACCAACTGTTCTACATATTGTCAGAAGTATAAGCACCCACCTTTATATGGTCTTGTGGCAGGCTTGGTCTTGTGGCAGGCTTGTGACACATGCTTGGTCTCTATTCCCCGTTTGGCTTGCAGCCCTGTCCTGGACGATCAGCTCACTTAGCCTTGTGGCCATAATGGTTCAGTTCAAGGAAAAAAAATCCAGAGTGGGTGGAGGGCGCTCCCATCAGCAGGAAATTCAGCTTGCGTCTTATTTTTTTGAAAAATGTTTTCTTTATTTTGTCATTATTTAAAAAGGTTTTTTTTTAAATTTAGTTTATCATATCAATAGTTAGTGAATACAATGCGTTTCGGCTGAAATTTCTATACACAACAGCCTTCCTCAGGTACAATAAACTTTGCAGTCCAAGAGCCTTATATACATGTATGCATATGTAGTGAAGAGGTTGGATTCTTTTCATTACCCAATCTGCTTTAATTAATTATGGGTGTTCACTTCAACGATGTGTATTATTCACTATAAAACCTGTTTTTTCTCTTTTTATATATATAAAAATGCCCCCTTCTGGAGGACTATATATATATTATCTCTCCACTTTTGTTTCTATAACAAGCAATGAAAAAAATGTTTTAAAAACAAATATATATGTTCAATATCTACAGTTGTGGCCAAAAGTATTAACACCCCTGCAATTCTGTCAGATAATACTCATTTTCTTCCTGAAAATGATTGCAATCACAAATTCTTTGGTATTATTATCTTCATTTAATTTGTCATTCATTCTCTTGAGAAGGACTTTGTAGGATCTGTGTCTAGTTTTATATACGGTAGTATTTTTTATCTGACAGTATTTTTAGGGCTTTTTCCACATATACATCTCTGGGGGTAGTAGTACAAGACAGCGATGCATATGTAGAAGAAGCCCTAAAAATACTGTCAGATAAAAAAAATACTATATAAAACTAGATCCCTGATGAAGACGCCAGGAGGGCGTTGAAACGCGTTGGAGAAATAAAAGAAAGGTTTGATTTGGACATCGCCTAATTGCATTATTTACAAGCGGAAAATTCTGGCAGCGCGGACTGTGGCACACCTTCCTTTCCCAAAACTTCTCAAGAGAATATCATTCTCTAGTAAATGCAGTCTATGGGACAGGTATCCTAAATAAAAAAGAAAAAAAATTCTAACTAATAAAGAACCAGCGATGAGTTTTTTTTATCATCTACCAAAACTCCACAAGGATTAAAAAAAAAAAAAACCCCGGGACGCCCGATTATATCTGGGATTAACGCCCTCACCTGTTTTTTCTCCCACTATGTAGACTTACATTTGCAAGACTTAGTTAAAAATTTACCATCATACCTGAGAGATTCAAATCAATTATAGGGGATCTTGAGCCACTGACATGGGAGGAAGACTGTCTGATTATAACAATGGACATAAATGCTCTATATTCTAATATAGAACACTCCCTTGGGATATATGTGGTACAACATTTTTTAGAAACCAGCAGTAATTTACCTGAGAAACAAATTGAGTTCCTACTCAGAGGTTTAAATTTTATTCTTAAACACAATTATTTTGAATTTGAGGGGATACTGTATCTGCAGTGACTCGGTACGGCGATGGGGACGAGGGTAGCCCCAAGTTTCGCTAATCTCTTCATGGGGCTATTCGAGTCCCTGTCGCCGATACATACAATAGAATATAAGGACAACATACTCCTATACAGACGATTTATAGATGATCTAGTAATAATATGGAAAGGGGATTACAATAAGCCAGAGAGGTTCATACAGGACCTGAATAGAAATACAAGGGGCATCTCGTTTACCTCTAATATAAGCTCCAATACAGCAGTGTTTTTAGATCTGGAAATTATAAAGGAAAATAAAAAATTCATAACAAAAACACACTTCAAAAAAGTGGATATTAATGGATACCTAGTGTACAATAGTGCTCATTATCCAAAATGGAAGACAAACATCCCATTTAGTCAGGTCTTGTGTATATGCAAGAACAATACCAAAGAGATAGGCTATATTGAACAATCCAAAATCATAACAAGCAGATTTCTACAGAAGGGTTACCCTAAAAAAACTTGTAAAAGAAGCTTACAAAACTAACCTATAAAAATCCCAGAGAGTGTCTAGAAGGGAAAAAATCTACACAAATAACAAAAAATCTAAATAGGAACGAAAGAAAATGGCAACACAACTTTATCACTACCTACAATAAAGACAATAGACGAATCGGGGCGATCCTTCAAAAATACTGGTATATCCTCCTTCAGGATCCCTGATTACGGAATAAAATACCAGAAACACCTGGTATGACCTTTAGGAGGGGCCGTACAGTCAGAAATATTGTGGCCCCAAACAGATTAAAGTCGATTACATATAGACGTAAAAGTTCAAATATAAATATAAAGAAAACACAACGTCTACCAGGAGTGTATAGATGTAAAAGGAAATGCCTGTGTTGTAAGAATATAACGCATGGACAGCAGACAATTGTTTGTAACAGTACGAGGGAAACATAAAAAAATCAGTGAACATCTAACATGCGATACCAGCTATGCATATTATACAGTCATATGAAAAAGTTTGGGCACCCCTCTTAATCTTACTCTTCTTTTTTTTTTAAATTGTTTTTTTGCAACAGCTATTTGAGTGTGATATATGTAATAACTGATGGACACAATAATATTTCAGGATTGAAATGAGCTTTATTGTACTAACCGAAAATGTGAAATATGCATTATTTCAAAATTTGACAGGTGCAAAAGTATGAGGGCACTTCAACAGAAAAGTGACATTAATATTTAGTAGATCCACCTTTTGCAAAAATAACAGCCTCAAGTCGCTTCCTGTAGCTGTTAATGAGTTCCTGGATCCTGGATGAAGGTATTTTTTTTTTTTTTTTTTTTAATCAGATCTTTTTTATTGAAAATAAAAAGTTTTTTTTTTCCAATACAGTAGAAAGCAACACATACAGAAAAACAGAGGAGACATTTAACAATAGCTTATACAGCCCACATACAAATACACCCCACTCCCCCTCCCCTATCCCAAAGGCCTTATAACATATTAAAGATGGACACAACCCCTTCATATCTGGATAAGCATCCACAATTGTATTTAATCATAAAATCAAATAATAATTATGCTGTAATATCAGAATAAAACATATAATAGATATGACTAGCAAGACATTTCTAATCAGGATAAACAATTATATCACCTCAGATAGCATTAGGATCCTATCATGTTCAACAGGGCTATAAAGTGATCACCATGAAAGTATCTCCATCTACTCCATAATTTATCGAATTTATGCATTGCCTTTCTTTTTTTATACACCCCCTCCTCCAATCAAATCAGATTCCTCATTTTATCCACAAATTCCTGTAGCCTCAATGGTTGAGGGTCGAGCCAATGAGTAGCTATTACTTTTCGAATCTGGAAAAGGGTACGTTTTAAAGCCAATTCTTCACTACCATCATATTGTCCAGGGCCCACACATCCCAGCACACACACCAACGGGGTAAGTGATAACTCTGACTCAAATACGTTGTTTACATAATTAATACATGCATTCCAAAAGACCGCCACTTGCCTACACGTCCAAAACATGTGTATTAGATCCGCCCCCCCTCCCCACACTTTGGACATTTGTCATCTCCCCTAATACCAGTTCGGCACAAAAAGTTTGGTGTCCTATACACCCTATGTAACAAATATAATTGAGATAAACGCTGCGCCTCACAAGTGGACAGAAGCGGGACACTATCCATTATATCCTCCCAGGATTCATTATCAATAGGACCCACATCCCGCTCCCATCTGTCCTTGATCAACAGTAGTCTCTCCCACTGGAACTGTTGCATCAGGATGCCATAAATCCTAGAAATAAGACCCTTGTGACAAAGTAATGTGTTAAACAGTAGGTGATGCTGTATTTTACTCTGCAATTGTCTAGATTGGCTCATCCAAGCATGACGCAGCTGTAAATAAAAATGAAATCTGTTTTGTGGAACAGAGAATTCATCAGATAACTGTTGAAAAGATTAAAGAGTATCTCCATTCAAGATCTGTGCCACAAGTATGATACCCAATCCCCTCCACAAACCCCTCCATCCAACTTGTAAATTTCCGGCAGAGCGGGGTTATCCCAAAGTGGGGCAAATGGAGTATGTCCCGTCACTTTTAAAATTAATTTAGTTTATTGCCACATTTTCCTCATGAGCCTCACGGTTGGTAAACACCTTCTGCGCTCCTGCTCCAAGAGCCCAACCTCCAAAAAGGAGGTAATGGAGATTCCCCTCGTAATGACATGAGCCAATTTCTCCAAATACCACTAACCAGAACAAGCTGTTGGAGCTGGGATGCCAGAAAGTATGCCCAAGGGTTAGGGGCCGCCAATCCTCCCTGGTCTTTAGGCTTTTGTAAGGTATCAAGACGGATTCTGGCCACACCTTTTTTCCAAATTAATTCCCTGAATAAAGCTTGAAATCTATAAAAAATTCGCATGGGGATCCAAATTGGAGAATTATGAAGTACGTATAACAGCTGAGGCATTAATATAATTTTCACCAGATTGGTTCGACCAACCACCGACAAGGGAAGCTTACACCAAATATTAATTTTCTGTTGAAATTTACTCAACACATCCATTAAATTCAGAGAAATATAGTTAGAGACAATAGGAGACACCCTATACCCAGATATTTGAATTCCTGAACCACTTTAAGACAGGTATCTCCCACTTTTGTATCAGCAGACAGAGTATGCACGTGCATGATTACCGACTTATCCCAATTTATTTTTAAACCCGAGTAGTCTCCAAATTCCTGTATAAGTTTCATAGCTGTAAGCAAGGAGCCTGATGTGTCCCCAGAAACAGCAGGAGATCGTCAGCATATAATACCACTCTCTCCTCCAAGGCCCCATGACGGAAACCCCGGATATCAGGACTATTACGTAGTTTAACAGCCAATGGTTCAATTGCGAGAGCAAACAGGAGGGGGGACAATGGACAGCCCTGCCTAGTACCCCTCTCCAGCTTCAAAGTATCCGACAGGGCTCCATTGAAGCGGATCCTTGCCACAGGAGCAGAATATAACAATTTCACCCACTTTATAAACTGGTTTCCAAATCCCAATTCCCGCAGTACCACCCAGAGGTACTCCCACTCAACGCTATCGAAAGCCTTCGAAGTGTCAAGTGAGAGCACCGCCCTCTTCCCCACTCTGAGATGCCAACTGTAGATTAAGAAACACCCTGCGCAAATTAATGGCCGTAGATTTATTGGGCATAAATTCCGTTTGATCCTCCCCCACCACCTGGGTAATCACCGCCATCAGTCTGATTGCCAAGACTTTCGCCAAAATCTTTACATCCGTAGATAGCAAAGAGAGAGGTCTCTACGACTCAGGCTGTAGAGGGTCCTTTCCTGGTTTTGGTAACAGAACCACCACCGCCTCCCTCATCCATCCAGGGAGAACCCCCTCACTCATAGCCCCATCAAATACCTCCTTCAATCTAGGTAGTAAGACTTCCCCATATTCCTTATAAATTTCAATTGGGACACCATCTGAACCAGGAGCCTTATTATTCTGAAAGTCTCTTGCCGCAGCGCACAATTCTTCTATCATAATAGGGGCCTCCAATTGTATTCTCTAGACATCTGTCAGTTTAGGCAGCCGAATGTCACGGACATACTGCTCCAACTCAGCAGAAGATTTTGTGAGCTTGGAGGAGTATAACTGCTGATAGAATTGGAAAAACACCTTCACAATCTCACCAGTATCCGTAACCAGCACTCCATTACCGTCCCGTATGGTTGAGACCAGGGGAGCCCCAGTTTGGGCTCTAGCAACCATTGCCAACAGATGTCCAGCTCCCTCACCCCAGCATAAAATTGCTGCTTTAAGAAAAAACGTTTATTTTCAGCCTGCTGTAGCACAAATTCGTTTAATTTAGATTGGGCATTTGTCCATTTCAGCTTATTGTCGGCAGTTGGTGACCCCACAAAGGTGTGCTCCAGAGTATCCACCTCAGTCTGCAAATATTGCATACGGCCTCTAGTTTTAGATTTAATCTTAGATATTTATTTTATTAGAACTCCACGCAAAAACTCTTTCATGGCATCCCAAACCATGGACATAGATACTGAGCCCACATTGTTGCAAAAGAACTCCTCCAAAATAGAGGGAATGGAGACACCGCTATCAAATACCGCCAGCGAAAATGGATTGAACCTCTACCCACCCCTATGACCTAGAACACCCCGGTCCACGTTTATAACCACCTTAAGGGGCGAATGATCTGAGATCAATCTAGTACAATATTCAGCTCCGACTATTAATGGCACTATTTCACCATTCCCCAAAGCCAAATCTATTCTAGATAACGAGGAGTAAGATGCAGAGTAGCATGAATATTGCTTAACATCGGGAAACCTCATGCGCCACACATCCATTAATTGTATTTCCTGTAAAACCCTCGCCAGAGACGTTTCGTGTACAGTACCACCTCCCAACTCACCCCGGTATTTATCCAATCCGGCATTTAGATACATATTAAAATCCCCAATTACTATCAAGGGTATGTTAGCATATTCCGTAATAATGGGAATTATATGTTGTAATTTACTCACAGCAAACGGTGGCGGAATATATATAGCAATCATGCACAATCGTAACCCAGCCACTCTACATACCAGGCACACGTATCTACCCTCCCCATCAGTGATCACCCTTTCCAGACTAAAATGCAGTTACGGGTGCACCAATATACTCACTCCCCTAGAGTATGCACTGTGCGTGGAGTGAAATGCAGGCCCATTCCACAACTTGGTAAGAGAGGCTGCTGCCTCCACATTACAGTGCGTCTCCTGTATACACGCCACAAGATTTTGGTGCGTTTTTAAATATTTAAGTATCGCAAATTGTTTTTTAGGGTCTCCCACGCCTCTGACATTCCAAGATATAACATTAAGTTGTCTAGCCATACTCAAAAATGTAACATTGTACAGACATATCCGGATGCACTACAAGCCAGTCACTAAGTTTGAGTGTATCGTCCACAGACAAGTGAAGAGGTTCCCCCATAATACTCATAACATACCCCCCTCCCACCCCTCCCTCACCCCAACTAGAAACATTCACATAAATTGGTTCTGCACCATCCCCATGTACCATACTCTCACTCTCGTGTGAACCGTTAACAGAAGGATTACACCCACAACAAATAAAAGAAAGTAAAGATAAAAAGAGAAGAGATGAGCCAGAAAAAGAAAAGACAATAGAAAGAACAATAAGAGAAAGACAGATTGGAGACCAGAGTCTCACACACTGCAGGGGGGATAAAGCTTGAGAGGCTCACAGTTGGCCCGATGGCAACCCCCGCTCTATATTATCAACCCAAAAAATATATATCGGCTTGCCCGAGGTATGTATATATATATATATGTGAGAAACAGATAAATCTTATACTAAATATAATCCAGGATAACATATACTTATAAAACCTAACATCGCACATTGGACCTGCCCAATCTCAAAATCAGCAGGTTTAAACTTTATCAATCGCAGTTATAAAAAAAACACGAGCAGTCACCCATTACGGATTTGTCTCTCTTTTAAGTCCAGCCATTTGGACGCTTCCCTGGCCAAATCAAAGAAGTGGGTTCCACCAAGTGCCCCCACTTGCAGCTGGGCCGGGAATAGCATAGAATACTGCACTTTCAGCGCTCTCAATCGACGTTTAACCTCCTGGAACTGAGCGCGTTTTCTACGGACTTCCACAGAAAAATCCGGATATAGGGACACTCTTGCCTCCCCTATACGGAGATCCCCGGCCGTCCATGCCAGATATAGGATTTTGTCCTGGTCCCTAAGGTGCAGCATTTTAATCAGGATTGGGCGTGCTTGGTCTCCCGGCTGTGGTGGCCTGGCTGGCACTCTGTGAGCTCTCTCAATAGCGAACATTCTAGAGAACTTATCTTGGCCAAAAGTTTTCAACAACCACACTTCAAAATATTCCACTGCATCTCTACCTTCCGCCCTCTCTGGAACGCCCACAATGCGCACATTATTTCGACGTAGGCGGTTTTCTATATCGTCCGTTTTATTGTGCAAGTATGTAATAGAGTCACCAGCAGCTTTGAACTTTTTGACAAAGGGAGCCACAATGTCCTCCTGTTAACCCACTCTTCCTTAAGCCGCAGACATACGCTCTCTCATTTTCTGCATATCATGGCGGATAGTGGATATATCCATCTTTAATGATCCTATATGGCCAGTGAGCTCAGTGTTACATTTAGCAATAGCTTTAAGGACATCTCTTAGTGTGGGTTCTCCCTCATCACCAGTGCCATCCTGTATGTTAACAGTCTCTGAGCCCCCAGCTTCCACATCTTCATGGGCTGCCTCCCCACTGCTGCACAGCTTTTTCCCTCCCTCCTGCAAGGGCTCCACATCATCAAAGCCCAGTGTCCCTGTATTATAAGCAGGAATAATGTCACCTGAGGCTTGTGAGGCACTAGGGAGCTGCTTCCTGGCAAATTGTTGCAGCTTAGCCGCCGCTTCCAGACGCTTCTCCCGCTGCCGCGGGGACTCTCCTTCTTGGAGGCCTCCCTTGGCGCCATCTTGCGTGCCATGAGGTGCTCCCCCAGCCGCCAACCGCAGCCGTCCATCCCGCCGCGACATGAGGAGATCGAAGGGTCCCACACCGCACACCATGCTCCGGGAGGACAGCCCCAGCAATTGGAGGGTGTATGGGCTATTTAGTCCTCGGGCAAGAGGATTAAAGTGAGCAGGGTCGCCGGAGCTCTTCAGCCGTGCGACCGCTAACATAGCACGCTAGGCCACGCCCCCAATGGATGAAGGCATTTTTGACCATTCCTCTTTGCAAAACAATTCCAGTTCAGTTAAGTTTGATGGTCACCGAACATGGACAGCCCGCTTCAAAACATCCCACAGATGTTCAATAATATTCAGGTCTGGGGACTGGGATGGCCAATCCAGAACATTGTAATTGTTCCTCTGCATGAATGCCTGAGTAGATTTGGAGCGGTGTTTTGGATCATTGTCTTGCTGAAAGATCCATCCCCGTCATAACTTCAACTTTGACACTGATTCTTGAACATTATTCTCAAGCATCTGCTGATACTGAGTGGAATCCATGCGATCCTCAACTTTAACAAGATTCCCGGTGCCGTCATTGGCCACGCAGCCCCAAAGCATGATGGACCCTCCTCCAAATTTGACAGTGGGTAGCAAGTGTTTTTCTTGGAAGGCTGTGTTTTTGTGGCGCCATGCATAACGCCTTGTTGTATGACCAAGCAACTCAATCTTTGTTTCATCAGTCCACAGTACCATCTTCCAAAATCAAACTGGCTTGTCCAAATGTGCTTTTGCATACCTCAGGCAACTCTGTTTGTGGCGTGCATGCAGAAACGGCTTCTTTCGCATCACTCTCTGATACAGCTTCTCCTTGTGCAGTGTGCGCTGTATTGTTGACCAATGCACAGTCACACCATCTGCAGCAAGATGATGCTGCAGGTCTTTGGAGGTGGTCTGTGGATTGTTCTTGACTGTTCTCACCATTTTTCTTCTCTGCCTTTGATAATGTATGATATTTTTGTTGGCCTGCCACTTCTGGCCTTTACAAGAACTGTCCCTGTGGTCTTCCATTTCCTTACTATGTTACTCACAGTGGAAACTAACAGGTTAAATCTCTGAGACAACGTTTTGTATCCTTCCCCTGAACAACTATGTTGAACAATCTTTTTTTCAGATCATTTGAGAGCTGTTTTGAGGAGCCCATGATGCCACTCCTCAGAGAAGATGCATTTAGGAGAACAACTTGTAAGTGGACACCTGAAATAGCTTTTCTCATGATTGGATACACCGGGCTATGAAGTACAAAGCTCAATGAGGTCACCAAACCAATTTAGTGCTTCAGTAAGTCAGTAAAAAGTAGTTAGGAGTATTTAAATCATGAAAATCAGAAGGGTGCCCATACTTTAGCACCTGTCAAATTTTGAAATAATGCATATTTCACATTTTTGGTTAGTACAATAAACCTAATTTCAAACCTGAAATACCGTATATACTCGTGTATAAGCCGACCCGTGTATAAGCCGACCCCCATACTTTTGCCCCCAAAAGCTGGGAAAAGTTAGACTCGTGTATAAGTCTAGGGTATGAAATGCAGCAGACTCCCATCCTATTATATAGCCCCCCGTCACTGGTATATAGCGCCCCTCAGCAGTGGTATACAGGCCCCTCAGCAGCGGTATACAGGCCCCTCAGCAATGGTATACATGCCCCTCAGCAGTGGTATACAGGCCCCTCAGCAGCGGTATACAGGCCCCTCAGCAGTGGTATACAGGCCACTCAGCAGTGGTATACAGGCCTCTCAGCAGCGGTATACAGGCCCCTCAGCAGCGGTATACAGGCCCCTGTGCAGTAGTATAGTATGAGATTCAATGGCTAGCACACGATAGGTGTGGGGGTATGGTGCTAGTGAAGGAGGCTCGTAAGTCCCACATAAATGTCTATTAGAATCACTGCACACATACACTTAAGGAGTTTTTTTGCTTGTTAGTGAAATTTATTGAAACAAGTACTCTTATAGTGATTACGACAGAATGACGTTTCGGTCATTCAAGACCTTGATCACATAAGTCGCCTTAGTAGTTCTGAACTGAGGGCTGTGCTGTACAGGGTAATGGTCACTAATGCCTTTAGGTTAGCCAGGGTCAGAGCGGTCGCTCTATGTGGGGTGGTGGCACGGCGGTGGAGTGTGTTCACACTCAGTTGTAGCAAGGAGGAGTGACTTGCTACAACTGAGTGTGAACATACTTCACCGCCGTGCCATCACCCCACATAGAGTGACCGCTCTGACCCTGGCTAACCTAAAGGCATTAGTGACCATTACCCTGTACAGGACAGCCCTCAGTTCAGAACTACTAAGGCCACTTATGTGATCAAGGTCTTGAATGACCGAAACGTCATTCTGTCGCAATCACTATAAGAGCACTTGTTTCAATAAATTTTACTAACAAGCAAAAAAACTCCTTAAGTGTATGTGTGCAGTGATTCTAATAGACATGTCCAGTAGTATACAGGCCCCTGTGCAGTGGTATACAGGCCCCTATGCAGTAGTATACAGGCCCCTGTGCAGTGGTATACAGGCCCCTATGCAGTAGTATACAGGCCCCTGTGCAGTAGTATACAGGCCCCTGTGCAGTGGTATACAGGCCCCCTCTGGAGTAGTTTACAGGCCCCCAGTGGTGGTATACTGGCCCCCAGCAGTAATACACAGCCCCCCTCCTTATTAAGTGTCCCCCAGGCTGCAGCCCCCAGTAGTAATACACAGCCCCCCTCCTTATTATGTGTCCCCCAGTCTGCGGCCCCCAGCAGTAATACACAGCCCCCCCTCCTTATTATGTGTCCCCCAGGCTGCGGCCCCCAGCAGTAATACACAGTCCCTCCTCCTTATTATGTGTCCCCCAGGCTGCGGCACCTGTCAAAATAACAAACATTTCATACATCACCTTTCCGGCGCAGCTCCTCCGGTCCCGGCTTCTTCTTCCTGCTTGTGCCGGCTTCTAGTGCTGTGACCGGGTGCAGGAGATGACGTCATCTCCTGCGCCCGGTCACCTGACACCGGCACAAGCAGGAAGAAGCCGGGACGGAGGAGCGGATGAGCGGCGCCGGAAAGGTGATGTATGAAACGTTTGTTATTTTGACAGGTGCCGCAGCCTGGGGGACACATAATAAGGAGTGGGGACTGTGTATTACTGCTGGGGGCCGCAGCCTGGGGACACATAATAAGGAGGGGGGCTGTGTATTACTGCTGGGGGCCAGTGTACTGCAATATGCACGGCATCCCCCCGCCACTGATGGACGGGGGGATGCCGTGCATATTCATTGCACTAATGAGGCGGCCCTACGTGACTGCCCGCGGTCACCGCGGCCCCCTCCTGCCTCCTCCAGCACCCGGTCACAGCTCCCCCCCCACAGCATACCGAGTGACTCGCGTATAAGCCGAGGGGGGACTTTTCAGCCCAATTTTTGGGCTGAAAAACTCGGCTTATACGCGAGTATATACGGTATTACTGTGTCCATCAGTTATTACATATATCACACTGAAATAGCTGTTGCAAAAAAACTATTTTAAACAAAAAAAAAAGAGTAAGATTAAGAGAGGTGCCCAAACTTTTTCACATGACTGTATAATAACTTGTGAATGCGGTCTCCAATACGTGGGGCGGACCACAGAAAGGGTCCACAACAGGTTAAATGGGCATAGACACAACACAAAAATTGGATTGATGATACACAGCTTATCACGTCACCTATTATTAAAACATGGGAAGAAATTGAAAATTTCTATTACTCCAGTAGAACATGTACCAAACAAAATTCCTAATAGAAATCAAGAGCTAAATAGAATCCTTCTGATAGACAGTCCCAACCAACAAATAACTATTCCTCAAATGTAGCCAACGGAGCCTTTGACTTCAGAGATTACATGAGGCCGAATAGATCAGCGGTGTAGACAACACAGAATCAATATAAGGAACTAGTACTAGCCCTTGGTAAGTTTGAGCTCATAAGTCTATGGATCTAAACTAGCAAAAAAAATGTAAGAATAAGGATAATTTCACAGGTGCTTAATTAACCCTATAGAAAGAGAAGAAGAATACAACAATATCGTTTTTTCCCTCTCTATATATGGAAAATAGATATGAGAGGCAAAAATGACAATATTTATCCAGGTAATTTTTAACTCTATTGTTAGCATCACAATTGTAAAGAAGAAAAATATTTGAATAGGAATTTAATAGGTTTCCTTTTTTTAGTAAAAATTATTTAAAATCAGCAATTTAATCAAATAGACAAATACATATAAGCACATAGATATTGAACTTCCAGTTTCAATATCAAGTAGGAGCCGCACACAAGATTCTTTTTGCAGCCTTTATTTTTTCTTGTGGGGTCTTACAAAGTGGAGGGTGCGGGAGGGAAGACGGGGGAGGAGCCTATACTACGGCCGTTTCACACCGTCACTAGTGCTTCTACGTGTACAATCTCAGAAGTGGGTGTTACTCATCTTTATTTATGCCCACTCAAGTGTGACTTCATGTGTGCATCAGCAGTTGCTAGGCAGAAAAACCAGCCCTGCTATCATGAAGAGAGCCTTAAAGTGACAGTGATTTATAAGTGGCAGTGCTTGTAAAGTGGCAATATACAATTAAAAACATATTCAATGTACCATCTATTATAAATTCTAACACTGAAGATTGGGTTTAAACGGACATTCTGGAATTTCAATTATATACATATTTTAAGTGAGGAAATGTTTTATCTCTTTCATACATTAAATATGCTTACTATATTTTAACCCATGAACTACTCAAGCCACCCCATATATACATATGTTAATTTTTATCATCTCAAATGACCCTGCTGTACTGATGGTAAATAGCTACAAAAATACCGCCAGATCATTTTTATCGTTCATGCCCACCGGTCCCTGCGCCCTCAGATTGATGATCCACCTGGCCTCCCGTTGCAAAAGTAATCTAAGGAAGTCTCCCCGTGTTGGTGGCGTCTCCACCCTTTCCAGGCCGCAAAATCTCAACACACTCGGATCACCATTATGTTCAGATCTTACATGTTCAATAAGCCTTGTTGATCCTGTGCCTGAAATAACTGAGTTCATATGCTCTCTGAACCTAATGTACATACACCTTATAGTCTTGCCAATATAGTACCGGCCACAAACACAGATTACTGCATACACCACATATTTGGTCTTATAGGAGATAAAGTTAGTAACCTTCTTTGTTATATGCCCTATCTTAATAGGATTAGTGGTGATATGTTGTGTGCAATAATTGCAGCACCCGCACTTAAAATTACCCAAAGGGCGGCCTCTTTCCAACCATGTTTTTTCTGGAATATAAATTCTTTTCACAACCATGCCATCTACGTTTTTGCAACGTCTGTGGGTTATCAATGGCTTACGTAATGCTATCTCTTTTAGGTGCTTATCGCTTTCGATAAGATACCAGTTTTTATTTATAGCCATACGTATGGCTTTGTCCATCGGTCCAAATTTAAAGGAAAAGATGAATCTTTTCTCTTTTTTATTTCCCACTGTTTTCTTCCACCCTTCTTTCCATATATTGCCCACTTTTTTAATGGCATTCTCTACAAAGTCATCAGGGTAAGCCCTGTCCCTCAGACGATCCTTCAGTTTCCTAGCTGTTCCCTATACCTCGTCTCATCATTATTAATCCTTCTTAGCCTCAAGACCTGGTTGAACGGCAGTGCCTTCTTTGTATGCGGGGGTGGTTGCTGTTGTAGTGTAGCAACAAATTTGTTGCCATTTTTTTACGGAAATTCTCCGTATAGATTTTTTCATCGCTGACAGTTATTTTGACATCCAAGACTTCGAGGTTGTTACCGCCTACTATTGAAGAGAAAGTCGTATTCATTTCATTTATACTGTTTAGATGACATACAAAGTCTTCGAATTCTTTTTTCGTACCGTCCCACACTAAAAAAACGTCATCTACATAGCGATAGTAAGTTTTAATGTGTTTGATGTATGGATTCTCTGATGTGTAGATGTACTGGTTTTCGAAGACCCCCAAAAACAGATTGGATAGAGTGCATGCCACTGGTGTCCCCATAGCGGTCCCAACCCTCTGAGTGTACCACTGTTCGCCAAATTTAAAGGAGTTATTTGTCAAGACAAAATTTAGGGCCTCTACCATGAATGTTTTTAATGGATCAGGCATATCCGTGGTTTTTAATATCCCTGATATTACTTCTAAGGATAAATCTTGTGGAATCCATGTGTATAAACTTTCGACGTCAATAGACGCCATTAGAAGTTATCCTGCCACTCTATTTCACCTAGAATATCCAAGAAGGCACCGGTATCCCTGACATACGAAGGTATTCCATCCATCAATGGGCGCAACCGCCAGTCCAGGAATCGCGAGAGTGGTCAGTAAGTGAGCCGACCCCTGACACGATCGGCCTGCCCGGCGGGGCTACCAATGATTTATGGACCTTCGGCAGGTAATACCAGTGCGGCTTCTTGGGGAATTCAGGGAAGAGTTTTTCAGCCTCCTTGTTTGTCAAGGCACCTGTTTCTACTCCTTTTCTCAATAGCAGACGTAATTTCTCTTTTGTTTTTATAGTGTGGTCTGATGGAATTGGACAGTATGTTACATTATCAGAGAGCTGTCTTTTGGCTTCCTCTACGTAATCTGATTTTTTCAATAGTACGGTATTTCTTCCATTGTCTGCTTTTCGGACAATGATGTCTTTCTGGCTTCTCAGTTCTTTTAGTGCCTTCCATTCTTTTCCTGTTCATATTTTTAGGGGTGTTAGAATACAACAATGCTTCCATATCCCTAGCTACTTGTTCCTCAAACAATATCACACTACCCTGCACAATGGGGGGGTGGGGACAAAAGTGGATTTTAACCCTCCTTTGAAGGGGCCTATTTTTGTATTCACTTGAGGTGTGGAAGTATTAGTACTAGTGGTTGTGGATGTCAATTCCATAAGTTGTTCTGCATCATGTTCAACCTCCTCTAAATTGGATTTTAAGGGATTAAAACCTAATGGACCAATTTTGATCACATTTTCTATACTTTTAATGCTAGTGTAGTCTGTTTGACTCTCAAAAAACATATGTAATTGCAGCTTTCTGGTGGCCTTATACAGGTCCACCCTGAAGTCTGCAAAGTCAAAGCTTTCAGGGATGCAGTAATTTAACCCTTTATTAAGTGCAGAAACGAGGTGCTCGTTCATATTGTGATCTGTTAGATTAATTACAGTGCCTCCCATGGTAATATTGACCTGTGAAAGAGAATCTAGTCTCTCCATGACACCTGCTTCCTTTTAAGACTGTAGGCGTTTTCCCCTCCTTTTCCCCTTCCCCCTACTGGTTCTCCTCCCCCTAAAGGGGCTAAAGGAGCTAAAGGGGTCATGTTACTTTGCCCTGCTTTTGATCTCCCACCAATATCCTCAGAGCCACTCGACTCTGAGTCCGTGGTCCAAAAGCCCTTTGGCTTTTTTCCAGCTTTTAGGGGATACGTTTTTTCTGTGTTTTCTCACATAAACCTTGTTTTTCTTCCCCTCGAACTCAGTCCTCTGTTTTGACCAGTTAAATATATGGCCCAGATCATAGTCTTTTTTGTCACAGACAAATTTGTCCCTCTTCCTCTGCTTTATTTCAGACTGAATCGGGATCAATCTCTTTTGTAATTCATCCAAAAAAGTGCGCCATTGTTTCACCGAGAGCCTTGAACGAAGCTAATCCTTTGCTTTTGTTTATTCAGTCATTGTGTAAGCATGATCTTTAATGCTCTGTTTCAAGATTTAAAGCAGCATTTTTTTGGAGCACTCCAGTTGTATAGTGCGCCATTCAGACACGAAAGTTGGATCATCCTCGTACTGTGAGGGCTCTTTTAGCATCCTGAGACCATGTGGTATGCGGTTACTCAGGTCATATGCGGTTAGGGATTGAATAGTCCAATACAACCTCACTTCTCTCTCAGCCACTGTGTAAATCTTATGTTCCAGATTTTTATTCCCAATAACTTCAATCTCATCCTTAGTATTACACTTGATGAAAAAGGTGCCTGTGTCCTCCCACCCTGGTATTAACATTTCCTCCTCTTCACCCCCTTCTATGGAAACATCCTCTGGTTCCTGTCCGTCCATCATACATGTAATTAATGGCAGTATTACCGCTGCTGGCAGTGTGCACAATTACTTATCTGATCAGGTGGAGAGAAGTTCTGACTCCAGGGGGCCCCCCAGGAACACTTGTATCAGCGTAACCGCGGCAGGAGGTGCTGGCTCCATCAACAAACTGTGAGTGTTATCATAGATATTGAACATATATATTTGTTTTTTAAACATTTTTTACATTGCTAGTTATACAAACAAAAGTGGAGAAATAATATATATATAGTCCTCCAGAAGGGGGCATTTTTATATATATAAAAAGAGAAAAAAACAGGTTTTATAGTGAATAAAACACATCATAGAAGTGAACACCCATAATTAATTAAAGCAGATTGGATAATGGGAGGAATCCAACCTCTTCCCTACATATGCATACATGTATATAAGGCTCTTTGACTACAAAGTTTATTATACCTGAGGAAGGCTGTTGTGTATAGAAATTTCATCTGAAACGTGTTGTATTCACTTACTATTGATATGATAAACTGGACTTTTTAAAAAACTGTTTAAATAATGACGAAATAAAGAAAAAATTTTCAAAAAAAATAAGACGCAAGCTGAATTTCCTGCTAATGGGAGAGCCCTCCACCTACTCTGGATTTTTTCCTTGAAAATCTCATTAATGGCGAGGCGCAGGAAAAAAATAACAATGCCGGAATCAGGAGAAAACATTTATATCATGTAAAAATACACGTGTGACAGGTCTTCTTTACAAGTATTGCAAAAGCAGGTAACACCAGGGGCAAACATATCATTGATTCCACACCCAAAGCAGGTAGAATTATGTATTTTGCTGAGCTATAGGACTGCGAAAAGACCCAGTAAACTATTCTTGCACTGGGGCCCTTTTCTGTCTGTGTCTGCCAGTGGGTAAATATTATATAGCTACCAAAAGGTATTGTATCATAAATGTCTGACATAAGGAGGGAGTCAGTAGTTGTTGGGCTCTTCCTGCCACTCATGAAACAAAATAAAAAATAGTAAGTATAAAAACTTTCAATGCGCTAAATACCCGGGAACTTAGAGGTGTAGGACACCTTCTGAGAGACACCGTACCTGAATTAACTATAGACATGAGGTTATAATAATAATAATAAATCTTTATATAGCGCCAACATATTCTGCAGAGCTTTACAATGTAGGGGTTAGAGTACAGAAAATATAATACCGTAAGTAATTACAGTAGAGAACAAATGTAGTACAATAATTGGATACAAAACAATAGGCATAGAATCAATGTAAAAAAGAAAAAAATAAATAAACAAAGCAAGAAATGAAGGTGACCCTGCTCAAAAGAGCTTACAATCTACAACGGGATAGGGGTTGCACAAGGTACAGGGGTTTATTACACTAATGGTCCAGGCATCCTGAGGAAATGGAGGATAGAAATAAGCTTACATGAATGGTCATCAGACAATCTGTGTAGACCTTTTTGGTTTGGTGGAGTTTGTAGAAGAGCAATATCAAGAGAGATAGCCCATTCACTATCTACAGTGCAAAGGACTTCTATTAGGGAGTATGATAGGCCGTCTTAAAAAGATGTGTTTTTAGCGATCGTCTGAAGCCATGCAAGTTGGTAGAGCATTCCAGAGGATTGGTGCAGCTCGGGCGAAGTCTTGGAGCCGGGAGTGGGAGGATCGAATTAGTGCAGATGTTAGTCGAAGGTCATTTGACGAACGTAGAGAATGGGTGGGGTGATAGGCAGAGATGAGGGAGGAGATGTAGGGGGGTGCTGCACTGTGAAGAGCTTTGTGGGTGGAGAACAAGCAATTTGAATTTTATCCTGTAGTGTACGGGTAGCCAGTGCAATGACTGGCACAGAGCAGAGGCATCTGAGTAACGATTGGCCAGATAGGTGATCCTGGGTGCTGCATTAAGGATGGACTGGAGAGGTAAAAGTCTAGTGAGGGGAGGCCACTTAATAAAGAATTGCAGTAGTCAAGGCGGGAATGGATTAGGGCCACAGTGAGGGTTTTTGTAGATCCATGGTGAGAAAGGGGCGGACTCTAGAGATATTCTTCAGGTATAAGCGACAAGACCGGACGAAAGATTGTGTGTGGGAGAAGGAGGGATCAGTGTCAAACATAATACCCAGACAGCGAGCCTGCTGCCTAGGCGTTATCGTGGTGCCGCATACTGAGAGAGAGATGTCAGATTTAGGGAAGTTAGTGGAGGGTGGGAGCAGAAGGAGTTCAGTTTTGGAAAGGTTTATTTTCAAATAGAGAGCGTACATGATATTGGAAACTGCAGCTAGACTGTCATTAGTGTTCTTTAATACCGCAGGGGTAAGGTCAGGGGCTGAAGTGTATAAGTGCGTGTCATCAGCATAAAGATGGTACTGAAGCCAAATCTGCTGATGGTGGGTCCAATTGGGGCTGTGTAGAGAGAGAAGAGAAGAGGACCGGGAACTGAGCCCTGAGGGACCCCAATAGTGAGAGGAAGAGGGGAGGAAGTGGAGCCAGCGAATAATACATTGAAAGAGTTGTCAGAAAGATAGGAGGAGAGCCAGGAGAGAGCAGTGTCCTTTATGCCAATGGAGTTCAGCATGGAGAGTAGGAGATGGTGGTCAACAGTGTCAAAAGCTGCAGAGAGGTCAAGCAGAATAAGCAGAGAGTGGTCACCATTACGCTTCGCCGTCAGAAGGTCATTGGTCACTTTTATGAGGGTAGTTTCTGTAGAGTGAAGGGGGCAGAAACCAGATTGTAATGGATCTAGAAGAGAGTGAGTAGAGAGGTAACGGGTGAGGCGGGAGTAGACCAGGCGCTCCAGGAGTTTAGAGATGAAGGGGAGATTGGAGACAGGTCTGTAGTTATTTGTGCAGGATGGGTCGAGAGAGTCCGCCGTGAGAAATAGCAGCAGGTGAATCAGTGTCTAAATCCTGGATCCAGGTTTCTGTTAGGGCCATCAGGTTAAGAGAGTTGGTAAGGAAGTAATTGTGAATGAAGGGAAGTTTGTTGCATACAGATCGTTAAAATGTTTAACATCAAGAGGAAGTTTTTACCTGACACAATTAGAATTATTATCTTAGAATCTTAGAATTATTATTATAATATCTATCAATTAAAATGAACTTTCTTTGTGGAAATGACCAACCCTTCAATACAAGCATTAGTTGCAGTATTAACACTGCATACTATAATTTAGAGACTTAGTGCCTAAAATTGGATGTCATTCCCTGAATTAAAAAAGAGTGACAGCCAAATGTCTGTGTGTCTTCTAACATAATAATAATTGTAATATTTATTTCCTAAAGGCATTCAAATCCAGCTTCAATGCCTCCAGATACAGGAGCAACCAAGGATCCCAAGAATGAATAAAGAGCAGTGTAGACTGATCTATGAAAGGTTGAGAGCTTGCATCCAGGCCTATCCATTCAGAAGGAATAGAAAATGAGCTGCAGTGATGGGATAGAGGTACGTCACAGCCTTATATACACCTTAAACTTTGATCAAAGACAAAGAATGCCGGACCGCATTGAGACAGACAGCTCTCCACCTCGTGTGGATTGAGAGAGACAGCTCTCCACCTCATGTGGATTGAGAGACACAGCTCTCCACCTCATGTGGATTGCAAAAGACAGCTCTCCACCTTGTGTGGATTGAGAGAGACAGATCTCCACCTTGTGTGGATTGAGAGACACAGCTCTCCACCTCATGTGGATTGCAAAAGACAGCTCTCCACCTCGTGTGGATTGAGAGAGACAGCTCTCCACCTCATGTGGATTGAGAGACACAGCTCTCAACCTCATGTGGATTGCGAAAGACAGCTCTCCACCTTGTGTGGATTGAGAGAGACAGCTCTCCATCTTGTGTGGATTGAGAGACACAGCTTTCCACCTCATGTGGATTGAGAGAGAAAGCTCTCCACACCTCGTGTGGATTGCAAAAGAGAGCTCTCCACCTTGTGTGGATTGCTAAAGACAGCTCTCCACCTCATGTGGATTGCAAAAGACAGCTCTCCACCTTGTGTGGTTCGAGAGAGAAAGCTCTCCACTATGTGTGGATTGCAAAAGACAGCTCTCCACCTTGTGTGGATTGCAAAGACAGCTGTCCACCTCGTGTGATTGAGATACAGCTCTCCACCTTGTGTGGATTGAGAGAGACAGCTTTCACCTCGTGTGGATTGCGAAAGACAGCTCTCCACCTTGTGTGGTTCGAGAGAGAAAGCTCTCCACTATGTGTGGATTGCAAAAGACAGCTCTCCACCTTGTGTGGATTGCGAAAGACAGCTCTCCACTTGTGTGGATTGAGATACAGCTCTCCACCTTGTGTGGATTGAGAGAGACAGCTCTTCACCTCATGTGGATTGCGAAAGACAGCTCTCCACCTTGTGTAGATTGAGAAAGACAGCTCTCCACCTTGTGTGGATTGCGAAAGACAGCTCTCCACCTTGTGTGGATTGAGATACAGCTCTCCACCTTGTGTGGATTGAGAGAGACAGCTCTTCACTATGTGTGGATTGCAAAAGACAGCTCTCCACCTTGTGTGGATTGCGAAAGACAGCTCTCCACCTTGTGTGGATTGAGATACAGCTCTCCACCTTGTGTGGATTGAGAGAGACAGCTCTTCACCTCATGTGGATTGCGAAAGACAGCTCTCCACCTTGTGTAGATTGAGAAAGACAGCTCTCCACCTTGTGTAGATTGCAAAAGACAGCTCTCCACCTCGTACAGATTGCAAAAGACAGCTCTCCACCTCATGTGGATTGCAAAAGACACCTCTCCACCATGTGTGGATTGCAAAAGACAGCTCTCCACCTCGTTTGGATTTGAGATAAACAGCTCTCCACCTTGTGTGGATTGCAAAAGACAGCTCTCCACCTTGTGTGGATTGTGAAAGACAGCTCTCCAACTTGTGTGATTGAGAGAGACAGCTCTCCACCTCGTGTGGATTGCAAAAGACAGCTCTCCACCTCGTGTGATTGCAAAAGACAGCTCTCCACCTCGTGTGGATTGCAAAAGACAGCTCTCCACCTCGTGTGGATTGCAAAAGACAGCTCTCCACCTCATGTGGATTGCAAAAGACAGCCTCCACCTCGTGTGGATTGCAAAAGACAGCTCTCCACCTCGTGTGGATTGCAAAGACAGCTCTCCACCTTGTGTGGATTGAAAGACAGCTCTCCACCTCTGTGATTGAGAACAGCTCTCACTTGTGAGATTGAGAGACAGCTCTCCACCACTCGTGTGGATTGCAACAGCCACGTGATGCAAGCTCTCCACCTCGTGTGGATTGCAAAAGACAGCTCTCCACCTCGTGTTGAGATTGCAAAAGACAGCTGTCCACCTCGTGTGGATTGCAAAAGACAGCTCTCCACCTCATGTGGATTGCAAAAGACAGCTCTCACTCTGTGTGAGACAGCTCTCCACTTGTGTGGATTGCGAGAAGAGACAGCTCTCTACCTTGTGTGGATTGAAATACAGCTCTCCACCTTGTGTAGATTGAGAGAGACTAGCTCTCCACCTTGTGTGGATTGCAAAAGACAGCTCTCCACCTCGTGTGGATTGCAAAAGACAGCTCTCCACCTGTGTGGATTGCAAAAGACAGCTCTCCACCTTGTGTGGATTGCAAAAGACAGCTCTCCACCTCATGTGGATTGCAAAAACAGCTCTCACCTGTGTGATTGCAAAGACACTCTCCACCTGTGGTTGAAGACGCTCTCACTTGTGAAAAGACAGCTCTCCACCTTGTGTGGATTGCAAAAGACAGCTCTCCACCTTGTGTGGATTGCAAAAGACAGCTCTCCACCTTGTGTGATTGAGAAAGACAGCTCTCCACCTCGTGTGGATTGCAAAAGACAGCTCTCCACCTCGTGTGATTGCAAAAGACAGCTCTCCACCTCGTGTGGATTGCAAAAGACAGCTTCCACCTCGTGTGGATTGCAAAAGACAGCTCTCCACCTCATGTGGATTGCAAAAGACAGCTCTCCACCTCATGTGGATTGCAAAAGACAGCTCTCCACCTTGTGTGGATTGCAAAAGACAGCTCTCCACCTCATGTGGATTGAATACAGCTCTCCACCTGTGTGGATTGAAGAGAGACAGCTCTCACCTCGTGTGGATTGAAGATACAGCTCACCACCTCGTGTAGATTGAAAAGACTGCTCCCACCTCGTGTGGATTGCAAAAGACAGCTCTCCACCTCGTGTGATTGCAAAAGACAGCTCTCCACCTCGTGTGGATTGCAAAAACTAAAAAAACAGCTCTCCACCTTGTGGATTGCAAAAGACAGCTCTCCACCCTTGTGGATTGCAAAAGACAGCTCTACACCTCATGGTGGATTGCAAAAGACAGCTCTCCACCTCGTGTGGATTGCAAAAGACAGCTCTCCACCTCGTGTGGATTGCAAAAGACAGCTCTCCACCTCGTGTGGATTGCAAAAGACAGCTCTCCACCTCGTGTAGATTGCAAAAGACAGCTCTCCACCTCGTGTGGATTGCAAAAGACAGCTGTCCACCTCGTGTGGATTGCAAAAGACAGCTCTCCACCTCATGTGGATTGCAAAAGACAGCTCTACACCTGTGGATTGCAAAAGACACTCTCCACTTTGTGGATTGCAAAGACAGCTCTCCACTCATGGGATTGAGATACAGCTCTCTACCTTGTGTGATTGAGAGAGACAGCTGTCTACCTCGTGTGGATTGAGATACAGCTCTCCACCTTATGTAGATTGAGAGAGACTGCTCTCCACCTTGTGTGGATTGCAAAAGACAGCTCTCCACCTCGTGTGGATTGCAAAATGACAGCTCTCCACCTCGTGTGGATTGCAAAAACAGCTCTCCACCTTGTGTGGATTGCAAAAGACAGCTCTCCAACTCATGTGATTGAGAACAGCTCTCGACCTTGTGTGGATAGAGAGAGACACGCTCTCCATCTCGTGTGGATTGAGATACAGCTCTCCACCTTGTGTAGATTGAGAGACAGCTCTCCACCTTGTGTGGATTGCAAAAGACAGCTCTCCACCTCGTGTGGATTGCAAATGACAGCTCTCCACCTCGTGTGGATTGCAAAAGCCAGCTCTCCACCTCGTGTGAATTGCAAAAGACAGCTCTCCACCTTGTGTAGATTGAGAGAGACAGCGCTCCACCCTGTGTGGATTAAGAGACCCAGCTCTCCACCTAATGTGGATTGCAAAAGACAGCTCTCCATCATGTGTGGATTGAGAGAGACAGCTCTCCTCCTTATGTGGATTGAGAGAGACAGCTCTTCACCTTGTGTGGATTGAGAGAGACAGCTCTCCACCTTGTGTGGCTTGACAAAGACAGTTCTTAACCTTGTGTGGATTGATTGCAGTGAATCCACTGCACTGAGGAAAAGAGACAATTAGCGGATGAAACAACATATAAGCCAACACCATCAGATCCCATCTACAGTATACATACAAAAATCAACAGGGTGGTTACCAAATATGTTCATAATAACACTATAAATACAAAAACCATGTTACCCCTGTACTATACATCCTCCCCAAAATCCACAAAAACCTGCCCAACCCACCTGGACATCCTATAGTGTCTAGCACAGACTCCATACTAAATCCTCTGTCCATTTTCCTGGAAACAATTCTAACTCTTTTTACCCGACAAACAAAATCTTATACTAGATATGGGGGATTTTTTGCAAAAACTGAGACATATTGACTCTGTACCACCATCTAGTTTGCTGTGCACATTTGATGTCAATAGTCTCTATACATCAATATCACACGAGAAGGGCATCGAAACGGTAACACAAACCCTTAACAAAACTAACATTGATGCCAACACTAGAGAACTATGCATTGACTAATTGAATTTGGTCCTCAGGGAGAATTATTTTCTGTTTGAAGATCAATTCTATGTGCAGACATGCGGGACAGCTATGGGCTCCAATGTATCCCCGGCTTACGCAAATCTTTATATGGACCATTTTGAGGAGAGTTTCATGCACCCCGATACAGTATTGCAAACCCATGTAACCACCTGGTATCATTATATCGATGATATATTCTGTGAAGAGAGTCTTTTTGACTTCTTCAACACGATTAATTCTATTAGACCTGAATTAAAGTTCATGTTAAATTCCCACAGACATGAAATCTCATTATTGGATACTAAAATCCTTAAAGATAGCAAGGGTAAACTAACTACCGATCTGCATACCAAACCTACAGATTGCAAAGCCTTCTCCTATATGGAGCTGCCACCCTAGAGCAACCAAAAATTGTCTCCCACGATCACAGTTCAAAAGAGTGACCTGCATCGTATCTGACCCCTCCCATACGAGAGACCAGACTAAAAGAAATGGCCACCAAATTCTCCACAAGAGACTACCCCACTAACTTGCTAAAAAATTAACTAAACAGTGCTATCACAAATGCAGACCCTAGGATTGCCCGCCCCAAGGAACTACAGAGAATTCTTTTTGTACACACTTGCCACCCTACCATGCCAAGGATACATTACCTAATCCGCAAATACTGGGCCCTACTGTTCAAAGCCCACCTGAAAATAAAGGTTTTTCAGAATCCACCACTCATGTGTTGTAGAAGACCCAAGAACATTAAAGATCAACTTGTTAGGGCAGACTTGGGTTCTAAAAAACAGTCAACAACTAGGACACTAACAGGGAGTCAGAGATCAGGAACCTTTCCTTGTCTGGGTTGCATGAGCTGTTCCAACGAGGTCATCCATCCACGTACAGAGAAGACATACAGGGTCCGAGACTACTACACCTGTGAATCCAATTACGTGGTATATCTCTTCAAGTGTAATAATTTAAAGAAGACTGGCACACCTACAGGTTCAGGTGCTGGCTGGAAAAAACTCTATATGTATTAGAAAGTGATTCGCTGCACACTAAACACAATATATGACATAATGAAGTGTTTGACTAACATATAAGAAACTAATGCAAATTTTGAAGACGAAAATTGACATTGCAGAAACTCCTTCAGGAAACAACATGAAAAATGAGAATCTTAGTTAATGCATTGGCCATTGCATGTTAAGCCCAATAACCTGCGCCAAGGTGTTCTCATGTATATCGGGTCCCTGTCTCCCTTACCTTATGCCTCTGTCTGTGGTGCAAATCCTTATGAGGATACTAGCCTCTGAGTGCAATTTAAAACCTACGTGTATGGGTATGGTATGAGGTTGGACTACAATAAGATGGTGGAAAAAAAACATATCTCATCAAGTGCCCCTGTGGGCTATTATACATTGGGGAGACCACACAAGCAAACCGAGATAGAATTGTGAGCCACAAGTCTTCTATTCGATGCAAAAAAACATGGCTGCCGCTTACTGCCCACTTTAAGGAACCTAAACATAATGTGGCACAATTGCGATTCCAGGTGCTAGAAAAAGTCCTGAGACCTCGAAGAGAGGGTAAGCATATCAAACTCTTGAAATAGAGGGAACGTTTTTGGATCTATATGTTGGATACTCTAACACCGAGGGGTCTCTCTAGAGAAATTGAGTGGCTAACCTGATCCTGTTATTCCCCATAGATTCAAACCTAATTGCTCGTGGTCACTTCTTCCTCCTACTATTATGGTAAGGCATGGCTTTACAATTCATGAGTGACAAACATAGAGCAATTTGGCCAAGTTTAATTTCTTTTCATTTCTTTTCTTTTTCTATTTTTCTCTTTATTTTTTGTTTGAACTTCTTATTTATACCTGAGACAATGTGTTACAATGTTGTTGTGTTATAAAAATGGTATAGTGTAGTGATGGGCGAATCCTAAATTACTCGGAATCGCTTGACTCTAGCGAGTCCGAGCACAGGACTCGCTACTCGTTGCGAGTCTAGCGAGTCCAATGTTAATGAATGGGGAAGCGAGTAATAGCGAGTAGTGTGAGATTTACAAATCGCAGATGTGTCTCGGAAGCTTCAGCCTGAAGCAATCCTAGTTTTGTCATTTATTTGCATTGGACTCGTTTACTTTGCAACTGTAATCGCTGGGAAACTCGCACAGATAAGAGTCCTGTCTTCTCTGTGTGCTGGCTGCCAGCTCCAGGGTCCTAGAGCCTGCCTGCTGCCTGATGTAGCAGTGCTGAGATTGTTCTCAGTCTGCTCATTCCTGTGTACAGACATGAATGTCTGTGCACAGAGATGATGTAGCAGAGCTGAGATTGTTCTCAGTCTGCTCATTCCCTGTGCATATACATCTATATCTATGCACAGGGATGAGCAGAGAGGACATCGCGTTTTGGACTGCGTCGGACGGAAGAGGATTTTTTTAATTAAAGATGGAGTCTCTAATGGCTTTTTTTTTTTATTTCTAATAAAACAATTTCTCTGTGTTGTGTTTTTTTTTAAAACAATTTAATAGAAATTCATGGCGGTCATGTCTAATATTGGCGTGACCGCCATAAATTTCGGGCTTAGGGCCAGCTGATAATACAAAGCTGGCCCTAACCTCTATTACCCAGCGTGCCACCGCCACCAGGGCCGCTGGAAGAGCGGGGTTCAGCGCCAGAGGATGGCGCTTCAATGAACGCGCCATCTTCTGGGGCGGCTGCGGGCTGCAATTTGCAGCGGGGGGTGCCCAGAAAGCTTGGGCATCCCTGCGCTGCGGATTCCAGCCCCCAGCTGCTTAGCTGTACCTGGCTAGACATAGAAATTGCGCGGAGCCCCACGCATTTTTTTGACTCCGACTCCGAGACGACTCCGACTCCGAGACGACTCCGACTCGGACTCCGAGATGACTCCGACTCCGAGACGACTCCGACTCGACTCCGAGACGACTCTGACTCCGACTCGACTCCGACTCCGACTCGACTCCGACTCCGACTCCGAGACGACTCCAACTCCGAGACAACTCCGACTCCGAGACGACTCCGACTCGACTCCGACTCCGAGACGACTTCCGACTCCGAGACGACTCCGACTCCGACTCCGAGAACGACTCGACTCCGAGACGACTCCGACTCCGAGACGACTCCGACTCCGAGACGACTCCGACTCGACTCCGAGTCGACTCCGACTCCGACTCGACTCCGACTCGACTCGACTCCTACTCCGACTCGACTCCGACTCCGAGACGACTCCGACTCCGAGAGACTCCGACTCCGAGACGACTCCGACTCCGAGACGACTCCGACTCCGAGACGACTCCGACTCCGAGGCGACTCGACTCCGAGGCGACTCCGACTCCGAGGCGACTCCGACTCTGAGGCGACTTCGACTCCAAGGCGACTCCGACTCTGAGGCGACTCCGACTCTGAGGAGACTCCGACTCCGAGACGACTCCGACTCTGAGGCGACTCCGACTCTGAGGCGACTCCGACTCTGAGACTCCGACTCTGAGACTCTGACTCTGAGACTCTGACTCTGAAATTCATTAAATAATAAAAAAATGCGTAGGGCTCCGCGCAATTTCTATGTCTAGCCAGGTACAGCTAAGCAGCTGGGGGCTGGAATCCGCAGCGCAGGGATGCCCAAGCTTTCTGGGCACCCCCCGCTGCAAATTGCAGCCCGCAGCCGCCCCAGAAGATGGCGCGTTCATTGAAGCGCCATCCTCTGGCGCTGAACCCCGCTCTTCCAGCGGCCCTGGTGGCGGTGGCACGCTGGGTAATAAAGGGGTTAATACCAGCTTTGTTATACAAGCTGGTATTAAGCCCGAGATTCTTAATGTCAGGCCACGTCTGACCCAGCCACCAAGAATCTCCAATAAAGGGTTAAAAAAACACAACACAGAGAAAATTTTTTATTTGAAATAAAAAAAAAAGCCATTAGGGACTCCATCTTTAATTAAAAAAATCCTCTTCTGTCCGATGTAGTCCAAAAAGCGATGTCCTCTCTGCTACATCCCCTGTGCATAAATATAGATGTCTATGCACAGGGAATGAGCAGACTGAGAACAATCTCAGCACTGCTACATCATCTCTGTGAGCAGGCGGGCTCTAGGACCCTGGAGCTGCACAGAGAAGACAGCTGGACTCGGCTCGCAAAGAAACAGCAGTTACTTGCGTGTTTCCCTGCTATCACTGGCACAGTAGCCGAGTCTAATGCAAACAATGGCAATCCTAGTTTTGTCAGCGTTTCTGACAAAACTAGGATTGATATTGATTTGCATTGGACTCGTGCGAGTAATCACTGGGAAACTCGCAGAGTACCGAGTCCTGCGAGTCCCTTACTACTCGCCGAGTAACGAGTCCTAGCGAGTAGATTCGCCCATCCCTAGTATAGTGTATGATGTAATTGATAGCAACCTGGGAGCAGTAACCCTCAGACTACATAGCAACCAATTTAACTTTTGTCTCCTTAGCTCCATTTACACTACACTTGTTTTATTTATATGTACTTACATATGTCTATAAGAATAATGTTTTTTTCCCTCCATAATGCATCCACTATGACTAATATGCCATACTTCACTTTAACAAAATGGCACTATAGACTCTAACAGAATCCTAATATTCTACCAATTACTCTTTCCCTAATCCTTTCCTACTACTATTCTCACTTTCACCACCAGATTAGCACTATTCATATGGCTGGGTTGTAATTTGCTCCTGGTCCGCTCCACTCTAGCAACATAAGAACGCCACAAAATGGGGCGTTACTGTCAGAATGCTTCTATAGAAACCGGACTGTAATCACTATACGTAATTTCCGGCCGCGTCATCGCAGAATACTCCTTCTGCGCATGCGCGGACTGCACGTCACTTCCGATCACATGACCGGCCGTCAGCATAAAGATTAGTGGCGGACGGTCATTGTGACAAAACACAGCCAGGACCCAGTAAGCGTGACCTCACATACCCTGACCAGAGACAAGATAAGTATCATCTCAGTACTTACTCTAATAGCGCTAAACCTATATGTTGTATTGCTTTTCCAGTTGTCACCATAGCAATAGAATCCAACAGATAGAGTAAAGACCATCTGCTGAACTGTAACAGGATGCCTTATGAAACAAGGAACCATTCACAAGGTGACTAAGACTACATTCCTCTACTCATAGGGGTACAATGGGGTGACCTACACTAATCCTTTTTTTATACATTATATGTTCATACTTCTAGGATAAGATTCAGAATAAGGGCAAAAGAGATACCAAAGGAGGTTCTTGGATTAAAACAGACATTCTCTCAACCTCAAAAGAGGGACTTGTATCTATACGTCCTTTACATCGAGGATTCTACAAAGACCTCTACCAACTTAGCTACACATACTGCCTATTATACTCCAGGTAACGTTCATCCTTTGCCCCATGTATATATATGTATACCTATCTTGTGTTGTACACACTAGCAATAAACACCACTCCACCCCTGCATATCCTAGGTCCTAACCTACTTGAACCACCATCTTGACCTTCTCTTCGGTTCTACTTTCGTAAAACCCTGACGTTTCATCACTAGCAGGTAAACTCTGAGTTAGATACCCCTACATCTCTTGAAACATTCTTCCTTTATATTCTTCTCCTTGATTTGATGTATCTTCATGATGTCCCCCTCTCAATGAGTTCCAGCTGCATCATTTACTCCCACATAAAACAAAATATGCTCTTAGACTGGTTTCCACTGTATATATTGTATATAGCAATCCTTCACTGTATGTTTTGTAATATATTCATTTTTATATCCTCTGTTTTGATTCTAGCGACATTGTGAACAAGGCCTTAGTTGGCTGAAATGTTAACACTGCTTGTTGTGTCTTCCATTACTAACTTTGTGAAATAAATTCACTTTGAAGCACAAAAAAATCATCTAGTAAGAGTGCAGTGATTCTACTAACATATTATTGTGGATCCAGGGATCTGTTCCACGAGCACCGTAACCACCACCAGGTTGTGTGCTCGTCATCAACTATAAGCATTGATACAGTAATTCATGTAAAAGGAGCCCCAACCAAGTATTGAGTGCATTTACTGTACATACTTTTCATTAGGCCAACATTTATGATTTAAAAATTATTATTTCAGTTGGTCTTATATAGTATTCTAATTTTCTCAGATAATGCATTTTGGGTTTTCATTGTCTGTAGCCATACTCGTCAGCATTAACAGAAATAAATACTTGAAATACAGTAGATCACACTGTTTGTAATGACTCTATAATATGTGTTTCACTTTATGTATTGAATTCCTGAAATAAGTTATCTTTTCGATATTTTAATTTATTGAGATGCACCTGTATATTAGATTATCTCACGAGGAACATTTTTTTAAACCCATCCAAATGTGGAATTTTTTAAAATTTGAATAAAGAAAGTAATTCAGCTTACTAGTGGATTCACAAGGTAAAATGGACAATATACAGTGTAAATGTTTTGTATTACAGAGGAGGAGATATGATCCCAGTACCCAGAATAATAAATGCAATGTGCCTTAATTTATACCCACAGCATGTTGGCTGTGGGAATCTGATGGTGGGGTTACACGTCCCGATATCGCGGCGATATCGGAGGCAATGCCGCGGGAGCGCGCATTTTTTTCAGCCCTTTTCCCGATATCGCATCGCCGGTTTACACGCTGCGATATTGGGAAACAACGTCCCTCCGATGTGTACGCCCACCAACCCAGTAACGACCATTTAACATGGGAGTTAATGGGTGAGGTGCGAGTACAATCGGAGTTGGGCTGTCACACGCTGCGATGCTGCTACAACGGCCATGCGACTATCGGGGAGTTGAATAGCTCGGCTATTCAACTCCGATATCGTTTTGGCATCGTTCCAGCATCGCGTTGTACGCTCAAACCGTACAACGCGCACACGATATCGGGTCCAACTCGCGACCCACGTGACTTTTTGTCGGAGTTGGGTCGGAGTTTTGGACGCCGATATCGCGGCGTGTAAACCCACCATGAGTGTTATTTCTCTATGATGAGGTTGTGCTACAGAATTTCTTTCTATATTTGTGCATTACAGTGGCCTATATGTGACATTACATGACTGCCTCTTGAGACATTTAATTTCTGTTCACACAAACCGACTGCATTTCCCATGTGCACGGAATTGATTGATAATAGATTGTTCTGTTTGCAAAAATGGTTATTGTTCTCAGCAATACATAGCCAGCTTACACATCCAATAACAATGATTTATAATTTCGTTTGTCATGTGATTGGAAGCCTGTTTACATTCCTGATTATAAAGAAACAAGTGTTCCTAAAATGTATCATTCACAATAACCATCATAATTGCACCCATAGTTTTTAATTTATCATTATCCTTAATACAAATTATAGAAAAAAAATAAATTAAAAAGCTTAAAATATAGGGTGTATAAATAACAATATATCCACAAGAGGGCAGCAGAGGTCAAAGGATCAGCATGAATTTGGTAAAATTCCTTTTTTTCCCCATGTAGATAATGTTTTCAAGCAGGAAACTGTCAATTAGTTTATGTTGACCTAACCTCAAAGTGACAGCAATATAAGGTTCTTTATAAACAAAAATATGATTTACTCTTGAGAGTTTCAACTCCCATTTGCTCCTAACATAAAGCTGGGATACAATGCATTATTTGCAATAATATCAGTTTTCTCCTTTGGGTCAAAGGAACTTCTCGGGCCAACCCCCTAGGCAGCAGGGACCAAATACAACTGCAACCGCTGTACCCACTAGACTTATGCCGACTAACAAGCTTATTATTATTATTATATTATTATTTATTTATATAGCGCCATTGGTTCCATGGCGCTTTACATGTGTAAGGGCAGAACAAGGACGAGAACATAAATAACGATGAATATATCATACAGGTACATTAGGCCAGAGATCCTGTCCACATGGGCTCACAGTCTATAGGGTTAATAGCAATCATATAAAACTAATTATAGGGTGTCTAAACAGGGCCGTGTATGGTGCCTGGGGTAATTACCTAACTTTACTACGCCCAGGGCCCCTGTCACTGCCACAGCATGCAGATACATTAAAGTATGGCTGCAACAGAGTGGCCCGTGTCTCTGCTGCAGCCATGCCACCACGTGGCTAATTTTCATGCAATATGCTCCAAGCACCAGGCGGGGGGGCCTGAGCAGGGGGGGGCACCAGACGGGAAGCCTGAGCGGAGGGTGGAGGTGGGGTGAGGGGCTGCTGCCTGTCAGCAACTGTGCAGTGCCACCTGTCAGTTTTTAAATCAGTCCGACTGGCGCTGCTTTCAATGGTATGTGTTGCCTAGTGCCTGTGCCACATCACAATGAAGACACTGCTGTGTCTCCTAGCTGTGGCATCACACCGTGTGGCACCCCCAACTTCTGATTCCAACTGGAGAGGATTGTTGCTGGGGCTTACCGGACGGACAGGAGACAAGGGCTGGGGGCTGCTAAAAGTAAAAAAAAAATAAAAATACTCATAATGTGTGTGTTTCTATGTTTAAAGGGGTTGTCCAGGCTTTTTATAAAATCTAAGTGTATATCTAGGTTGCAAACTACTGACAGTTTGTATTTTTCACCCTGTCAGCATTTTGCAAGGTTACCTAGATATCATCTTTCTGTGTGTGTGAAGGCCATTGACCAGAGGTGTGTTTGTTTTGGAGCTTGGGTGTAAATGTCACTACTTGTCATTTATGCCCAGTCTCCTATAAACATGCCCCAGACTGCAACAAGCCCTCCACAGTTCCCAAGTATGCCTGCCCCTTCCTCCAGTCTCCAGCAAGCTCGGTCACTTCAGACTCCATTCCTTTATGTAAACTATGATAGAACCACATAGAAGCTGTTCATTCTCCTTCACAGAGGAGGCAGAGTGGCTGGAAGGTTCACATCTGCGCAGGCACAGGGGAAGGAGGTAAGCACACACACTGCAGCACTGAAAGAGGTCATCATGATGTTTGTACCCAAGCTCCAAAACTGTCGTAGCTGCCCTCCAGATGCAGAAAGGTGATGTCTAGGTAACCCTGCAAAATGCTAACAGGGTGTAAATGACAAACTGTCAGCATTTTGCATCCTACATATATGTTCTGTCCCCGCTTAAGGCGATTGAAGGTGGGCAATAAGTTGTGGTGTGAGAAGTATTACCTTCTTATCTTTGAAGCGAGGCAAACAGGACCAAATGCAGCTCTGGGTGGATGGAGTCAAGCGTGGACGCAGAGATGAATCAACTGTGGTTTATTTGAACCGTACCAGAAAACAGTAAGATGATACAATGCCGATGGTACAAGTAGTAGTAGGGTCATTGTCTTGTAGGTGTTCACCCCTGGAGCCACTACTGAGCTGCCGAAGCTGCTGCTGGTCAAAAGACTTTGCCTTCTGCAGCCCAAAGGGATATGTGTCCTTCTCACACTGGTAGCTGGTGTAAAAATGGATGCCAGGAAGTGAGGTAATACACAAGGCTGCAGGACACTCCCACATCCTAGAAAAAAATATAAAAGAAGGAGCGAGGGAGTGACACAAAGCTACCGGTCAGCAGGTGGCAGCAGACAAGCATGAAACAGATAACAATGAAACAGTGGATTGAACTATATGAAGATATTAAGGGAACAGCACACTCCCCGTCTGAAATTCATTTTGGGGATTTCACTACTAGAGTCTATAGCTAAAACAACCTGTAGAGAAAAAGCATGTTAAATGCAACATTAAACATAAGTCAAGTCCATATCGAAGAAGTAGACTCGAGGCTCGAGACTTGTACTGTTCATCCAGTAGGAATGCACTCGACGGGCGACAACAGTACAAGTTCATGGATGGGTCTTGTGAAGATCTTTGCCTCGCCTTTCCTGACGACCTTCAATTCCACCTTCCTAACTTTGCCATCCTGGCTCGGGAGTGCTTTAGTAACTAGTCCCATAGGCCAGTCAGACCTTCCTGTGGGTTGATCCTTCATGAGCAATAGGTCCCCTTCTTTGAGGTAACGATTTTGATAATTTTTCTATGCAATTCTTTTATAACAACTATAGTACCATATATTTACAGGATAGTTTCATGAAAAAGCAGTTTATTGATCCTAGGCACTGATATCAGTGAGACGGTGGCGCTCAACATTAGTCACAAGAGAAAACAATGAAACCAGCAAATGCATGGGTTCTACTGCCCTGAAGGTTGGGTGACAATTGTTTTTAGAAAATTTTTTTTTTTCTTTGCATTGACAGTCTGGATATTGTAGCAATATTTCCGCTGCAATTTTCATGGAAGTTTTTATATCATTCTATTGTTAGGATTTTTATGTACATTTTAGCAAGTTTTTTTTAACTATTTTCTTGTTTTATTATGTTATTTGTGTGAAATTCCGCCAAAAATGTTAGCCACTCCCCAGTGATGACATCATATGTAAACAGAACACACCCATAATTGCTAATGTAAGGGGCTATAAATTCCCTGCTCCTATGGCTGATATAATATCCCTGAGGAAGGTGCCAGTAAGGGCGCCGAAACGCGTAGGAAGGAATAAAGAAGTATACTGCTACAACATCTTGCATCCCAGATGATTTTGTGGACTCAGCAGTGCGGACCGTGGTACACCTTGCTTCCCATATTTTCTGGCAGTTTTTCCACGTTGGAGTGGTCGGTGGAGGTCCTGCAGCAGCTGATACTGTGATGTGCTGTTAAACTAGTTGTGGGTGTCACAACTGGAATAGGTGAGTGTAACTGCATTACACCACTCACATCTGAGTGTCACTAGTGATAGGGCACTATTGCGCCTCTTGTTCCCCCACCTTTTTTGTATTGACCCAGTCCATGTAGTCTTTCTAAAGGTGGCCGGGCCAGGAGATGAAAGCACCCACTGACCCCCATGTCTTCACGATTGGTAGCAGCAGTGAGATACTACTCACCCTGGTTTATCCAGGTAAACTGCAGAGGACTGATGTTCATGGACACTGTCCAAGGGCTCAACAACAAGGGAGTCATATAGGCATACCCAGCAGGCCACAGATGAGGCATACAGGTTTCAGATACCGCCATGTCCAACTCCATCAGCCCAACCATGAGACATTGGCCAGAGTGGAGATATAACCCCAGCGGTAAACAGCTACTACAGGAGCTGTGCCTAATTCGACAGATTGAATACAGGAACACTGACACTTGGTTAGATTTGATCAAGAAATTGGTCAGTTTAATGTCAAGAATGATGCAGAGGGTGGTGAGGACCCCGCAGAGATTGACCCAGAGGATTTAAACTGTGTGCCACATCATGGCACCATTGACAATCTGGAAACAACCTATTCCCAAGCAGCCCGAATGAAAGATATGTTGGCTGCATTGGGGCCTGAAGCCTCACGAGAAGAGAGGGATTGTGTTATGAAATTAGTTTCAGGAGTTAAAATTTCCATACAGTCAACAACTGCCTCCATGATGGTCCACCACCAAGGAAATTATCTTCACTACAGGGATGTGGCAGTTTTTAAAGAGTCCAGCACCAAGGTAGATGGACATCTGCAAAGCTTTAAGATGCTAATGCTCATTTACTAGGTGCCAAAAACTGATTGGGCCAAATACTTGTGGACAAGTTTGACTGACTGGGCCCAGGAGGCGGTTGAGTAACTTAGGCCTTAGGACAGGCTGGACTATGGGACTATTAAGGACACTCTTGGGGCCACCGTCCTATGCAAATAGAAGAGATGCTGGTGAGACAGAACCCTGAGAAACTCTGAGACCTTTAACCCCTATACAAAGAACTGAACTTACAGCATAGCCCAGGAGGTTATTGCCTATATAGGAGCAGCAGGCCAGGGCAGGGATGTAGTCAAACAGAGAAGCCTGGGGAAAAGGCTAGGGTGAATAACTGAATAGTAGAAATGTCAATAAGCCAAGTCAAAACTGAGAGGACAGTGAAGTATAACATCTTAAGGAGAAAACAGAGTCAACAAGCAAGGCCAAGGTCTAATCAATGTCATAGAAAAAGTAGCACAAATTGGAATGGGGAACCAGGAATAATACCGGCAACTAGTGCAACGTGTCCCAGGGTTTATAAAGGAAGTAGAACCTACCCTTATGCAGGGGCTCAGGAACCAATGACCCTATCTGGACCGTCCACATACCAACACTATCATGCTGTCAAGCACAACAGATCTTAGCCACACTAACCCCAGAGGATGAGCAAATCCTGCGCTCTCCAGATTTCACTGCAAAGACTTCTCCCCCAACACCAGCATTGCCTGCAGTATGAACACAGCCATGCCTGGTGACAGAGGCAGAAGCCACAGAAGGAAGCCCTGGAAGAGGTGCAATGCCTTTATCATCAGCGCCATCTATAGTGCAAACATTGTGGTGCCTAGTGACTGGGGCAGGAATTATGGGAGCAGGTCCAGATGAAGACACATCAATAGCACCATCCATAGATGGGATATGGCTGCGCCTAGTGGACATGGCCAAATTACAGGAGCAGGTCCCGGTGGGGACATGACAACTCTGTTGGCCCTTTTTACCATAACCTCACAGAGACATCGCACCAAGTTCAGGACTTTGTATCTCCAGGATAACCCATCACAGCTGGTTTTAATTGTATATAGAGGCATAAAAACCCACACATACATCATTACACCACAAGAGAGGCACATGGTTAGGACCCGATAAAATGAGAAAGACCTTGACGCGGTTTTCAGGCACTTACGCAGTGGCCACTGCTTAAGCTAAGTTTTCTCAAGTTTCTTTAGATTCACAAGCAGTTTCTGCTGTGGCTTGTCTACAAGCCGCAGCACCCTGCCAATGGAGCGGTCTGCCTGCTTCCTCACCACGAGAGAGAGGATCCTCGGTACTACCTACACGGAGCTACTAGTTATAGGTCCATCCTAGGAGGGGAAGAACGGACACTTGTTTGTCAACAAAGCAACACCACGGGTTCCACCATACCACCTGGAATCCACTTTCAGCCACCCGTTGAGCTGTTCTTGTAACATCCAATGCTGAACTGTGAACTGTATGTGATGCTGCTACAAGTTGACAGTAAAGTACCCGGAAAAAAGTGACTTTGCTTCTCCGTGTATTTTCCTACCTCAACCTGTTCCCTTGCAGGAACGCTGCCCCGGAGGGATCGCCTACCTGTAGAGGGCTTTGCCAACTCAGCCGCAATACCATCCACCTCCGGCGGACTGTGGCGGCGCTGGTGAGCCATCACCAGAAACTACAGGTGGCGTCACGTGAACTGTATATAGAATCCCCTGTAAATACATCCTTTTTTAAAGTGTCATCCAGGACACGGGATCAGGCGCGGCCACCACTCCCCGTGACATAGCAATTCTACCTTTGGAGCTTGATACCTGAGTACCTCAAAGCCTGGGGCTCGACACTATCTCTCCTGGAAACTGTTTGGACCGAAAGAGGGCCTACGCCACCATAGAAAAAGAATGTGTCACGGGTGGCACGGATGACAGGGTAGAGGCCACGCGCAGACGGTCCCAGCGTTTGGCCAATCAGCCATAATGTTTGAGGACGGTCCGTCTTTCAGGGGCATTTACCTTCTGTGTAGATAGAGAGAAGGTATGATAAGATCTCCCTATCATGGGGAGACGGCTGGGAAGGTCTTGTGCTCGGTCTGGTTTCTACACCAGTATTCTGGGTCACTAGGACCCAGCAGGTTCTTCCCACCTTTATAAGGAGTTTCATTGCCCTCCCTCGGTGCAGGTGATATTTCCTTGGACACTCATTATCCTTGCTCCAGCAGAAGCTGAGGTTGTGGAGGTTGCTGTGCTCTGCTGCAAGATAAGTGTTTTCTTTCCCCATTGTCTGTTTTTCCTTGTGTTTGTCTTTAGTTGTTAGTGGAGGGGTCTAGTGAACCTCTCCATCTGATCCTTAGATAAGGTAGTCCTAGGATCAGAGAGGGACGAGGTTCGTGGTCGGCGACAGTTGAGGAAACTGTATAGGGACGTCAGGGCAGACAGGGTCAGCCCCAGGAAGACTAGGGGTCACCCTCTCCCTCTTGTGCCCATAGCTTTAGGGACTCCTTATTCCCCCCCCCCCGTCGTTGTCCTACGCTGAGTGTCTCTCCCGCTCCCAGCGTGACATTGTGGAATGGAGTGATTTTTGTTCTGAGAATTGTTTGGTTACCTCATTTTCGGTGGTGTCTGCGGTATCTCTGCCCCCGTTCCTATCGGAGTATGAGGATGTGTTCTCAGAGAAGGGGTGCCAAGACCTGCCCCCTCATCGGGCGTATGATTGCCCGATCAACCTCGTTCCCGGAGCTAAACTGCCCAAAGCTAGGATGTTTACTATATCGGGTCCGGAAAGACAGGCGATGAAGGATTTCATTTCCGAGAGTCTGCAGACGGGTCACATCCGGCCCTCAACTTCGCCGGTTGCGGCTGGTTTCTTTTTTGTTAAGAAAAAAGATGGGGGCCTCCGTCCTTGCTTGGATTTCCGGGAGTTGAATCAGATTACTGTCCGTGATCCGTACCCCCTCCCTCTGATTCCTGATTTATTCAGTCAGGTAGTGGGTGCTAAATGGTTCTCCAAGTTGGATTTGAGGGGGGCCTACAACCTGATTAGGGTCAGAGAGGGGGATGAATGGAAGACGGCATTTAATACCCCGGACGGCCATTTTGAAAGTCTCGTAATGCCGTTCGGGCTCACTAATGCCCCTGCGGTTTTCCAACACTTTGTCAATGACATATTCCATCATTTGGTGGGTAGATTTGTGGTTGTTTACTTGGATGATATCTTGATCTATTCCCCCGATATGGAGACGCATCAGTCCCATGTCAAGCAGGTGTTACAGGTCTTACGGGACAATAAGCTGTATGCTAAACTCGAGAAATGTGTCTTCGCCGTTCAGGAGGTACGTTTTTTGGGGTACCTCCTGTCGCCGTTGGGTTTTCGGATGGATCCGGAAAAAGTCCGGGCGGTGCTGGACTGGGAACAACCGGACAATCTACGGGCATTGCAACGTTTTTTGGGGTTTACCAACTTTTACCGTAAATTTATTAAGAACCTGTCTTACCTTGAGTCCGCCAAGCGTCTCAATCCCCGGCAGGCTCGGTGGTCCTTGTTTTTCACGAGATTTAATTTTACCGTCACTTACCGTCCGGGGGTTGAGAACGTGAAGGCTGATGCGTTGTCGCGTAGTTTCCCGGGTGGTAGTGCTCATGAAAGTCCCGTTCCCATCTTACAGGAGGGGGTGGTTGTTTCTGCTCTTTGCCCTGATCTGGAGGGGGAGGTGTTGAAGGTCCAGGGGGGCGCCCCTGCCTCCTGTCCTTCTGGGAGACTTTTTGTGCCATCATCTTTGCGTCTCAGGGTGCTGTCGGAGCATCACGACTCCGTATTGGCAGGGCATCCCGGCAGTAGGGCCACCTTCGATCTTTTATCTCGCCGCTTTTGGTGGCCGGGGTTGCGGAAGGACGTAGCGGAATTCGTATCTGCCTGTAGTGTGTGTGCACGGGCTAAGGTCCCGCATACCCGTCCGGCTGGTTCTCTCTTGCCATTGTCTATTCCTGAGAGGCCATGGACACATGTGTCAATGGATTTTATCACCGATCTTCCGGCGTCTGCAGGCAAGACGGTAGTGCTGGTAGTGGTTGATAGATTCAGTAAGATGGTTCGCTTTGTGGCACTGCCCGCACTTCCTAATGCTCGGACACTGGCACAGGTGTTTGTAAGTGAGATTGTGAAGCTTCATGGAGTTCCCTCCGAGGTGGTTTCTGATCGTGGTACTCAGTTTGTCTCCAAGTTTTGGAAGGCTTTTTGTGCACGTTTAGGAATTGCTTTGTCCTTCTCTTCTGCTTTTCATCCTCAGTCTAATAGGCAGACCGAACGTATGAATCAGAATTTGGAGACTTATCTGAGGTGTTTTGTCTCTGACAATCAGGAGACTTGGGCGAGTTATCTGCCCTTGGCCGAATTTGCCCTTAATAATCGTCTTCAGGAGTCCACTGGCAAGTCACCGTTCTTCGGTGCATATGGGTTTCATCCTCAGTTTGGTACTTTTAGTGGTACTAGTCCTTCCGGAGTTCCTGAGGAGGACCGATTTACCTCATCCCTCTCCTCGGTTTGGCGGGGGGTACAGAGTAGCTTGAAGCTCTTAGGCGACAGGTACAAACGTATGGCTGACAGGAAGCGTGCGCCAGGTCCGGACCTGTGTGTGAATGACTACGTGTGGTTGTCTACCAAGAATGTGAAGTTGAAGGTGCCCTCTTGGAAGTTGGGG
Source organism: Allobates femoralis (assembly GCA_033576535.1). NCBI lineage: Eukaryota > Metazoa > Chordata > Amphibia > Anura > Aromobatidae > Allobates > Allobates femoralis. The sequence continues at coordinate 326,183,521 of JARQOC010000003.1, forward strand.
CCCAGGTTTATTGGCCCTTATCAGATAACCGCCGTTATCAATCCCGTGGCGTTTCGTCTTGCGTTACCTCCCGCTCTTAAGATCCACAATGTATTTCATAGGTCGCTCCTCAAACCGTATGTGCCGTCGTCTAACCCGTCTCCTTTGCCCCCGGAGCCCATCTGCGTGGCGGGGAATTTGGAATTTGAGATCTCAAAGGTGGTTGATTCTCGCAGGTTGCGCCGTTCTCTTCAGTATTTGGTGCACTGGAGGGGATACGGTCCTGAGGAGCGGATGTGGGTGCCGGCGTCGGAAGTCTCCGCCGCTAGGCTGGTCCGCGCTTTTCACCGTTCCCATCCGGATAAGCCTGGTCCTGAGTGTCCAGGGGCCACTCGTGGACAGGGGGGTACTGTCACGGGTGGCACGGATGACAGGGTAGAGGCCACGCGCAGACGGTCCCAGCGTTTGGCCAATCAGCCATAATGTTTGAGGACGGTCCGTCTTTCAGGGGCATTTACCTTCTGTGTAGATAGAGAGAAGGTATGATAAGATCTCCCTATCATGGAGAGACGGCTGGGAAGGTCTTGTGCTCGGTCTGGTTTCTACACCAGTATTCTGGGTCACTAGGACCCAGCAGGTTCTTCCCACCTTTATAAGGAGTTTCATTGCCCTTCCTCGGTGCAGGTGATATTTCCTTTGACACTCATTATCCTTGCTCCAGCAGAAGCTGAGGTTGTGGAGGTTGCTGTGCTCTGCTGCAAGATAAGTGTTTTCTTTCCCCATTGTCTGTTTTTCCTTGTGTTTGTCTTTAGTTGTTAGTGGAGGGGTCTAGTGAACCTCTCCATCTGATCCTTAGATAAGGTAGTCCTAGGATCAGAGAGGGACGAGGTTCGTGGTCGGCGACAGTTGAGGAAATTGTATAGGGACGTCAGGGCAGACAGGGTCAGCCCCAGGAAGACTAGGGGTCACCCTCTCCCTCTTGTGCCCATAGCTTTAGGGACTCCTTATTCCCCCCCCCCCGTCGTTGTCCTACGCTGAGTGTCTCTCCCGCTCCCAGCGTGACAGAATGCCTGGCTATGGTCTGAAAAAATTACAACTATATCTCCAATGGCAAGGAGTTCCTGGTCCAAATTGACTACAATTTATTAAATTGGTCTAATCGGACGGCCGGAGACAATACACATTTACTCAGATGGAGTCTGGCTTTACAATCCTATAATTTTTTCATGTCACATAAAAAGGGCAAAGCTCATGGAGATGCCGATGGGCTGTTCCAACAAGACAAGAAGGATGATCAGAAGCCTATCAGGTCTGGCCGTTCTCCCGTCAACAGCGACCCTCGCCAAGATTCATAATTTTTCCGATACTAATTAAGAAAGGGGAGGAATGTGAAGGCATAGCTTTTCTCAATACATGTCGGGGATTAATGTTCTTAATTTGGCCAGACTTATTGGTTATCTCTTGCTTGCTAAGAAATTGTTTCTTGCCAGATGATTTGGAGCATTTTATTGACTATGTGTATTGCTAATTTAATTAAAATTACCTCACCCCATCTGTCAGGGACTCAGTCATCACTCAGAGGAGAATTACACAGATATCGGATTGAAATGCTAACCAATAAGAAAACAGCCTTATTCCACCAAACCGGGAATACCAGAATACCCTGAGATGAGTACTTGGGATATATAATGGGGACCTGCTTCATTCACCAGTAGTTCATATGCCACATGGCTTCAATCTAGAAGCAACAGTCCTGATTGGAAGACCATAACCTCAGCCTAGGAATTTTGGTTCTAACTGCTGGGATAACATTGAGGCCATGCAGAGTATGAAACTCAATCTAGGAGTTTCATGTACGATTGGAGGACCACAAAGACTGGATTATTTTCTGCACGAGCTCCGCCTAGGATTCGGCTGGAATATCAGAGATTATTTATGAAAGATACCCAGGTTGAGGCAATACAGTTACCTGGCTACAGACTTTGCTATGCTGGGTCAGCTTCCTAAGCTTGCCACTATTCCTTTCTCAGTCGGTGCCCGCCAAAAGCGGGGTGCTGCTGCATGGGAGTAAGTGGCCCTGAAACTCCCGTAGGCACAAACATTCTAATCCATGGTGAGCCAGCAGAAGGGTGAGACTCTGTTGCCTGTTATATTGTGTGTTCTTGCTGGTTATGTGTTACATGCCTTTGACTGTTGGGGATCCAATAAAGTCTTACCATTGTGTGATTTTCTCACCCTGTGTTGTCTGAGTAGTGTCCACACACAGTTATGGAGTTCAGGTGTTCAGTTAAGATGAGCCCTGGTCCATGCAGCCCTTCTAAAGGTGGCTGGGCCAGCAAACGAGAAAACCAATTGATCCCTGTGTCTCCACATTGGTGCTCACTCTCCCGGGGCTAATGTGACACTGTGACATCATACAAGCCCATCAGTGCCAGCTCCTCTCTTCATGCCTATGAATGTATAAGTAATCAAACGGAAGTAAAGGTCGGCCATAGTTCTTACTTCCTTTTGAGTAACTTGTATATCTATAGACGAGGAGAGAAAAGACAGCATGGATTGAACATGGGCTCTCATGATGTCACAACCTCACATGAGCCCCAGAGATGCGTGCCCCAACATTGCTGGAATTGTGCCAGCACAGGAGGTGAGTATAAGCTATTTTATTTTAATTGAGCCAAACATGGGGCGTGAGAAGGACATGTCAATGTAGTGGGTCAACCATTTAAGTGGGCTCTTAAGAAGCAATTATTGTTATACTCAGAGTATTGTGCCTGTCAAAGGTGCACAGGGGGCATTATTACCTTTTAAGGGCAAAATGTGATCACTGTTTTCTAGTGGAAGGAAGGTGGAAGGCTTGCACCGAAACACGTTGGTGAGAGGTCGAATAAAGGAGCAGTATAATACAAGCATCGTCTTCTTTTGCATCATTTTGTGCAGCAGCGCGGACCAGAGGCACCACTCCTGTTTGGATTTCACTATTTTCTAGGGCACATTAATAGGATGTTAATTTAATTTTCTAGGGGACAATTTAACCATCTATAGGGCCCAAAGGAAGCATTTCACATTGTAAGGGGCCCAGTGGTGGGTATTACTATTTGGGAAGCTAAAGGATCCTCTTTTTGTACCACACAGCAGGTGCAGTAAAAGGGACTCATTATGGCAGCAATGGTTCACCATCAGAAATTTGTGTAGGTTGGGAGTAGATGGGAATGGTGCTGTCAATTTGAGAAGTCAAATATGTCTTTGTTGCAAACTCTGCAAATGAGTTTTGGCTGAAGAAGTTGTCATGTAGGTCTAGATCAGATGGAAAAGATGGGAAAAGTTAACAACTCCATCAGAAAGATGCAAGTCACTTTCTGTAACTGTACTGTAATCTCTGAAATATTCCGCATCACTGCCATCTACCACTATATGGTCACCACATAGTGGTAATATCGATGTTTGTCTTTGTATAGAGACTTATTTTCAGTGATCGAAGGAGATTCCCTTATACCCACAAATAGGGTGTTCCAATGTAGTTGTAAACATGGTTGTCTGGTTGTTTTGCCCCCAACCCTAGATGTACCCACAGTTACGCCTCTGGTATATATATACATTTTTTTATATTCTTCCCACCTAGGTTTCTGCTACATGTAGCCTAGGTATATGGAGGCTAAGTTTTAAAATTAATTTAACCCATTCGCGCCTCTGTCATTTTTGCGCGTTTGTTTTTTTCTCTCTTTCTTCAAAGAGCCATAACTTTTTTATTTTTCAGTCAATATAGCCATATGAGAGCTTGGTTCTGGCATGACGGTTTGTACTTTTGGGAGTGTGGTGAAATTGCGGAAAAAAAAACCCCCAATTCCACAACTGTTTATTGTGAATTTTGTTTACCATGTACACTATATGGTAAAACTAACCCGGCAGTATGATTTTTCCAGGTCAGTATGAGAATATGATACCAACCAAGCATAGTTTACTCAAAATTTAAGTGGTAAAAAGAAATCAGAAATTTGTTAAAAAAAAATTGCGAGAACTGTAAAATGTTTATTTTTCATGATATGGGGCAAAGTGATGGCTGATTTTTTGCACCCTGAGCTGACATTTTTACTGATGCCATTTTTGTGAAATGTTTTTGTATTTTATTGCAGTTGTTGTGGTAGCCAAAAAAATTTAATTCTGGAGTTTATAATTTTTTTTTGTTACACTGTTTACCGATCAGATTAATTTATTTTATATTTTGATAGATCGGACATTTTTTAACTCAATGATACCAAATATGATTTTTTTTATTTTTGCTTTACTTTCAATGGGGCAAAAGGGAAGTGATTTGAACTTTTGTGTTTTTTTTAATTTTTTTGTATTTTGAAAACCCCTTTTTTTACGTTCTACTGTTTTTACTAGTGCCCTTAAAGGGAACCTGTCACCTGATTCTAAGCCCCTACACTATCTCTAGCTGTCCCTACACCTTCCTAGCAGCTTCCTATCTATCCCTTTCTTATCTAAAGTGTCCCTATTAAACATGTGTAAAAGAAGTATAAACTTACTGCAGTCCCTGTGGTTGGGGGACTGGGTAGGCGTGGCCACGCTTCCTTCATAACACCTCTGTGGTGTAATGCACGCCCCGCTGGGCGGCATTATTCTGTGTCCTCTTTGCCCCCAGTATTTGGAATCTCCCGCCCTCTGTGTAGTTCTATGCACCGGCCGGACGTCACATCTGGCGCGGTGCATTATGGGGCCGGTCACGTGATCTGCCCCAGTGCATTATGGGCTTGATCACGTGATCAGCCTGGATTTGCACATGCGCAATGCGCTTATTGAAGCTGGGCCGATCTCGTGATCGGCCCCATAAGAGGACTTGAAACTGTGATTGTATGATCACTGTTTTTATACAGAGCAGTGCATCAGTACTGCTTTGTATATCTGAATTCCCCATTTCCTATGAGTTCTGGCTACAGCAGATATTAACATGAAGATTGTGATAACGGGCATGGGGGCCATCTGCTGACAATAGCGTACCCAGCGTGGGGCAGGGGGGGCAGGTGCCCCCCCCCAGAAGGGAGCAAGAAAGCAACCATATGGCTAATTAGTATGCGATGCTCCAAAGACTGCAGCCTGCAGAGCATCGCTTATCTCCTTTCTGTGCTGAGGGAGGAGAGGGGGGGCTAGAGTGCAGGGGGAAGTGGGGGATGGGCTGCTCTAGCTGGCACTGCTTTCCATTACATGTGCCCAGCCACATTACACTTCAGAGACAATCCCGCGGTCTCCTGTGATGTCACACAGCCGCCCTGCACTTTCCTTCCCTCCAGACTCAGAGAGGATCATCACTGGTAAACAAGACTGCAGGGACCCAACCATTTCCACTCCCATGAATGACGCAACACCAATTTCACCATAAAACACAGCTTTATTTAGGAGAGGTAGAAAAACAAGACTCTCATCTTTTACTGTGGCATAAACAAGGTCGCAGCTCAAAAACCAGGCAACTGATTTGCCTACCAAGCAGGGTGTAGGGAGAATTTCTGCCACCGGCCATCCGGCGCAGGTTTCCTCACCACCAAAAACACCACCCATTCCGCAGCTACGACTTAAATAACCTAACAACAGGGAGGGAGGGCGGGCAAACGGTCCGGGTCCCCAGAGAGAGACCGTGCTTAGATAGCACGTGCCTATATACCCAGGGGGTGGGGACCAGCCCAGCAATGATGAAATTCCACCGCGTCACACGGGAGACCTCTTCAAGACCTGGGGAGGGGCCCAGCAGTCAGGGGGGAGCAGCTCAAGGATGGCTGCAGTGCCCCTCAAGAACAAAACAATGCTAATATGTGTGTATGTGTGCATATGTGTAAGTCTGTGCTTATATGTCTATGTGTGTATATACATATATGTTTGTGTGTACAGTGTGTATATGTATATATATGTGTGTGTGTGTCTGTTTATATGTGTGTGTGTACATTGTGTATGTGTGTGTATATATATGTGTACAGTGTGTATGTGTGTATATATATATTGTGTGGGTGTGTGTACAGTGTGTATATGTGTGTATTTATATATGTGTGGGGTGTGTGTGTACAGTGTGTATATAAATGTGTGTCTGTGTATATATGTGTGTATATATAGGTGTACAGTATGTATACATGTAGATAAATGTGTGTGTCTGTGTATATATGCATATATATGTGTGTGGGTGTGTGTGTACAGTGTGTATTTGTGTGTATATATATGTGTGGATGTGTACAGTATGTATATGTTTATATCAATGTGTATGTGTGTGTATATATGTGTCTGTGTATATGTGTGTGTGTACAGTGTGTATATATGTGTGTGTGTCTGTGTATATATGAGTGTGTCTGTGTATATATGTTTGTGCGGGTGTGTGTGTACAGTGTGTATATGTGTATATAAATGTGTGTGTCTGTGTATACATGTATGAGTGTATGTGTGTGTATATATGTGTGCATATGTGTCTGTGTGTGTGTATATGTATGTGTGTGCGTACAGTATGTATGTGTATATATATATATGTGTATGTGAGTATGTATATATGTGTGTCTGTGTTTGGGTATAAATCATGCCTGTTGTACATTATTTTTTATATACAGTGTTGGCCAAAAGTATTGACACCCCTGCAATTCTGTCAGATAATACTCAGTTTTCTCCTGAAAATGATTGCAATCACAAATTCTTTGGTATTATTATCTTCATTTAATTTGTCTTAAATGAAAAAACACAAAAGAGAATGAAGCAAAAAGCAAAACATTGATCATTGCACACAAAACTCCAACAATGGGCCAGACAAAAGTATTGGCACCCTCAGCCTAATACTTGGTTGCACAACCTTTAGCCAAAATAACTGCGATCAACCGCTTCTGGTAACCATCAATGAGTTTCTTACAATGCTCTGCTGGAATTTTAGACCATTCTTCTTTGGCAAACTGCTCCAGGTCCCTGATATTTGAAGGGTGCCTTCTCCAAACTGCCATTTTTAGATCTCTCCACAGGTGTTCTATGGGATTCAGGTCTGGACACATTGCTGGCCACCTTAGAAGTCTCCAGTGCTTTCTCTCAAACCATTTTCTAGTGCTTTTTGAAGTGTGTTTTGTGTCATTGTCCTGCTGGAAGACCCATGACCTCTGAGGGAGACCCAGCTTTCTCACACTGGGCCCTACATTATGCTGCAAAATTTGTTGGTAGTCTTCAGACTTCATAATGCCATGCACACGGTCAAGCAGTCCAGTGCCAGAGGCAGCAAAGCAACCCCAAAACATCAGGGAACCTCCGCCATGTTTGACTGTAGGGACCGTGTTCTTTTCTTTGAATGCCTCTTTTTTTCTCCTGTAAACTCTATGTTGATGCCTTTGCCCAAAAAGAGAGAACATTCTTCCACAACGTTTTAGGCTTTCTCAGGTAAGTTTTGGCAAACTCCAGACTGGCTTTTTTATGTCTCGGGGTAAGAAGTGGGGTCTTCCTGGGTCTCCTACCATACAGTCCCTTTTCATTCAGACACCGACGGATAGTACGGGTTGACACTGTTGTACCCTCGGACTGCAGGGCAGCTTGAACTTGTTTGTATGTTAGTCGAGGTTCTTTATCCACAATCCGCACAATCTTGCGTTGAAATCTTTCGTCAATATTTCTTTTCTGTCCACATCTAGGGAAGTTAGCCACAGTGCCATGGGCTTTAAACTTCTTGATGACACTGCACACGGTAGACACAGGAACATTCAGGTCTTTGGAGATGGACTTGTAGCCTTGAGATTGCTCATGCTTCCTCACAATTTGGTTTCTCAAGTCCTCAGACAGTTCTTTGGTCTTCTTTCTTTTCTCCATGTTCAATGTGTACACACAAGGACACAGGACAGAGGTAGAGTCAACTTTAATCCATGTCAACTGGCTGCAAGTGTGATTTAGTTATTGCCAACACCTGTTAGGTGCCACAGGTAAGTTACAGGTGCTGTTAATTACACAAATTAGAGAAGCATCACATGATTTTTCTAAGGGTGCCAATACTTTTGTCCACCCCCTTTTTTATGTTTGGTGTGGAACTATATCCAATTTGGCTTTAGGACAAATCTTTTTGTGTTTTTTTCATTGAAGACAAATTAAATGAAGATAATAATACCAAAGAATTTGTGATTGCAATCATTTTCAGGAAGAAACTGAGTATTATCTGACAGAATTGCAGGGGTGTCAATACTTTTGGCCATGACTGTATCTGTGTATCTATCTGTGTATATGTTTGTCTATGTATGTGTGCGTGTGTCAGCACAGGGCTGTTGTCAGCACCTGGGCAAAAGTCAGGATCCTGGACGACCGGGTGGGCCCACTTGTTGTCAGGGACACTGTCCATACTGCTTGCCGATGGTGTCCCCAGCCCTTCATGTTTCTCTTTCCCCGCCTAAATCGCTACCTTCTCCCCACGTGTGCTGAACTGTGATGAGTGTTCGACTTACCTATAGTATGCCAGATCTGCAGATGGCTTATTAGTATTCATAAGTTGCCACCAGTCGGAGTCTGTGCTCATTGCAGCAGTGCTCACGTGGGGAGAAGATAGCACAGGGGGGCAAGAGACATAGTGCACAGGAGGAGAAGCCAACACGGGGGGTGTTGGGGGGACAATGTACAGGGGGAGAAGACAGTTCAATGGGGGAAGAGACACTGTGCACAGGGGGAAGACAGCACATAGGAGGAGAAGACAGCTCAAGGGGGGCAAGAGACACAGCACATAGGAGGAGAAAGCACACAGGAAGAGAAATCGGCTCAAGGGCAAGAGACTGTAACATCGCCATTGGACTCGGTGGCCGGTGTTCCTGCCTCGGCCGCTGGGAGGAGCCGGATTCCTTCGGCTGGTGGCACCGGTGACAGGACGGCCTTGTCCTCATATGGAACTGCTCCCGCGACGTCTGCCTCTGTCGCTGAGCGCCGCGGTGTTTCCCCTCTGGGTGGTGTTGGTCGCAGAGGAGCGGGCCCTGCAGAGGTGTCCGTTAGGCGCAGCCTGCGTTCTTCTGTCAGAGGTGGCGTGGGTGGAGCCAGTCGTGCATCTCCATCTGGCCTGGATCTAGGGGTGGTCCGGATGAGGTCATCGGGCTGTGAGCTCCAGCCTATGGGAGGTAACCGCGCCCTTCAAATACATTGGAGCCTGTCTTGCAGGCCGCCAGATATAGTTTTGGTTCCCCAGTCATATAGTGTATGTTTAGTTTTGTCTCTGACCTTGGCCTGGATTTTTGACTCTGCTTCTTCCTGTCGATTTTGTACCTCAGCTGCCCTCTTGGTTTTGCCCTTGACCCTTGCCTGGATTCTCGACTCTGCTACTGCCTGATGATTTTGTACCTTCGCTGCCCTCTCGGTTTTGACTCGGACTTCTGACTTTGTTTTTCGGGTCTTGATTTTTTCCCCTGGCGACCTTCCCTGCTCTGTTGCTCATAATAGGCAGCTACCCCCTGGGCTCCGCTATAATTCCATATCCCTGTATAGGGGTTAAGGGTCTCGGGGTTTCTCGGGGTGCTGCCTTACCAGCAGCTCAGCTTCACAGCGGATGGTTGTCACAGAGACACAGCACACAGGAGGAGAAAGCACACAGGAGGAGAAGACGGCTCAAGGGGGCAAGAAACACTGCTCACAAGAGGGAGACGACAAACAGGAGGAGAAGACAGCTCAAGGGGCAAGAGACACAGTGCACAGGGGAGAGACCACTCAAGGGGGGGCAAGAAACGACGCACACGGGGAGAAGACAGCGCACACGAGAGAGACAATGCACAGAGGGGAGAGATAGCACAAAGGGGGGAGACAGGCACATAGAGGGGAGACACTGTGCACAGGGGGGAGAAGTCAGAAGCTGCTCTTACAAGCCCTCAATGAAAGTCTGAGAGCCCGAACGAGGACTGAACGAGGCTCTCAGACTTGATCTGTTCATGGTGTGGGGTATTTCTCCTTGTATATGGTATTATTTGGTCACTGTGGTAATGTGCACTCTGATCATGGTGTGAAAAAAAAAGGAGAGAGTAGAATCTACCTTGTCGTGATGTCAGGCTTTAAAATATCTTTTGGGCAAAGTAAATCTGATAGCTATGTTATGTGATCTGGTGTTTGATGAGAACTGTTAGGCTATGTTAACACAGTGCATTTTTATAACGTTTCTGCTGCAGTTTTGTGATGCATTTTTACCATGGTTTTGTGTTAATGTCTGCAAATATAAAACTGCGTTTTGTTTCCCTGTAAAATCAATGTGAAACGGGGAACTCTGTCCACACACATTGGTTTATTTGTTGTGCAGAAAATGAAACCTGCGCAGGTTTTCCTGCATTTTGAAAAAAATTAGCATGTCAGTTCTTTTCAAAACGCAGAACTGCGTTTTACCATAGGATTAGTGTTGTCTATGGGAGAGTGTGAGGTGTGAGGGGGATGGCTGTGGCACATTATGTGGAATGAGGGGGGGATCGGTGTAGGCACAGTATGTGGAGTGAGGGGGATGGCTGCAGCACAGAATAGAGTGTGAGTAGTGTGGGATTGTATGAAGAGGGGGCAGCATGTGGGGACAGTATGTTGAGGATGGGGAGTTTGATGAGATAGAACAGTATAAACAGTGGGCAGTATAGAGGTATACAGTGTAGAGGACAGTGTGATCCGAATGCCCAGTATAGAGGGAGGAGAGGGTATTGTGGAGGGCATGTGCCATGAGAGGGATAGTGTGTAAATCATATTATGTGCAGGGAACAGTGAGGAGGAGCAATTACACTGGGGAACAATTTGAAAAATGTAGTCAGTTTTTTTCTAGCACGTCAAGTTTTTCCTCCACAACTTACATGCCAGAGATGCACAATTGCACTGATATCTGTAATAAGACTTGTTATCTGATTACAATATATATATATCCTTTGTAAAAAACATGATAGTGTTAAAAAACATATTTGTCATGCCTATTTCTTATATATTTCATTTTTTGTTCATATTTGTACTATTAAAAAAAAACAACAACACTTTTTAGGTACAGTAGTTTACATATTTTTGAGAAGACAAAAATCCTATAGTTGAAAAACTTGACGTGATAGAGAAAAACTGAGATCATTTCTGGATTCAGCATCCAAAAATTAATTAAGAACAGTTGTCTGACCTAACTCCTAAAAAATTGTGTTCCCCAGTGTTATTTATTCCGGGGCACAGTGTAGGGCAGATATTTTTACTTAGGAGAATTGTAACAATTCATTCTGCTATTTTTAAGGGTATCATGCCGGGATGTCCTGCAGAAGACTGGAGAAGTTGGATGTCTCCAGAGATGAACTGTGGATGAGAAAAGTCATCAAGGTGCCTGGACAAGATGAAGAAAAGAAAAAGACAACCCCGATCAGAGACAAGGTCATCTATAAGGTACCTGGATGTAAATGATTATTTGTGATAATGACTAATTCTCATAAGTACTGTGGTTCCTGTATACTTTTATTGACAGCTGGTAACAACAACTCCCAGTAACTCCTTACCATTGCTAATGATGTAGTAGAAGTTGTAGGTTCATGCAGTACAAATGTGTATAGGTCTGACCTGACATTACAATTGTTTTACCAAGTACTGATGGTGGTTCTGATGATGAATTGTGTTATTGATGAAGGTTCTACTTATGTATTTCTGTACCTATGGTGGGTCTGGTGATGTATTGATGACGGTTTTGACATAGTGCTTCTGTATTGATGGGGTTATATGGATGTATTTCTGTACTGAGGAGGGTTTTGATGCTGTGCTTCTGCACTGATGAGGGTTCTGGTGATCTATTTCTGTACTGAGAGTTTTGACATTGTGTTTCTGCACTAAAAGGGGGTATATGGATGTATTTCTGTACCTCTGGTGGGTCTGATGTAGTTTTGTGCTCGCGAACCTTGGTCACAGGTACGCTTGCATTGAGCATGGAGACCTGCGCCACTGTGCTGGCGCGAGAGCAATGTGACGAACACAGGAGGGGTGGCCTTTTCACAGGAAGGAGGCAGGCATTTCAACCAGCAGGCCAGCGGGGACCAGATTGAGCAGATCCTCCTGGACTATTACAAGCTAATTTCCATACCGCGCGGGAGATATTAAAAGTTCATTTTTGAGGTATGCAGGGGGCCTGCTGGGCATATAGAGTGGTCACAGGAGCCCCAAATACATCATGTATAAGGTGGTGGGCAGGGGTTAGAACGACCAAAGGGGGTGTCAGCTCTTTTTGAAATTCCAGCTTCCTGTGGAACTGTGATGCGCCGGCTGGAACTTGATATCCGGCCCGGTGCATTATGGGGGTTGATCACGTGTTCGGCCTGGCTTCAATATGCACACTGTGCATGTGCCGGAGCCTGGCTGAACACGTGATCAACCACCATAATGCACCAGGCTGGATATGACATTCCGAACGACCATGGCTTTTTTCCCCCTAGTTTTGATCCTGGGTACGCCTTGTCTGCTGACCCATTAATACAAAAATCTCCATGTAGTATTATACACAAATTGGTTAGGGGGAACCCCCATATAGATCCTAGCACTTCCAAACTTCAACAATTTCTTAATCACGAGAACAATTGGTGTTTTTTATTATTTTTTACATGAAACAAGTGCACTCAGGGATCACCTTAGGTCAGGCAGAGTGGTAAATCTGCACCTGCAAGATGTTGTAAACAGACACTCAGCAATACAAATTTAACAGAACAATGCTGTATAATTTACATTTAGGGTTACATTGTATTAGTGCTCAATTGCACTTCCCCAATAAAAACAACAGCAAAATTCATAAACATATACAATATATAAAACCTCGCAGAGGTCAAAGTACCTAGCAGTAACATCTGATATGTGCAAATTGCACTAATTATTATAGCAGCAAGGTATATCAGACATGCCTATAGGTAAACTCAAGCATATGAATAATGACAAGTAAAGTATTACCAAAGTGAAAGTGCTAGTGCAGGTTCGGCTAGAGAGGGATTAGGGCCCCCCTAGGTGGCTGGCTACCCCTACGCGCGTTTCGCGTGGCGGTAATAAAGCTTAATCATGGGGAACGCCTGACCCCTGGCTGTCATTACAACCAATCACTGCGCACGATCATGTCATGGGCACACCAATAGGAACAGAAAATGATGCTCCTCACTTTTGTTGTGTGTTGAATCCCGTTGGCAGAGATTGACAGAGGAATTTAACTGGTTAACAGCCACAGGCTGATTTCCGATCCACCCACGGCTGATGGAAGCACCCATAAATGAGTGTGGGGTTACACCTGTCACAGTGGGAATGCAGGGTTTGTAGGAGGCTCCCATCCCAGCACTCCCACACACCCACCTAGAAAAACGGTTGGAGAGTAGTCCCTGGCGGGGAGTTAGGGAGGAAGGAGGTAGCAAAACGAGGGATTCTAAGTTTTCTTTGAGGGAAGAAGGAGCATGGGAGCCTTGAGAAAAAGAAGGGGACTCCAAGAAAGGGGGCCTGGAGAGAGAGAACGGGCAGCCCAGATAGAAGGAGGGGGCCCCCCAGATCGGAGCGCCCATAATCCGGGAGGGAACCCTGGTCCACTTATCAGAGTGCCGGTTCTGAGGATGCGGCACAAGGAGTTCAGCCCCTGAGTCATTAACACCGGAGGTCGCGGGTCCGTCTACCGGCCCTGACACCCTGTCAAAAGGAAACCAGTCACATCAGGATAACCCACCAGGGTCGAGTTTCAGGGCAGGAGAGAGAAGAGTGGGAAGCTGCGATACTCAAAATGCACCCCAATTGGGCCTGGTACTAAGTGGGCTGTTCCAGAACAGGCAGCAGCATCAGGACATGGGTCAGAGCAAGGAAGGCATACTATGGGAGACTCTGAGGGACTTTGCAGTCCACTGTGACTACCCAGCCGGCTACCTAATGACTGTTGTCCTCTGTGAACTGCATCACCACCAGCATTGTTCCAGTAAAGTACCCAGGTAGAGTGACAGAGTCTCCGTGTGCTTATTTCACTGCTGCACTGCAACTTGTTTATTTCCATCATTAACACTTTCATCACAACAGGTGCATCCCTGCCCCGGAGGGCCAGCTCCACCTGCAGGGAGCTGTACCATCTAGGCTGCTATACCATCGCCCTCCGGAGGTCTGAAGTGGTGCTGGTGCTTAATCACCTGAATCCATGGGTGGCATCACGTGAACTTTATTTCCATTTCAACTACCCCTTTTTGTTGACCACTAGGGCCACGGATCTGGTAGGACACCAGTGACATCCCAACCGCAGCAGAGGGCCCAGACACCCGAGTCCCTGTATAACCCTGGGTTAGTCACTCACTTGAGAGTGTTGTGAAAGTCACAACCCCTGTGTAAACATAAGCATATATCACGACTGCCCCTCTGCCCAGGGGATGAGATCCTCCAGTAGATACTTTACCAGAATAACCCTCATTTATAACTACTGGAAAAGGATCTTTATTCCAGCAGCGCAGCTCGCACATTTGGATTTACCCATTCTGGTCAAATATATTCAAATGTGTCATAGTTAGCTGAGGTGGTTTGCATTGTTTAAGTGGATTTAGCTTTCCAAGCAGATGTCTCATCCTGCCAGCTATTAGTGCCAGCTGTTTCAGTTTTTGGTTTACTTGGTAATCTGAAATTGCTAGAATCAATAAATTCTTTACAATTAACAGGGAAGCAATAAAAATTTGGGATTTTTTTTAGGTTGTTGAAATGACAAAGTTCCAATTGAATGTTTATTGTCTTTTTTCACATTTTTTTAAAGATTTCTATCGAATTGCTTTTTCTGGGTTTTTTTGTCCCATAAAAAATTGAGAAACCCAGAACAATTGAAAGGGTGGTTGGCATGAAACAGTGTAAATATGTTGTGTCACAACAATGTAAATCTTGGCTTACACAACTTCATAACAATATTTACTATAAATTTTATAGTGCACAAGACTTAATGGGACTCTCTCAGCACGGAAATACACATTCAAGCCAAGCACAGGCGCTCTTGCATCACGACAGCGCTAATCATTTACATACACTTTCCCATCTGATAGTTTCCCCTTATCTATACTCTCTCTTCCTCTTTGATTGACAGCTCTGGCTTCATAGAGCTTCAATGGGCAGCGATAGATGGAAAATAAAGCCGGTGGGAAGGTGTATTCAAATAATTAGCCCCTCCATAATCTACAAGCACCTGGACTTGGTTGAAACATTCATTCTGTGCCAACAGAATCCCTTTAATTATTGAATTCAGGTTTTTAATTCAGTCCCATTACCACAAGGGAATAAAATCCAACACTTAGCAATTCAGTCTGTGAAAGAATGACAATTTGTGAAAGATTGACTTGTAAAGAGCTCACTAAGTTTCATCATGGTACAGTAGCAGATGCAACAAGTTAGTTTATGAAATTTGTTCCCTCTTAAATATTCCATGACTAACTGTGATATTATTGATAAGTGGAAGTATTTAGGAACCATCGCAACTCAACCACAAATCATGCAAAGTTATAGAGATGAGTCAGAGTGCTGGGCTCATAATGTAGAAAAAATAGCAATGCTCTAACTGCAAAACTCCAAATCTCGTCTGCCAATAACCTCAACTGAAAAACTGTTCACCACGAGCTTTTTGGCATCATCAGCTGCATGAACACCTTATGTCGAGCCCCAGGCCCTTGGGTATTCAGGTACCAGGCTCGGTGGTTGTTCCAGGGATGTCACAGGTGGCAGTGTAACGGAGTGGGTATCCCTGACTGTATTATTATTGAAATGGACACTGAAGTGGGCATTACACAGTCCGATACTGCCCCCTTGTGGACAAGTGCTGAAATTGCTGCAGAGATAATGACACCGACTGCTGATCCCCTCCCACAACAGCTGTGTGCTCAGGAGGAAAAAGTGCGGGAAAGACAGAAGGAGACGGAGCTCGACCAGGACAGACCTGCCTGTGGGTGTTCCTCGAGAGAGGGCTTCCTTGTGACACCTTTCTGGAAAGATCATGCCGCGGAAGCCGGTGCAACAACCCCCAGGCTGCAGAACATTGTTACCATGAGCCTAACCTGACTGCAGAGCATCATACTCCTAGAGGATATTCAGAGACTGTGATGGATACAAGGGAGCCACCTTCGAAATCTATATTTTTTTTTCTTTTTTTTTCTTTTTCCTCGGACTGAGAGACTATAAAACCAGTACCTGTGGAGAGGACTGAGGAAACCCCCTTCATCACTTCCCCTGGAATTGCCATCGTTAGACCCCAGGCCTACGACGTGGGAGCTACGCCTTCTGTTGTTATAGACTGGTAACGTACATTGAGGGAAAGCTAGGGAAAGAGATTGCCAGTACTGTTTTGTTTTCTTGCCATGCATCCGGAACTGAATATCAGGGTATTCAACCTTCCCTATGTGTGCAGCCAAACCGGTTGAATGTGTTATCACCATGTTTAATAGTAAAGAAATGTTTCCTCCCGTTAAATCTGAGTATGGGGATTTTGTTGAAGCAGATCATAGACACACACCCGCGGCCTTACTGCCGGTCACTTCAGCAGCACCAGATCCCGTGGCCTGGGTGACACTTCAAAAAGGGTGTACTTACAGGGGAATAAGAGGTTTTGTCATGTGATGCCACCTGTAGTACCTGGTGATGGGTCACCAGTGCCGCCACAATCCGCTGGAGGTAGATGGTAGTGCTGCTAAGTTGGCAAGACTCCCTACAGGTGGAGAGAATCCTCCGGGTCAGCGTTCCTGCAGAGGAACAGGTAGATGTAGAAACTCACACACTGGCAAAGTCACTTTCTCATGGGTACTTTACTGTCAACTTGTAGCAGCATCACACAAAGTTCACAGTTCAGCAAGATGTTATAATAACAGGTAGCTCTACGGGTGGCTGCAAGTGGATCCCAGGTGGTATAGTGGAACCCGTGGTGTACCTTAGTTGACGAACCCGTGTACTTTCTTCCCCGCGTAGGATGGGCCTATACCCAATGGCTCCGTATAGGTAGAATTGGGGGTCCTCTCCCTCATGGTAAGGAAGCAGGCAGACCGCTCTGTCTGGCAGGGTGCTGTGGCAATATATGGACCACAGCAGCTGGTTGCCGACTGCAAAGATGAACTCTGTATGGATTCTCGGGCCCGACGTTCCCGTGGTGGACTGGAGATTCCCCTGGAGTATGGCCACTCCACTCTGAGGATCTCCCTTTCTCTCTAGGGCCCGGACTTCACGCGTCGGGCGCCCTCTTTCAGGATCTCCTCAAGATCCCTTCTTTTTCCCTCCGGATCATCTTGAAACCATCCGGGTAACCCTTCCGCCTCGTTCCACACTCTTTCCAACCGTCCTAACTCCTCTCCTCCTCCTCCAACTAACTGCTCTTGATCTCCCCTGGGGGTGAATATATCTCCTCCAGGGTAACCTCCTACCACTATGCTAATGTGGGAGTGCTGGGAATGGGTCCCACCCACCAGCCTAGGGTCCACCTCCAGCTGGGGCAATTACACCTCTTTTACAGGTGTAATACCCCTCTGTGACGCCTGACCATGCGGGGCGCCACATACCCCCCTTATGGAATATACTCGTCCGCGAGTATGAGTACCTGTTAACCAGGAAGAGAAAAAGTAGTTTTCATATTTTCTATAACAATATCAACGGGTAAACTATATACAATCAAGTATATTTAGATTTCTTCCTATTGCTAGGAGGCACATTTCTTTAAAGGGATCCTGTCACCTCCAAAACGCCTCCTAAGCTATCAAAACATGTCCCTGCAGCATCCTATCACTAATCTCACACTCCTTTTGTTACCTAAAAGCATCCTGTGAAAGTGCATAAAAACGTTTTAATACTTACTCATTAGTGATTATAATTAGCAGGGCCATATTCTTTAGTCACCAGGGGGTGTTGTTTTGCAGCATGAATGATCCACCCTCTCTGTCTGTGATGCTGTGAAACTGAAACTGAAGGCAGGACTAATGATTTGCATTCTGTGAGTGATTGTGAGGGGGAGGGTAAAGCCTGCACATCACAGCAAACACACAGAGACAGGGTGGATCCTGGTGCCTGCAAAACAGCCCGCCCTGGTGACTAAAGAATATAGTCACTGCTAATTATAATCACTAATGAGTGAGTATTAAAACGTTTTTATGCACTTTCACAGGATGCTTTTAGGAGACAAAAGGAGTGTGAGATTAGTGATAGGATGCTGCAGGACATGTTTTGCTAGCTTAGGAGGCGTTTTGGAGGTGACAGGATCCCTTTAACGTTACACAGATATATATATACTTTGCAGTAGTTAGTATGATAGACCCCACGGTCCTTGGGTCACCTGTTGGCAAAGTTCTTACTCTCCGGCTTCACTATCTGCAGGTAAAACATCATCTAACTTGGTCCAATGAGGACCGGTACTAACTATGTGGGCCCAGCAGTAATGTATTGTCCCGCACAGTCCAGTGTGAATTATCACTGCTGGGCCGCTGGTCACACAGCACACATTATTAACAAGGGAAAAGTTCAAAATAAAAGTCTCTGTATCTTCAGATCAAAAATAAAACACAGGGGCACGCTCATTATTGTTAGGGATTGCAAAAATGGAAGGCAAAACTAAAGGTCATGGTTTCTGAATAAAGGGCTATGTACAACGCAATGTCTCTGCTATGGGAGTCTATTGCTGGCGAGAAACTCTTATGGTACATTTACACGCGGCCACAGGAAGGTAGGAACAGGCAGGCATCGGACACAAATTGTGCAAGTTGCCTTGAAAAGACCTCGATGTGGCTGCGTGTAATTCAGGACTTTCCTTCCTTCAGGGAAGACACAGGAAGGAAAGTCCTGAATTACACGCAGCCACATCGAGGTCTTTTCAAGGCAACAGGCACAATTTGTGTCCGATGCCTGCCTGTTCCTACCTTCCTGTGGCTGCGTGTAAATGTACCATTATGGTGAACCAGCCTAAGGGGCCTGGATAACGCTCGAAGGTAACCTGCTCACCTCGGTATAAGTCTTGATCCTGGTGTCCTCGCTGCAGGTATGATTCAACATCGCGATGTGCGAAAAAGATGTCGTCTTGAAGTCCGGGTTCTCTAAGGAATCCCCATCCTTCATCCTGGTACACTGAAACGACGGTTCCTTGGCGGCGTAGTTCTAATGGAAGCGGGGGCTGTGCTCTGGCCTTGTCCCGAAGTCACCGTGTAGCTTGCTCTTTCTGGAACAATTCCTCTTGGCATCTTTGTCTTGCCACTTGGTCTCTTTCATTTAAAGATGACTGGGATGACTGATACTGAGGTGGTGTTGAGTTGCTGGTTGGGGCTCTGGAGGTCACTCTTGTCTCCGCTGAGCTCACGATGGTAGGGTTTCCTCGCTGCTGCTGCCATGCGGTCCACCACGCAGCTTCTGGGGTGCTCATTCCCGAAGCTCCTTCGATGTCCTCTGGTTCCTCAAAGTCAGTCTCGTCCTCAATGATGATGTCTGGTTCGGTAGTGGATGTCCGCGCTGCTTCCAGCTGGAGGTAGCTGCTGATACGGGATGGTGATGTTTCCAGGGGTTCAGTCTGGACTCCCATGTCCCGGGTCTGGAAGGGTGGTGGTACGGGTGGTAACGAGGCACGGTACTCCACAACTGCCTGCACCACTACCGCTGCCTCTCGCACTTCACAGCCTACCCTCATCGTCCTCAGTTCACAGGCCCGCTCCGCGCTCCACCTTCTGCACACCCACGTCAGGGCTTCTAGTGTCAGGAGGGATGCCGCTGCTGAGTCTCCTTGCGCGATTCTGGCCTGCTCCTCGACCTTGCGCACAATGTCTCTCCAACGGGGTGCCGCCATGCTGCTTTGTATAAAGGAGCCTTGTTTTTTCTGTCCTTCTCTTCCAATTTGTCTCTTTATTGGCAGCCACTCCTGGAGAACTTCCTGTGGGCCGCCCCCCTGATTGATTGATTGATGGCAATTAGGGCGGCCACACTTTTTGGCTTCTGTCTTGGCCCTCCTTCTTCTAGGGTCTGAGGCACACCCCCGAGTCTGCACATGGTGTTTAGTACATCGCTACGGCGCCATCTTGGGTCCTCCTGCAGTAATGGCAGGAACCCATTTTTGGCACCAAGCAATGGCGGAAAAAGTTCTTTTCAATAGTCTAAGGCGCACAGTACCTGGTAATACCGGTACGAGATTCTGTTTGTGATGCCAGAAAGATATGTCGAGCCCCAGGCCCTGGGGTACTTGAGTACCAGGCTCGGTGGTTGTTCCAGGAATGCCACGGGTGGCAGCACCTGATCTTGTGGCCTGGGTGACACTTCAAAAAGGGTGTATTTACAAGGGAATAAGAGTTTTTGTCACGTGACACCACCTGTAGTACCTGGTGATGGGTCACCAGCGCCGCCACAGTCCGCTGAAGGTAGATGGTAGTGTGGCTAAGTTGGCAAAGCTCCCTATAGATGGAGCAGGTCCTCCGGGTCAGTGTTCCTGCAGAGGAACAGGTAGATGTAGAAGCTCACACACAGGCAAAGTCACTTTCTCCTGGGTACTTTACTGTCAACTTGTAGCAGCATCACACAAAGTTCACAGTTCAGCAAGATGTTATAATAACAGGTAGCTCTACGGGTGGCAGCAAGTGGATCCCAGGTGGTATAGTGGAACCCGTGGTGTACCTTAGTTGACGAACCCGTGTACTTTCTTCCCTGCCTAGGATAGGCCTATACCCAGTGGCTCCGTATAGGTAGAATTGGGGGTCCTCTCTCTCGTGGTGAGGAAGCAGGCTGACCGGTCCGTCTGGCAGGGTGCTGTGGCGATATACGGACCACAGCAGCTGGTTGCCGACTGCAAAGATGAACTCTGTATGTATCCTCAGGCCCAACGTTCCCGTGGTGGACAGGAGAATCCCCTGGAGTATGGTCACTCCACTCTGAGGATCTCCCTTTCTCTCTAGGGCCCGGACTTCACGCGTCGGGCACCCTCTTTCAGGATCTCCTCAAGATCCCTTCTTCTTCCCTCCGGATCGTCTTGAAACCGTCCGGGTAACCCTTCCGCCTCGTTCCACACTCTTTTCAACCGTCCTAACTCCTCTCCTCCTCCAACTAACCGCTCTTGATCTCCCCTGGGGGTGAATATATCCCCTCAAGGGTAACCTTCCACCGCTATGCTAATGTGGGAGTGCTGGGAATAGGTCCCACCCACCAACCTAGGGTCCACCTGCAGCTGGGGCAATTACACCTCTTTTACGGGTGTAATACCCCTCTGTGACGCTTGACCATGCGGGGCGCCACACTTACATCACCATGCACAATGCCAAGTATCTGATGGAGTGGTTTAAAGTAAAAAAATATCTAAGTGACCAAGACAGCTCTAAAGTTCATCCAGAGCTCCTCAATCACATGAGCAATAGCAGTTAGCAGTGCTAGCAGTTGCAGACGTGTTACGGGTCCCAGCAGAATACTAGAAAAAAGAGGGAAACTGTAGCACTTCCAATGATCAATTCAATGGTATCCTTTCACTCACCAAACAGGTGCAACATTTCATCCTTAACAAATTTGTATCAAAGACCTGTTTATGCTGAAACTAGTTGTTTCGCCTCACCTTTGATATGATCGTTGGAAGTGCTGCGGTTTTCCTCTATTATGGTGTAAAGCTTTCCACCACTGGACTCTCAAGCATTGTAACTGTGTTACATGAAGTGATGAATCATTTTTTGTCAATCTGATGATGTTATCTGACTGATTGTGAGGCGGTTGACAGGGTAGGGGGTACTCGGGTACTGGGGCTGATGGCGACTTTGATGGGGGAATCACGGCTGGTCAGTCCCCGGTCCCGTGCCCTGGACCCTAAATGGCGGGGAACGGTGGGGGATAAGGGGATTGGTAACGTGATGCCACCTATGGTACCTGGTAACAGGAATACCAGCGCTGCAGCCGGCTGCTGAGGTGATGGTGGGTGCAGCAGAGTGTGGAACAGCTCCCCACAGGTGGAGCTTTACCTCAGGGCAGCGGGGATGGATGAGGGGAGTTGTAGTCACGTCTCTGCAGAGAAAGCGGTGAATTGCGGCAGTTAAGCTGGCACACACACAGTGATCTTTATTTCGGTACCTTCTACTGGTGACAGGGTACAAGGTACAGTTCAGAGGAATAACCAGGTCCCCGGCGAAACTTGGGACTTCTACCTTAGAAAGTTATGAGGCCTCTCTGTCTCTGTGTTCTGTGGTTTGGGATAAGTCCTGCCTGTGCTTGAACTCACCACTCCGTCTCCCTCTCAGGACTTTGCTCTAAACTGACAATGAGGTCCTTCTACAGGGTCCCTATTCCTCTTATGGCTCCTGGTCTTGTACTTGGTCAGTTTTAGCGTCTCTTGTCTTTTACCTCAGGGGGTTTTGATCCTCCTGGTTCTCCGGGTTTTCACTGCTGCAGTGAATGCTGGCAGCAACATAGGAACATAGGAACGCATATGCGCATGCGTTTTGCTGCGTTCGGTGTACTGCGTTCCAAATGCAAATGTGAAGGCACCCTTAATATCACCTGAGCTGTTTTAAAATTATTAATTGGTATTTGTATATATACCTCCCATGGTGCTCCATGGGATTAACTCTTGAGAAAACCTGTCTGGCGAAATGTGTGGCATCTTTTCCATCCTCTCCCCGTTTCCATATTCTCCAGGTATATTTTAGGGTCCATGCTCTATTGGCATTGGGTATAATATCCTCTTGCTTATTTGCAATTTATTCTTGGTACTTTTGGTTTTGATGCATTTATGTCTGGTTGCATACCCATATATATACAGTCATATGAAAAAGTTTGATCACCGCTCTTAATCTTACTAATTTTTTTTTGTTTAAAATTGGGTTTTTGCAACAGCTATTTCAGTGTGATATATGTAATAACTGATTGACACAGTAATATTTCAGGATTGAAATGAGGTTTATTGTACTAATCGAAAATGTGAAATATGAATTATTTCAAAATTTGACAGGTGCAAAAGTATGGGCACCTCAACAGAAAAGTGACATTAATATTTAGTAGATCCACCTTTTGCAACAATAACAGCCTTTAGTCGCTTCCTGTAGCTGTTAATGAGTTCCTGGACCTGGATGAAGGTATTTTTGACCATTCCTCTTTACAAAACAATTCCAGTTCAGTTATGTTTGATGGTCGCCGAGCATGGACAGCCCGCTTCAAAACATCCCACAGATGTTCAGTGATATTTAGGTCTGGGGACTGGGATGGCCATTCCAGAACATTGTAATTGTTCCTCTGCATAAATGCCTGAATAGATTTGGAGTGGTGTTTTGGATCATTGTCTTGCTGAAAGATCCATCCCCGGCGTAACTTCAACTTTGAACCTGATTCTTGAACATTATTCTCAAGAATCTGCTGATACTGAGTGGAATCCATGCGACCCTCAACTTTAACAAGATTCCAGATGCCGTAATTGGCCACACAGCCCAGACGCATGATGGACCCTCCCCCAAATTTGACAGTGGGTAGCAAGTGTTTTTCTGTGTTTTTGTGGCGCCATGCATAACGCCTTGTTGTATGACCAAACAACTCAATCTTTGTTTCATCAGTCCACAGGACATGCTTCCAAAATGAAACTGGCTTGTCCAAATGTGCTTTTGCATACCTCAGGCGACTCTGTTTGTGGCGTGCATGCAGAAACGGCTTCTTTCGCATCACTCTCCCATACAGCTTCTCCTTGTGCAGTGTATGCTGTATTGTTGACCGATGCACAGTGACACCATCTGCAGCAAGATGATGCTGCAGGGCTTTGGAGGTGGTCTGTGGATTGTTCTTGACTGTTCTCACCATTCTTCTTCGCTGCCTTTCTGATATTTTTGTTGGCCTGCCACTTATGATCTTTACAAGAACTGTCCCTGTGGTCTTCCATTTCCTTACTATGTTCCTCACAGTGGAAACTGACAGGTTAAATCTCTGAGACAACTTTTTGTATCCTTACCCTGAACAACTATGTTGAACAATCTTTTTTTTAAGATCATTTGAGAGCTGTTTTGAGGAGCCCATGATGCCATTCCTCAGAGAAGATGCAACTAGGAGAACAACTTGCAAGTGGACACCTGAAATAGCTTTTCTCATGATTGGATACAGTGGGCTATGAAGTACAAAACTTAATGAGGTGACCAAACCAATTTAGTGCTTCAGTAAGTCAGTAAAACGTAATTAGGAGTATTCAAATCATGAAAATCAGAAGAGTGCCCATACTTTTGCACCTGTCAAATTTTGAAATAATGCATATTTCACATTTTTTGTTAGTGCAATAAAGCTCATTTCAATCCTGAAATATTACTGTATCCATCAGTTATTACAATCACACTGAAATAGCTGTTGCAAAAACCCACTTTTAAACAAAAAAAAATAAGTAAGATTAAGAGGGGTGCCCAAACTTTTTCATATGACTGTATATACTCTTGGCACATGCATTTGTTTGTGCTATATACCTGTATAGAGATGGTTATCATGCTGCTGTGACCTTTGTATATAAGTTATCATGTTTTAAAAATGTTTTTTAAATTTGGCAATTGTACATAATAAACCTATGTACTATTGTTCATGACCAGATTCTTTTTTGAGCTCTATTATGTTTCATTGAGTTCATTTGCTTTTTCTGCACATATTTCTGTGTTTCCTTTTCCTGCTGGAGACTGAGTGTAACGTCCAGTTGTGACATTACGACCAGACTCCAAAACAACAAACCTCTAGTCGGGGTGAGCAGCTCCTCCGCACACAGAATGGTGATATCTGGGTAACCATGCTGGATGCTACCAGGATGTAAATAATAAACTGTTAGCATTCTGCAGCCTAGATACACAAATAATACAAAAAGCCTTGACAACCACTTTAATTTTCAGTTCTTGTATTAAGGGTATTGATTTTTTTTTTAATTACCGTATATACTCGTGTATAAGCCGACCCGTGTATAAGCCGACCCCCCTACTTTTGACCCCAAAACCTGGGAAAACTTATTGACTCGCGTATAAGCCGAGGGTGGACCCCAGCACAGGTATACAGCCCCCAGCAGTGTGGTATACAGCAGGTCCCCAGCACGTATACAGCCCCAGCAGTGTGGTATACAGCAGGTCCCCAGCACAGTATACAGCCCCAGCAGTGTGGTATACAGCAGGTCCCCAGCACAGTATACAGTCCCAGAAGTGTGGTATACAGCAGGTCCCCACCACAGTATACAGTCCCAGCAGTGTGGTATACAGGTCCCCAGCACAGTTTACAGCCCCAGCAGTGCCATTATACAGCCCCCCCTCACAGTATGGCGCCCCCCTCCCTCATAGGATGGCCCCCGCATGCAGCGCTGCGCACATACATAACCTGGCTATCAGCTGTCACCCTCCGGTGGCGGATCGTTCTCCTGGCTCCGGGCTGCATCTTCATCTGTGTCTTCCTGCTTGTCACGTTGACGTCATTGTGATGAGCCCCGGCCACAAGCAGGAAGACACAGAGGAAGGTGCAGCCTGGAGCCAGGAGCAGCGAATCGCCATCCTGTGAGGGGGGGCCTGTATACTGATATGACTCGCGTATAAGCCGAGGGGGGGACTTTTCAGCCCAATTTTTGGACTGAAAAACTAGGCTATATCGCGAGTATATAAGGTATGTTATTTTCCTTCTATGTTTTTTCTTTTTCTTTAATCTGGCATCCAGAAGGTTTAGGCAACATGATGTTTGTGTGAAAGAGAAGTAGCTATTGACTTTTCATCTATCATTTCTCAATGCTCATATGATTTTCTCAATCGCATGGAATTTACAAAAACCTATATCCATAGTTTTCTATGCTTCCACAATTTAATATGTCAACTAATTAACATTTTTTGTTTAAATAACAATATTTTCTTTCATTGTATCTCAGCACACATTTACTTTTTTATACAATCCAATCATTTCAACATTTTCCCTTTTTTGCCTTATGTGTTCACTTGACCATGGGAACATTTTTCACTGTGTTTTCCATTATCTAATATATAAAGCTGAATGTGTGTGTGTGTGTGTGTATGTGTGTGTGTGTATATCGGGGATTGGCATCTACACCGTCGCAACTACAGCCGCAAAATTTTGCACTGTCACACGTCTGGACGTCATAGGCTATGTTGTGAGGCGAAATTTTGACCCTGCGCGTTCCAGTTCACCAATTTTGCCCCTATCTACATAATGGGGAAAAAGTGAATGGAAAAGTGTTGGAGGAAAATCGACAGCTGTCAGCTATAGAGACAAAATTTTGCACAGTCACACGTCTGGACCCCGGGAGCGTCATAGGCTATGTTGTGAGGTGAAATTTTAACCCCGCGCATTCCAATTCACCAAACAATTTTGCCCCTATCTACATAATGGGGAAAAAGTGACAGTTACCAGTTGATAGTTGTGAATGAGAGGGGCTTAATGATAGCACCAAAGACTAACAGCACATACCAGCATATAGTCACTAAGGTGGGGCCCTAACATGGGATATTCACCATGCACAGGGACATGTATACACACCACACGCACGCAAAGAGTAACAGCAAGTGTATAGTCGCTAAAGTGCAGCCTCAACATTGGATACTCACAACGCACCCGAACAAACACACACACACCACAAAGAGACACACACACACACCCAAGGGGACACACACACACTCTATAGTGACACATGCACTCACCCCACAGGGACACACACACCACAAAGAGACACACATAACACAGACACACACACCACACAGACCCCCCCACAGGGACACACACACATAGCCACCCTATAGGGACACATGCACTCACCCCACAGGGACACACACACCACAAAGAGACACACACACCACACAGACCCCCCCACAGGGACACACACACATACACACCCTATAGGGACACATTCACTCACCCCTCAGGGACACACACCACAAAGAGACACACACAACACAGAGACACACACACCCCACACAGACACCCCCCCACAGGGACATACACACCCTATAGGGACACATGCACTCACCCCACAGAGACACACACACACCACAAAGAGACACACACAACACAGATACACACACACACACACACACACACACACACACACCACACAGATTCCCCCACAGGGACACACACACATACACACCCTATAGGGACACATGCACTCACCCCACAGGGACACACACACACACACACCACAAAGAGACACACACAACAGAGACACACACCACACAGACCACCCCACACAGGGACCCACATACACACCCCAGGGACACACACACCACACAGACACAGATGTGCACAAATCACCTCACACAACTTGCCTCATACATGTGCTATCTTTATTTTTCAAACATAAACATCAGATTAAAAACAGCCAATGTGCAACACATGTGCCATATTGGGAATTAAGGCAGTTGTCAGTCACATGAGCTGTCTATTATGTGTATGTGTGAGGTAACATATACTGCCCGGCCAGGGGGAGGGTTTACTGTTGACTGGAGATTTATTAGGCTGCCTATAGCAATCAATCACAGCTCAGCTTCTATTTTCCTACAGGTCATTAATATGATATATTCAAATTCTATTTTGTAAAAGCTAACAGCAGTTATTTATTAACCCGGGCGTAGCCGGGTACTACAGCTAGTCTAATATATAAAGCTGAATGAGTGTATGTGTGTGTATATGTATGTCCGGGATTGGCATCTACATCGTCGCAACTACAGCCACAAAATTTTGCACAGTCACACATCTGGACCCCGAGAGCATCATAGGCTATGTTGTGAGGCAAAATTTTATCCCTGCATGTTCCAGTTCACCAGACAATTTTGCCCCTACCTACATAATGGGGAAAAAGTGACAGTTACCAGTTACTAGTTGTGAATGAGAGGGGCTTAATGACAGCGCCAAAGACTAACAGCATATATCAGCATATAGTCACTAAGGTGGGGCCCCAACATGGGATATTCACCACGCACGGGAACATGTATACACACCACACGCACACAAAGAGTAACAGCAAGTGTATAGTCGCTAAGGTGCAGCCCCAACATTGGATACTCACCACGCACCCGAACACACGCATACCACAAAGAGACACACAACACATAGACACACACACCCCACGGGGACACACACACCCTATAGCGAAACATGCACTCACCCCACAGGGACACACACACACACACCACAAAGAGACACACAACACAGAGACACACACACACCACACAGACAACCCCCCCACAGGGACACACACACATACACACCCCATAGGGACACATGCACTCACCCCAGAGGGACACACACACACACACACCCACCATACAGACAGACACAGATGTGCACAAATCTCCTCACACAACTCGCCTCATACGTGTACTATCTTTAATTTACAAAAATAAACATCTGATTAAAAACAGCCAATGTGCAACACATGTGCCATATAGGGAATTAAGGCAGATGTAAGTCACATGAGCTGTCTATTATGTGTATGTGTGAGGTAACATATACTGCCCGGCCAGGGGAGGGTTTACTGTTGGCTGGAGATTTATCTGGCTGCTTATAGCAACCAATCACAGCTCAGCTTCTATTTTCCTACAGGTCATTAATATGACATATTCAAATTCTATTTTGTTATAGCTAACATTAGTTATTTATTTACCCGGGCGTAGCTGGGTACTACAGCTAGTATCAAATATAATTCTATTTTGGCATTCACATGTATTTTCACTTACAGTTTTATATATATATATAACTTAATGGAATTGTCGACTATC
Source organism: Allobates femoralis (assembly GCA_033576535.1). NCBI lineage: Eukaryota > Metazoa > Chordata > Amphibia > Anura > Aromobatidae > Allobates > Allobates femoralis. The sequence goes on from JARQOC010000003.1 coordinate 326,212,110, forward strand.
AGGAAAGGAGGGCGCCTAAACCAGTGGCACAACGTGGGGGGCGGTCCGCCCCAGGGGGCACGTGAGTGGGGGCGGCAGCAGCCTGCAGGTGATTCACCTCAGTGTGGTGTTATAACGCGGTCGCAGTGGATGGCGGCTGCATCAGGGACCCTGCATCCCGGGGCTCTGGGGTGATGGGCGCAGCCTCTGATTGCTGGCAGTGTCACTCAGGGCCGTATTAGCCTGCCCTGCAGAAGAGACAATTCCATGGAGCAGGACCTGCGATAATGTCACATGCATGTGACCCTGGTGGACGGAGCCATGGAGTTTTGCCCAGCGTGAAGGAGCAAAATGTACAAGAAGCTGAAGATGGGACCAAATAAACAAGAGTACAAGAGGTGTGTGAGAGAGGGGTGCAGAAGGTGGCTGGCTGTGCATGGGGATGAAGGATGCAGGGGGGGCGGAGGATGGAAACTGCAGGGGTTAGAGGAAGGAGAGTTCTGGAGGATGGAGAGTGCAGGAGAATGGGGACTGCAGGAAGATGGAGAGTGCAGGAGGATGGGGAGTGCAGGAAGATGGAGAGTGCGGAGGATGGGATGGAGAGTGCGGGAGGATGGGAGTGCAGGCAGGATGGGAGTGCGGGAGGATGGGGAGTGCGGGATGGGTGCAGGAGGATGGGGAGGTGCAGGAGGATGGAGAGTGCAGGAGAATGGAGGATGGGGAGCGCAGGAGAATGGGGAGTGAAGCAGGATGGAATACGGGGAGTGCAGGAGGATGGGGAGTGCAGTAGGATGGAGGATGTGGAGTGCAGGAGGATGGGGAGTGCAGGAGGATGGAGGATGGGGAGTGTAGAAGGATGGAGGATGGGGAGTGCAGGAGTATGGAGGATGGGGAATGCAGGGGGATGGATGAGGGGATGGAGATGGGAGTGCAGGAGGATGGAGAGTGCAGGAGGATGGAGGATGGGGAGTGTAGAAGGATGGAGGATGGGGAGTGCAGGAGTATGGAGGATGGGGAGTGCAGGAGGATGGGGAGTGCAGGAGGATGGAAGGTGCAGGAGAATGGAGGATGGGGAGTGCAGAAGGATGTAGAGTGCAGGATAATGGAGGATGGGGAGTCAGAAGGATGGAGGATGGGGAGTGCAGGAGGATGTGGAGTGCAGGAGGATGGAGATTGCAGGAGGATGGAGAGTGCAGGAGGATGGAGAGTGCAGGAGGATATGGAGTGCAAGAGGATGGAGAGTACAGGAGGATGGTGGATGGCGAGTGCAGGAGGATGGAAGTTGCAGAATGCAGGAGGAAGGAGAGTTCAGGAGGATGGAGGATGGGGAGTGCGGAGGATGGAGTGTTCAAAAGTGTGCAGAAGGATGGAGGATGGGGAGTGCAGGAGGATGTGGAATGCAGGAGGATGGAGAGTACAGGAGGATGGTGGATGGAGAGTGCAGGAGGATGGAAGATGCAGAATGCAGGAGGATGGAGAGTTCAGGAGGATGGAGGATGGGGAGTGCAGAAGGATGGAGAGTTCGGGAGGATGGACGATGGCAGTGCAGAAGGATGGAGAGTGCAGGAAGATGGAGAATGGGGAGTGCAGAGAGGATGGAGAGTGCAGAAGGATGGAGTATGGGGAGTGCATGAGGATGGAGTATGGGGAGTGCAGAAGGATGCAGAGTGCAGGAGGATAATGGATGGGGAGTGCAGGAGGATGACGGTGTGGAGTGCAGGAGGATGGGGAGTGCAGGAGGATGGAGGATAGGGAGTGCAGGAGGATGGAGGATAGGGAGTGCAGGAGGATGGAGGATGGGGAGAGCATGAGGATGGAGGATGGGGAGTGCAGGAGGATGGAGAGTGCAGGAGAATGGAGGATGGGGAGCGCAGGAGGATGGGGAGTGAAGGAGGATGGAATATGGGGAGTACAGGAGGATGGGGAGTGCAGGAAGACGGAGGATGTGGAGTGCAGGAGGATGGGGAGCGCAGGAGGACGGAGGATGGAGAGTGCAGGAGGATGGAGAGTGCAGGAGGACAGAGGATGGAGAGTGCAGGAGGATGGAGAGTGCAGGAGGATGGAGGATGGGGAGTGCAGAAGAATGGAGGATGGGGAGTGCAGAAGGATGGAGGATGGGGCATGCAGGAGGATGGAGGATGGGAGTGCAGGAGGATGGAGAGTGCGAGGATGGAGTGAGGAATGGAGAGGAGGAGAGGAGTGCAGGAGGATAGGGAGTGCAAGAGGATGGAGGATGGTGACTGCAGGAGGATGGGTGTACAAGAGGATGGGGATAGCAAAAGGATGGAGAGTTCAGGAGGATGGAGGATGGGGAGTGCAGGATGGATGAAGGATGGGGAGTGCAGGAGGATGACGGGTGTGGAGTGCAGGAGGATGAAGAGTGCAGGAGGATGGAGGAAAGAGAGTGGAAGAGGATGAAGAGTGCAGGGTGATGGAGGATGTAGGGAAGATGGAAACTGCAGGGGGATGGAAGATAGAGACTGCTGGGGGATGGAGGATAGAGACTGCAAGGGGATGGAGAGTGCAGGAGGATGGAGACTACAGGAGGATTGAGATTGCGGGGTATGGAGAGCCGGTGGATGGAGGGTGCAGGGGGGTGATAGAGGATGCAGGGAGAATGGAGAGTGTAGGGACATTATAGGCTGGTGTGTGATAGGGGGATGGAGAGATTTGGTGGTGGGGAAGAGGGATATCCTACAGATCCAAATATCGTCAACATTACAGTCATTGCTGCATCATGGATAAGAGTATGAACAAAGACAGAAAATAGATCTGTCAGGATAATAGTGAAGCAAATGTCTCGTCTCCAAATGGAGAAGTGTATTGAGCGATGTGTTACATCACCACATATAAGGGTCATGGATAGATGGTGACAACACTATATGGGTCATGGATTAGATGGTGACAGACACTATATGGGTCATGGATAGATGGTGACAGACACTTATATGGGTCATTGGATAGATGGTGACAGACAATATATGGGTCATGGATAGATGGTGGAAGATCAGACACTATATTGGTCATGGATATGAGATAGATGTGACAGACACTATATGGGTCATTGATAGATGGTGACAGCACAATTATAAAGGTGTCATGGATAGATGGTGACAGACATCATATGGGTCATGGTTAGATGATGACAGACACTATATTGGTCATGGTTTAGATGGTGAAGACTCTATATGGTCATGGATACACGGTGACAGACTCTATATGGGTCATGGATAGATGGTAACAGACACTATATGGGTCATGGATAGATGGTGACAGACACTATATGGGTCATGGATAGATGGTGACATCGGTGTATTAATTATAGTACACTTTTCCATTTGAAAATGCTGGATAACATCTTGCTTCACTTTGAATGTTGTTTAATCTGAGGGGCTGGGTGGTTACCTAGAAGAAATGTGTGAGAAATTGCTGATTGTTAATAACAGATTCCATAATCAAGTACAATAAATAAGTAGATTTACAAGACACACTTATAGTGTAGGGCATAATACACTTCTCACATATTTTAGTAAACAGAGGCCGAGAAATATGTAATTAAAATGTTTATGGTCACTATAGTGTGGGCCCCTAGCGTCATTTCCACTGGTGGGCCCTAGGCACCCCAGTCCAACCCTGGATAGGACCTGTGTTGGCGTCGTGACTTGGAGATCCCGAGTCACGTGATCGCAACACGTCACCACTACCCGGCCGGAAGACGGAAGGGAAGACACCTCCGGCGGCGAAAATTGCTCTGGCCCTGGGCCCTCTTGAGTCCTGCTTGTTGCCATACACTGGGTTTGTGCAGAGGTGGCGGTGCACAGTGACAACCCCAATAGGTGAGTGGCCATTTGGCCCAATACTTAGGGGCGGCAGCCACGCCAAATTTTTTGACTGCCCCGGGCGCCACAAACAGTTGCTACGCCACTGCCCTAAATTAAGCAGATGCTTACCCTTGCTTGGTCCAGTGGCAAATCCCTGGAACTGGTGAGGTCTCTGTGTTTTAGCTGCAGTGTAGAATTAAATTTGACAGCATGAGTCCATGTTTTAGCGAATCACTGAGCTCAGCAGTGCATGACAAACTCAGAAACTTAGACCCATAGTGTAAACCTGAAATGCAGCATCTGCAGTTCTGGGTTCTGATCTAGGACAAATCCGAAGTCATAGTAAAAGGCTTGTTAAAGAGTCAATTATGACTTTTAGGATTGCTACCTTTATAAGGGCCACTTTACACACACCAACTTATCTGTCCAACTTCTGAACAACTTACTGATTGCAGTGAAATCAGGACTCATTGCTCCATTTTGTGGCTGTGTACATCTCCATGATTTCACTGCAACCAGTAAGTTGTTCAGAAGTTGGACAGATTAGTTGGTGTGTGTAAAGTGGCCATAAGTGGCATTAGAGTTTGTCTACTTAAGTGACAATTTGCATATGACATAAACTCTGGCACATCGGCTAGAGAGGTGATGGGTACTGTTGATTTGACACTGAGACTGGAACAGCAGAAACCGAGAAGCCGCCACTAGACCTTGGAAGGGTTAATAACTGCTGTTCTTGTTATTTTAATTATTTTACAGAGTTTGGGGTCCACTTTCTTGAAGTTAATTGGCTTTCCCACTGTTTTAGTGCATGTAGCTCTTACTTGTAATTGTATTTAGTTATCAAACTTACTGCATATTTGATAAATTGCCTTTTAATTCAATTTTGTCAATAAAGACTATTTTAGAAGTCTCTTATCTTTAGGTAATGTTGATGTGTAAATGTATTATTTCAAAATGTGCTCTGGAGAAGCAGAATCCCTAATTAGCTATACAAATGCAATTTTGAGTGATTTTTATGCAAAAAAAACAGACACAAACACATAAGTGATGACTTTGACGGGTTGTGAGACAGAGCAGGAAGGGACACCAGGCCAATGAACAATGAACAGCACAAATAAAGATAATTCTGCAGAGTCCATAAAGAGTCCACAACAGTAGAAACAAGGTTGGAGGCGCCACTCGGTAATCTGAAGCCAGGGAAAAGGCAGAAATAGTCCTAGGATGAGTTCCCTAGATCTAGCAGGTGAGGGACACAACACAATCTCGTGGCAGCTTCTATAAATCCACAGACAGACACCAGGATCTTGCTGAAGCCTCAGATCCCAGTCCTTCAAAAGTCACACAGTCAAACACCAACTGACCAGCCACGCATTTGTCTATTGTCTCCTTAGATCAGCCCCTGGAAGGGCTCACATCCACTTTTGGACATTTGGCTACAGGCATTAGTTTTCCAAAGTCCAGAGTCCATTCTGTCTAAAGGTTTGTGTAATGGAGGAGCCTCCTGCAGAGAATAACAAAGACAAATTCCCCCACTATATGCTGGCCAGGAAATGTTGACATAGGCCTGATTACATTAGAGTTCATGAACATGAGTGGAGGAGAGACACACTATTACAACCACCAATTGCAAAGTGAACCGCTCCAGTGGGGACCGTAGGGTACTCGAAACTGGGCCTCTCTCGACATCCTCGAGCGTCTTAGGGGGCTGTCACGGTGGCGTGACCCGGTCTGTGGCCACCCTGGATGGGCGGTCAATAAAAAGGGGGAAAGAAACAGTCTCACACAATGCTAAGTTCCAAACCCAGTTTACTGAGCTCTTCTTTGTATGCAACACAGGTTACAGCTCAAGTACAGTTGCAGTCCGTGTAGTTCTTAGCAACCGATGGCTTGTCCAGTACACCCCTTTTATGTGCCTGTCCTCTCGGGCCTCTCTTCCCCAGCGCTGCCTGTCCTCCTCCTTCCTGCCTGTCCTTCGCGCACAGAGCCTCAATCCAGCAGCCACAGGCATTTGTTGGGCGACCGGCTGTGTACAGCTGCATTCTTGGCGGATGTGCTGGAAGTTGTCCACAGTTCCTCTGGACCTTGTGGCCACTGGTTCTGTGGTTGGAGCTTGAAGTCTGCTCGCCACCTTTCAGGGCCGGGTCCCTGGTTCTCGCCCTGCCCCTCCGCTTTACTTCAGATTCTGGCACACGGGTGGATCGCTCACTGCCCTTGCCCCTAGGGCTCCCTCTATCTCCTTGCCACACTCCCCCTTAGCAAAGATTAGCATGTCCTCATGGTAAGACACAGATTAAATGATGTTGCAATTAGAACTCAAAGATTTTTTATGGCATGCAATTAACAATAAAATACACTACAAAAGGACTTGTTCCCTTTTGGGAGGTGCTAGGCTTAAGGTTATCTAACAAAAAACACGCTGTGAATATAAAAGACTAGGACTATAAAAATAGAGACTATGCATATAAAAATTGAAAAAACAAATATAAGCATATAAAAAATGATAAACTAAAGGTAATAATGCAAACAGGCAACACAGAATAGTCGTGAACGTCCCTCACTGGGTAGTTCCGTGATTGAGAAATCAATGCAGTTCTTTGTGTTTGGGGGACCCACTACAAGCAAACCCCCAACAGTGGTCCTGGGGGGGCGACAGGACATAGGACCACTGTTTTTCGACCTCACCAAGTGGGTTTTATTTGTGGTCATAGGTGAATTAAAGCACACTTAGAAGAAAGGGTGAATTAAAACATTTAAAAGGCACACATTAGCAGCATGGACTAAGAACCAACAAGGCGCACTCCGAAATGCGCTATGTTCATTGAGTCCTAACCATGCATTGTTCATGTTATAAATGTTCGTTAACATGGCAAATACAAGAAGGAAACCAAAACAGGAAAAACTATATACAGCTGGGTGGCTCTTCTACTGTCCTTTCCAGGATAGGGACAAGGCCGTGGACCCTCCCACTGTTGGCACCGGGCTCAGATACCCGACTACCGTGGTTTGGGTCTCTGCCTCCCGCATGGGTGGCTGGGCTTGCCTCTCCGAGGCGGACTCCCGGGCTGCGACCACCTTGGGACGCACCTGTCGGACATGAAGAGCATAGGGCCCCCGCTCTCCCTCCTGCAGCACCAATGTGACCTGGTCCCCAGGGTATAGATCCCTGCCCAGGTGACCTTTGGGCAGGTGGCTCTTCGACGTCTCGCCGGGAAACAAATAGTTCTCGGCTTGCCCCCTGTTCCCGGAAGAAGCCCCAGCCCAAGCCATGGTGGAAGGTCGTCACCACCCCTACCAGACGCGGGCCCTTGCCTGTGGAATGGGCCTTATAGGCATCAGCCTTAGCCTGAATATTGCACGCCTCCCACGCTCCTTCTTGGGTACTCCGCTCTGCCTTCTCCGCCTTCCACCGGCGATGTACCGTCTCCAGTGTTCCTCCCAGGACATGATCTCTACTCCACCCTTGCCAGCCTCTACCTCCTTGGGAATCCTATCATCGTACCTCCCGGGTTCTCCTAATAGCAGGCCATGTGCTCACTGTGGACCTCCTGGCACTGGGATTTGGGGTCAGCGGGATGGCCAGCCCTCCCCGGGAAAGGGGGTATTCTCCCATAGTAGACTGGGGAGCTTCAGGCTCTGAGGGAGCTAGGAGGGCCCATGGGCACAAGGGGGCCCTCCTCCCACGGCAGGGTGGCAACAGTACCTGTCCCAGCACTGGGTTCTGGCTTGTTGTCCTCCATCCTGCGGGTCGAGGAAGAGGGGTGCGAAGCCACCCATCTCACAACCGCTCTTTCCACAACGGCCCTGCCGCCATCTGCCCACGGTGGTGAGGTGGGCCTGCTCCAGCTGGCGACCGAGCTCCCGGACTTCATCCTCCAAGAAGGTGGGGTCCAGCTCCAGCATTGGACTCCTCACGTCCGGGAAGTTGGTGGAGTCCGCTGCTTCCACCCCACGCTCCATGCCGCCTTGGCCTTTCGCGCCATCTTGGGTAAACACGTTGACTCTGGAGTTTTCGCCACATCATCTGCAGTTCGTGCCAGAGTCTGGATCTGCCCCCACCTTTTCGTGACTTCACTGCTCTGGTGTCGGTCATACCCCTGGGTGCAGTGACATAGTCTTGCAGTCCGCCCTCCTGACTCTTGGAGGGCGAAGGGGGTGTAGGCCATTCTTCGCGCTGTGTGCTGGCCCGACCCATGATGGGGGATTGAAGCACGCCCCCCAGCCAGCACATGCTCTCAGGCTCTTGTGACCGCCATTACTCTGGCCTACAAAGCACAGTCTGTGAATTACAGTTTGTAAGGTGCACGGGACCCGGCGATACTAGGTCGGTACATTCTGTCATGACGCCAAGTTTGACTTGCCCCATTGGGGGCCTGGGGTACTCGGATCCAGGCCTTTCTCGACGTCCTCGAGTGTCTTGGGGGCTGTCATGTTGGCGTGACATGGTCTGTGGCCACCCAGGTTGAGCGGTCAATAAAAAGTTGGATAAAAGGGAGTAAAGAGAGTCTTTGGAGGAAGGGAATTAGTGGGTGTGGTTGTTTGATGCCACCCATGGTAAGCTGCTGTTAATAGCCACTATACAGGCCGGGACCTCTGTGGATGGTGGAATGGCAGCTGGATGGAGTCGCTCCCCACGGGTGGGGTCCCCAGGGCATCCGGAGTTAAGGGTTATTAGAGTTCGTAGTGAGCCAACGGGGCTGAGCTGGCTCCAGGGCGAGATCGGGGCATCTCAAAAGCAGACTCCTTCTGCCTGCGTGGTGCTGCAATCTGCCACTCCTCAGGTGGGTAAGAAACAATCTCACACAATGCTGAGTTCCAAACCCGGTTTACTGAGCTCTTCTTTGCACGCAACACAGGTTACAACTCAAGTACAGTTGTGATCTGGGTAGTCCTTAGCAACCAGGATGTCTTGTCCAGGACACCCCTTTCGTGTGCCTGTCCTCTCGGGTTTTTCTTCCCCAGCACTGCCTCTCCTCCTCCTTCCTGCACGCTCCTCCGCACACAAATCCCAACCAGCAGCCTCGAGCCTTTGTTGGGCGACTGCCTGTGTCCCCTGGCCTAGTATGGCTGCTTTCTCGGCGGATGTGCCGGAGTTGACCACAGCTCCTCTGAACCTCATGGCTGCTGGTTCTGTGGTTCGGCCGGGTCCCTGGCTCTCGCCCTGCCCCTCTGCTTTACTTCAGATTTGGGTGCACGGGTGGATCACTCAGTGCCTGTGCCCCCTCTGTCTCCTCGTGGTCACTGGCCTCGGGACCCATGACAAGCCACATTCCTGCTTAAGTCCGCCGGGTCCTTTCTATCCGTCCTCTCTCCAACTGACCTCCTCCGACTTACCCATACTTCCTGTGGTGTTTTTCCTTTTTCCCCTTTCCTTTCCCTGACCACTTCCTGCTCACTTTCCACCCATCACCTTTCTCCCCCCGCCGTCTGATGGGCTGCCTGAGCCTTGCCACTACCTGAGTTCACTCGCTATCCCTGGGACTGGGTGTGTTGGGTGTGTTTGTGGGTGACTGGACTTACCAACCCTGGTTGCTGCAGACGGGAATACAACCCCCTGGTGTGAGTGCAGTACCCCTTAGTGGCGACCAGATTGCTGGGGCGCCACAAAAGCATATGCCATTTTTGCAAAAGCCATCATCTTGACAGCATCATATTAATCATGCATAGAATGAAAGTTAAATTGATGCTATCATATGACAGTTTGTCATGTGACATGATAAGCTCTGTACAAATATAAGAAGAACATTATCTCATTATGTTATGTCATTAGCGTCCCCCAGCAAATTACAGGAAGCTCAATTAACTAAGAATCTCGATCCATAAGCTATTTGATAATTCATGCGACACTGTAGCTCCAATACAAACTCTCTTATCTATTGAACTGTTCAGTCAATGTCAATGCAATTTTTTGCTTCTAATTTCTTACAGATGTCTTGAAGAGGTTTAAAGAGGCGTTGAAAATAAATAGTACATCATTCGAAAGGAAAATTAATCCCATTGCTAAATAAACAGAACATTTCTCAATTATGGTGAGGAAATATGTAGAAATGACTACAATCACCTGATATACTTGCTGTTTATGCTGTAACTGCCTTGTTGTTGTGGCTTCAGATATGAAATGTTGAATAAACTAATGACAGCAGATGCTTCCAGCCATCTGTACTGTGAAAAGCCTGAAAATGTAATTCAAATGAATCCATTTAAAGATTTAATCAACTAATATGCTGCTTTCCACATTGAAAAGTCAATAGTTTTCATAAAAGGATCATTTTTGATCTGGTAAATACAAATTCATATGGCTCTGTTGTTTCAACAAATTCTGTATAAAGCAATAGTACAAGTGTGAACATAAGGACCTTTCTATTGTGTATTATTTGACAAATAAATCTCTTTTCATGGTATCCAAGTCCTAAATTTATCATTCACTCCATAAAGAAGCTACAGCCCTTGTTGAGAGACAAATCGTATTTTCAACTCACTATGTGATCAGTTGTGCATCAAAGTTTATTGTGATTGGAATAACTAGTGAATTAAGCATTACACCAATATTTTTGTGAACTGCCTCTTCAGGGGGAATAGGACTTGAAGTTTAGTGCCACCTGATGGAAGTAGCATCTTAAAAGTCAATCTTGACTCTAGAAAAAGCCTTCACATAGGAGAATTGCATGGCTTATACACTGTGTGCAGAATTATTAGGCAAGTTGTATTTTAGAGGATTATTAGAAAAACTGTGTAAACGTTAGATCAATCCCAGAACCCATGAGATTGTCTGGCAAATAGTGGTACCTAAGAAATATATCCAGATCGTGTTGGAAGCATACCACAATCAAGCAGGACATTTCTGATGGAAAAAGCTACAGATGCTGTTGAAAGACAGATTCTACTGGGTTGGTATGAGAGGATCCATAGAGAGATGGTGTAAAAACTGTGGACCATGCAACTTGATGAGAAAAGATCAAAAGAGTCAACGAGCACCACTCTAGCCAATTGTCACCACTAAACCGATTCAAATAGTATCCTTGGATCATGTAAAACTAACACCAAGTAGATCAGATTACACCTACCATTTGACAATGGTAGATCACTACTCCAGATTCCTGGTAGTTGTTCCAGTGAAGGTCTTGACAGCTGAGACAGCAGTGAAAACCTTTCAAACCTATTTCTGTAGACCACACAGGTAGCCAGAACAGGTGTTGACTGATAGAGGTTCTGCGTTTGAAGCTGAGATCTTTCAAGAGTTTTGTCATCTATATGGGCGCAAGAAAATTAGAACCACACCTTACCATCCACAAACAAACGGCAGTGTGCAAAGATGAACAACATAGTAATAGACATGTTCAAAACATTGCCTTTGGAGGAAAGAAATCAGTGGCCTGACAAATTGCCTGATTTAGTGGACATGTATAACCACATACCTTTGAGTTCCACCAATTGCACACCAGCCTATCAAATGAGAGCATGCCCTGGAAAATTACCAGTTGTCGTGGACATGGGAATTGTAGTGCCAGATGCGGAAACATCTAATGTTGATTGGGACACAACTCGCCAAGAACAGTACAAAATGGTACAAGCATGTGTAGAAGATAATCTGAAAAAGATCAGAGAAAAATAAGCAAAAGATTATGACAAGAGGTCACAAGCTGAACCTTAGTACCTGGAGAAGTTGTACTGAAAATAAAAAGAGACATCATAAACTTGATGACCAGTGGGAAAAAGAGCCCTATACTGTGTTAGAATCCAATTTTGATAACAGTAAAACTTGTCTCCTCAGTAAAGATGGAGGTAGAACTACTGCAACTGTATCAAGGGATCATTTGAAAGTATGTCCAGAACAACTTAGAGTACAAGAAGAAGAATAAATACCTTGTATAAGTCCAGTAGAAACAAAAGAAAAAGTAATTTATATAATCCTTGAAGATTTTCCAGAAGATTGGCCCCAATGTGAGGGAGCAGTAATTGTGCCAGTAATTCATTTTTACCAACCATTGGAAGAACAAGGAAGAATGGAAGAATCTGCAAGAATTCCAGAAGTACCTGCTCCAGTTCCAGAAGATCCACCTGTTGTAGCAGAACCAGAGGATCTTACAACCGATGAAGCTGCCAGCCCTATAGTGAGACTAAGGCCACGCTGACACTTACTCAATTTGTCTAGTACACATAGTGCAATCCAAAATAGGTATACCTCTACACATCACATAGTGTTGAGACCATCACCTGAGAGACAAGGTCTTGTAGGTCTTGTCGCAGTAGCCAAGGTCAACCCCCGTCCAGGTATGGAGTATGGGTATAATGTGTAAAGTGTAACAAGGGTAAAATGTAAATAAGAAACAGCCTGTACAATAAAATGTAAATAGTAGTGTACAGAAGGGTGGAGGAACTGGGCCCAGCCCCATGCACATTAAGTTAGGAGCAGAAAGTGCCTGGGGTAGAGAGGAGGTACCAGGTCTCCTAAGCAGAGACACCCATAGGGAAAATGTTTATTGGTTTGTTTTGAATGTCTTGGACTTTAAAACACTTTAAACCTTGCTTGAAAACTGGAGCTTACAGAGACTTTGCTGTAGAGACTCTTTAACATTTTCCCTGGAACATTTCCCGTACATTACCCTTAACCATAGACCATAAACACAGGACTGGTGTGATAACAAACGTTTACATCCTGTGGTAGAAGGGCTAGTACCGTACGGACTGCGCTTGGTTTTTACTTTTTACCATTTTTCAGTGTTTTTTGTATATTTTTCCTTTTAAGACTCTATATATGAAACCTATTATTGATTTTGTTCTTGAATGTTTTGAAAATGTTTCTCCAGGAGTACTGATGTTATCTAGGGGGGGAATGTAATATCTAAAGTGGAGAATGCGCAAAAGGGTCTTATCTTTTTTACACAAGATAAAAAGGTTCAAATCAGAAATGTTCACCTGATAAGGTTGTGTCACACACAACTAGCTTGATCGCTCAGAAATGCAGCTGCTGCTGGGACTGTACCTCCACAGATCACTGCGGTTATCAATCGATTTTCTGGACAAAGTACCTCAAGGTCCGCGCTGCTGCCAAATGAATACAGAGGACACCAGAGACAAGGGGATGTCTGGATAAAAGTGATGATTTGATTTATTATCCTACGTGTTTCAGAGCCACATACCCAGCTCCTTCCTCAGGGATGGTAAGTGGCTCTGAAACGCGTAGGATAATAAATCAAATCATCACTTTGATCCAGACATCCCGTTGTCTCTGGTGTCCTCTGTATTCATTTGGCGGCAGCGCGGACCTTGAGGTACTTTGTCCAGAAAATCGATAGGGGGGGAATGTGGCACCCAGCCATTACAGGAAGCCACAGGACCACCTATGGCATGGATGGATTTCTACAACAGGTAACCCACATACACACAATACCTTCCACCCCAGAACAGTAGGGGGAGCTCAACTTGCTGCCTTTAAGCAAGTTCCCCTATAAATACTGGTGCTGGGGGCGGAGTTAGCTAGAGTGTGCAGTCGCTAGGAGAACTGTGAAGACGTCCTGGTGTGTCGGAGCCGTGCTAGGCCCGAGCCAGTTGACCAGCCTAGCCAGTGTGAGGGCCTGCTAGTGAGGTCAAAGGCAAGGCTTAAGGAGTAGAGAAGCAGACTGGGGAAGAGGAGCCATACCGGTTCACCCCAGGAAGCAACCCGGACACCGGAGTCCAAGTCTGCAGGAGAGCATCAAGCCCAGCAGAAACACCAGTTCACCGAGGAGACTCCAGTCTCCCGGACACCCGCCAAGCAACCAATAGGGGAGCCAGGGACCGCAGGAAAAGTCATAGTGGTAGCCCACACAGAGGTTCTCGACACTATAGAATGGGTGAGAGAAAGACACAGAGGAGGTCAGGCTTAGTTTTACACGGGACAAAAACTAATGAGCCATGCACACAGTGAACGCGTCTGTAGGACAGTGTTCACACCACCAAAAGACTGAATCACAAAAAACAGTCAAACAAACATGTAAAAATACTCTGTTGGAAAAAAAACACAGTAAAAAGCAAGTGGTGCTGAAAAAGTAAAAAACAGGGTATTTAGTTGATACGTTTTTTGCACAAAATATATACTAAACTGCTCTACCACTTCAAGGTAACTCATATCAGAGCATATGGGTTACCTTGAAGTGGTAGAGCGGCTTAGTATACATTTTTATCAAACAACGTTTCAACTAAATACCCTGTTTTTTACTTTTTCAGCAACACTTGCTTTTTACTGTGTTTTTTTTACAACAGAGTACTTTTACATGTTTGACTGTTTTTTTGTGATTTAGTTTTACACGGGTCAGAGACTTCATCAAGGGAAAATAGATGAAGACGAGGAGGCCTTATCCATCACTCACTATGGAAATCTAGAAGTGCCATCCCGACCAACTGGAGTGTACCCTGGACAGTGCCTGCAATACCATCAGTAAAGGTACAGAAATGATCCACAGAGTGTGTGTCAGTTTGTCCATCCTAGAACCCATCCAGCCTACAGACTGTCACAGTGGCCCGCCTGCCTAACCATCCCCCTGTGCAAATCCCCATAACCTCATCACTGCCCCGGGGACCCCGCTCCACCTGTGGGGAGCTTTACAACCCAAGCTGCCTGTCTATAGTTCCCAGAGGTCTGAAGCAGAGCTGGTGCCTTCACCAGAATCCACAGGTGGGGTCACGAGACTTTATTATTTCTTTTATTATTTTTCCCCTTTTATCCAAGTGACCCCAGTGACATCCCCCTTACAGTAAACGCCCGGATACCGAGTTCCCATAGACCCCTGGGCGGGTCAATTGACAGAGAGGAGGAGGGCAGAGCTAGCACAGCAGAAGCAGCACAGAGAGGCAGAGGGGAGGGAATGGCCCCTGTCATTCGAGCTGGCTCCTGCACCAGGGAATGCCCTCATGGCTTCTAACAGTGAGTTTTTCTAAGTCTAAATCTTGGGGTACACAGCACACAGACACATGGGGGACCCCTTCCCTGAATGCAGCAGACATGCTGCATTCAGTGCTGCATTTAGATTGCCATGCAGCAAGGGGGTGACAGGTCCTCTTTAAGGACGAGTGCCCACTCCCCAACTAACCTGGAAGTAAGGAGAATGCAGAGCTGTGAGCTTTTCAAGAGACAATTTGAGAATATTCCATTATGTTATAATTTTTAAAATAAGAAATTATTAGTCTGCAAACATTTTAACTCATTCCATAAATATTACAATAAATATAAAATAAAGACTTGAAAAAATGGTGAGTTTCTGAAGAAAAATTAGCTTATCAACCCTACTTCAAAATGCAGCAGAACTCCATAAAAAATAATAATATGTCCAAAAGAACATCCAGAGATATGTCATCTTACTTCATCATGGCTCCACTTTGACACATTAATATTGGGCAAAAAAAAGACTAAATGTTCTCAAAACACTTTGGGGTAAAAAAAAAAAATCTATGGACACAGAGCATCTTAGAATCAATGAAGGGACATTCAGAAATGTCTTCAAAGTCAGAACAGTGGGAATCTGGCAGCAGAATCTCATTCACTACCAATCCCTAGAACAAGTAGAACAAGAAGTTCTGCTTCTGAGCCTGAGTGAATAGGTGCCCCTGAATGAATCGTCACTTCCATTTTCATTGTGGAATCTATTTCAAAGAAAACAACATGGCTTCACTTTGTTAATATTGTAGGGTGAAGTGTATAGTGTACTGACTTTGTACTGTGGTACATTTAGCAAGTATTTTTCAAAACATGTACCATAGTTGCTGCATATTTACAGCTGATAATGCATGAATTGTATAGAGTGAAGCAAGGTCCATAAGCAGCTGTTTTCAGCTGTATATTACAGCTGACACTCTACTGCAAAAGTCTGCATCGGATCCTGGCCATTTCTCCTTTTAGGTGCTGCTGTAATCTTGAAGAGGGAAGTAGTTTTTTCCATCAATCAATTTAACCTGTACTTTTTGATTGTTAGATTGTCATGTCAGGTAGGGACCTAATTATTATTATTATTATTATTATTTATTTATATAGCGCCATTAGGTTCCATGGCGCTTTACATGAGGATGAGGGAGACAAGAACAAGTACACTAAATCTAGGCGATCAGGACGTACAGGTACAGGAGGGGCAGGGACCCTGTCCACGAGGGCTCACAGTCTATGAGGGGTGGGTTAGGATACAGTAGGATGGGGGAATGTCAGGTATGGGGCGTTCGCCTGGGTCTCATGGCAGGTTGTAGGCTTGACGGAACAAGTGAGTCTTCAGGTGACACTTGAAGCTACTCAGGGTAGGAGAGTGTCTGACGTGTTCGGGTAGGGAGTTCCAGAGTAAGGCAGATGCCCGGGAGAAGTCCTGGACTCGGTTGTGCGAAGAGGTGATGAGGGGGAGCAGAGGAGGAGTTCTTGGGAGGAGCGGAGGTTACGTGAGGGTAGGTATCGGGAGACCAGGTCGGAGATGTATGGTGGAGCCAGGTTGTGTATGGCTTTGTACGCCATGGTTAGTGTTTTGAATTGGGATCTCTTGAAGACGGGGAGCCAGTGAAGGGCTTGGCAGAGGGGGGAGACAGGGGAGTAGCGGGAGGACATATAGATGAGTCGGGCAGCGGCTCATTACGTCTGCCATGTTAGTACTCCATTTAGATTGGGTTAAAGTGTACCTGTCTTTTCACCCAAAACTAGAATAAAAAACATGGCAACAAAATTATTTTTAACGCACATAGCAGGCTAATATATATAAGTGCTGTGTCCAGTTCTCATACTCTGTAATTTGTCGTCCACTATTTTGGCATGCATGATTTTATTTTCATCAGCATTCTGCTGCACTATGGGTGCTGGAATTTTCCTTCCCTCACTTCCCACCCTGTATGGTGCCATTATTATCCAATGGCATGCAAGCTAGTTGAAATCCCTCCTCTCTGTTGAAAATTGACAGACAAGAGAACAGAGAACAAATGCAAGAAACAAAGAAGAGCTGCTGCAAGAGATGGATTACACTTAAGGCACAGACACACTGGCGTGAAAATTGGATGAATACAATGCGAGAAACTATCACATTGCTGTCGGACCAATGTTAGTGAATGAATCAAAACAGATTACCGTGTGTCGGACGCTTTTTTCTTATCCAGATTCTGGATGAGAAAAATGTTGCAACATGCTGGGACAGAATGTGAGTCATGCATGAGACTCGCCAATGCAAGCCTATGGGTCCTACAAAATATCGGACACGACACGGACCATCCATGTGCGATGCATTTTTTTCATAGCTGAAACACTTAACACACAAGAAAACAGATTGAAAAAGAGGCATCACATGGGAACCCAGGAAGTAGCTGCCTGGTGAACGCTGACAATACAGACAAGCACACCTGCATGGAGACTCCAAACATGCCATACAGCATCAATGTGGAGATGCTCATCGTTCTGGTGCAAGAAGGGTCCGAACTGTGGAATTCTAGAGACCGAGAGTATGCTAACCGGAGAAGATAACAAAGGAAAAAAAGGGCAAGGCTTCTTTCATCTGTGCAGACCAAGGGGAGTCAATCCGGTTACTCACCTATCTGAGGAAGCTAGCCTTGAGGAAGTAACAGGTATTGGTACGAAACGCGTCGGCAAATAAAGTGTTTCTGTGTGCAACTGGATTGACTCCCCTTTGCACGGATGAAAGAAGCCTGGCCCTTTTTTTTCCCTTGTCATCATTTCCTCTAGCGAGCCATCCTTCTAAGTGCCCATCTAGTTGGTTGTGACTCACACAACACTATAAGGTGAGTTAGACCAAATCGGGGCACATTCCTTTAATCTAAAGATAAAGCCCTATGTGCGCTCCCCTCCTCTTGTTTTATCGGAAAAGGAAAAATGCCTGATGTATATACATAATGAGAGAACTATTCCCATGTTATGACAACAGCTCACGTGATGTGCAGATCAAGCTTGGTATTGTAGTATAATTTTTTTATGCAACGTATTGTGTGTATGCTTACAACAAAATATTCAATTACATCTGTGTTACTGTATTCAAAATGCAGCTGATATCACCATAGTGGGAGTTTGTGGAATATAAATAACGAATACCCACACCTCTATTTTCTACTGAGTTTCACTTTGTTTTTCTTTTCTTCCGTTTTATTCTACTTACTTTTTTCTTTTTATTCACTCTTCTTCCTTCTCTAATACTCTCCCTTCCTCAGGGGCCCGTTTGCTTGTCCGCTTCGAGCCATTCCCTTGCCCTAGTTTCCCTTATTTCTGACACTAAACAAGCCTCAGAGACGGGATTTACACCATATCACCCTGGGTTCCTTAAATGTTCGGGGATTCAATGTTCCCCAAAAAAAATTCTCAAGTCCTTTACGGAATGCATAAAACAAGAGTGAATATCCTGCTGTTATAGGAGACACATTTTAAAACCAGGCATATCCTGACTATCATAAATATTATAACACCTGGTTCCATAGCCGCAACTCTGGAGCCCCCTTGGGGGGAGTATGTCTTGCGATACATAAGTCTCTTTAACAAACGGTGGTAGATGCCCTCCTAGACCCCAATGGAAGATACCCGCTTTTGAAACTGAAAGCCTTCCACACCCACTATACTATAGCCGGTTGGTATGCTCCGAACTTTCACTAGACAGGAGCATGCTGAGCCTTCCTGAAGACGATGTCAAAGTTTGCTGAAGGTATACTTATTATAGGGGGGGGGGGGTTGGATTTCAATGTATTCCTAAATCTAACTCTAGATTCTACATCTGCACAATCTAAATTTCCATGTAAGCAACTCTATAATTTGAAAAAAGATCTCCATGACCTGAGACTGGTGGATATCTGGTGTTTGCCTATCCAATGGTGAAAGACTATACCTTCTACTCACACCCACACAATTCGTATGGGAGGATCGATATGTTTTTGATGAGCCATTGTGCCATGTCCTGGGATACTCGACCCTCTATAGCAGGGGCAGGGAACCATTTTTCTCCCGAGGGCCATTTGGAAATTTCTACAATCCTTCGAGGGCCGTACAAAATTATCAACTTAAAAATTGTCCGCTATATTTGATTAAACAATGAACTCACCTCTACTGTAGTGACTGGGGCTGCTTCTCTTTGGCACAAGTGATATTGATCATGTTGCTTCTCAACTGTTTTTCTAGGTTTGCTAAAGCCCTAGACATCACAGGAGAGGCTGGGCGCATATACTTCACTGGGGATGCTGAGGCTAGGGCATAGAGATCACTGGGGAGCTGGATTTAAAGGGCAGACAGTTGGCAAAACGTGTCTGCCAGCCTGAGCACTGAGGTCCCCCAGAATCAGCCAGAGGGCCGCAAAAAAGTAATCAAGGGCCGCTTTCAGCCCTGGGGCCTGAGCTTCCCCACCCCTGCTCTATAGGCAGCTTCCTTTGGTCTGACCACGCTCCGATTTTTCTGTCCATTACACCACCTGACTGTACCATGGTCTTGGAAATTAAATGATAACCTTCTTAAGGACTCCTTATGCGTCATTGATGTGAAACAGACCATTGACTGGTTCTGCAAAAACCACTCACAGGATGATACACCCATGCCATTTAAATGGGAGGCTTTCAAATGTGTTCTCCATGGGGTCTTTATCAAACACTGCTCCAGAATAAAAAAAATTAATAATGACAAAGTTCTGGAACTCATTAACAGACCGCATGACCTGGAGTGTAAACACAAACGTGAGTTGACTCCTGGGGCGCTCGCTGAGCTACTGCAGTGCAGGGACGCATTGTGCTCTCTCCTAAATGAGAAAACGTTGCTGTATGGAAATCGATTTAAAAGCATTCTGTATCATAAGGCTAATAAGTGTGATTGCCCATTGGCTCGTTTTCTGCATCCCCGGGGTCAGACCACGTACATTCCTTCTTTGCGCGACCATTCAGGTCATTTGACTTCACATCCAACCGCCATATCGGACGTAATGAGATGTTACTACCTTGATCTCTATAATCTCAATAATCCCGCTTCACGGGCATCCCACACATGCCCCCAGCATATTATAGATGACTATATTACCAAAACAGCTTTCCCGACATTTGACGTGGATTCTATAGGAGCTTTAGATATGGATATCTCAGATTCAGAGATAGAAGAGGTAATTCAGAACACACCTTCTGGTAAAAGCCCTGGCCCAGACGGGTTCTCACTTCCCTTTTATAAACAATTTAGAACACTGTTGCAACCTCTCCTGAAAGGAATGTATAATGTCATCTCTGCAGATCATCCCTTTGCCCCACAATCCCTGGAAGCTTTCATCACGGTCTTACCCAAACCGGGCAAGGATCCATCGGTAGTTACCAAATATAGACCTATATCTCTCATTAATATTGATGGTAAATTAATCTCAAACATTTTGGCTAACAGATTGGCCCCACTATTACCGAATGTCATACATACAGATCAGGTGGGATTTATACAGGGGAGGAAAGCAAGAGACGGTATTAATAAGACCCTATTATTGTTAGCACACGCTAAAGGGAATAATTCCCCCATGGGACTGATATCAGTGGATGCTGAAAAGGCGTTTGACCGTGCGCTTTGGGGTTTCATGTTCTTGTCCCTTCAACAAGTGGGTCTGGGAGATCCCTTCATTCAAAAAATCAGGACCCTTTATACAAATCCATCCGCTAGAGTACGGATTAATGGAGCGCTGTCTGATCCTATTTTCATAAGTAACGGAACGAGACATGGGTGTCCATTGTCGATGCTATTGTATGCCTTGATAATGGAGCACCTCGTAGTTGTGATAAGGGGAACCCCAGTGTACATGTTCTACGGATTGGTCGGAGAGAATATAAGACATCACTTTATGCCGATGATCTTCTGCTTTATGCTTTCCAACCACACATATCGTTCCCATCCTTGATGGAGGAATTTACTCAATTTGGAAGACTCAGTAACTTCAATATTAATTATGGTAAAACTGAAGCCCTTAATATCACCCTTTCTGATATGGACATGGAAAGGTCTAAACGTAATTTCCCATTTAGTTGGCAGACAAACTTCATTCAATACCTGGGGGTTCGGATCCCTGCTGACCTCGCGAGCCTATATAAACTTAATTATCTACCGCTTTTAGATAGTACATTAAAACATCTTAATGAATACGGCCGAAAGCCACTTTCTTGGTTTGGGAGCATAAATGCTTTCAAAATGGACGTCCTCCCAAGATTTCTATATCTGTTTCAGGCAATCCCTATCAATCCTCCACCAGCATTCTTTAGGACAATTAGATAAGCATTAATTACCGTATATACTCGTGTATAAGCCGACCCGTGTATAAGCCGACCCCCCTAGTTTTGCCCCCAAAAACTGGGAAAACGTATTGACTCGCGTATAAGCCGAGGGTGGACTCCAGCACAGGTATACAACCCCCAGCAGTGAGGTATACAGCAGCCTCCCCAGTGGTAGTATACAGCAGCAGCCCCAGTGGTAGTATACAGCAGCCCCAGAGGTATATACAGCCCCAGAGGTATATGCAGCCCCATATGCAGCCCCAGAGGTATATGCAGCCCCATATGCAGCCCCAGAGGTATATGCAGCCCCATATGCAGCCCCAGAGGTATATGCAGCCCCATATGCAGCCCCAGAGGTATATGCAGCCCCATATGCAGCTCCAGAGGTATATGCAGCCCCATATGTAGCCCCATATGTATATGCAGCCCCATATGCAGCCCCAGGGGTATATGCAGCCCCAGAGGTATATGCAGCCCCATATGCAGCCCCAGAGGTATATGCAGCCCCAGAGGTATATACAGCAGCCCTAGTGGTGTATACAGCAGCCCCAGTGGTAGTATACAGCAGCCCTTAGGTAGTATACAGCAGCCCCAGTGCTGTATACAGCAGCAGCCCCAGGGCTGTATACAGCAGAAGCCCCAGGGCTGTATACAGCAGAAGCCCCAGGGCTGTATACAGCAGAAGCCCCAGGGCTGTATACAGCAGAAGCCCCAGGGCTGTATACAGCAGAAGCCCCAGGGCTGTATACAGCCGCAGCCCCAGGGCTGTATACAGCCGCAGCCCCAGGGCTGTATACAGCCGCAGCCCCAGGGCTGTATACAGCCGCAGCCCCGGAGGTATACAGGCCCCCCCCATCAAGCTCCAGGGCCCCCCCCTTGAGGTGTGAAAAATAAAAAAGAATCAATACTTCACCTGTCCGACGCCTTCTGCTGCTGTGCGATCCCCAGTTCCAAGTGAGATTTCTTCTGACAGGACCTGTGGTGATGTCAGAGGGGCGTTCCCGGGCACTCGCGGTCATGTGATACATATCACATGACCGCGAACAGCCAATCAGCGCTGGGAACGCCCCGGGAACGCCCCCCCTCTGACGTCACCACAGGTCTTCTCAGTCTCCTCTCACTGAATGAAGCCCGGGATCGCGTGTCGGCAGCTGCGGACGGCGCGACAGGAGACTGGCAAGTATGATATTCCTTTACAGGACGCCGCTCAAGGGGGGGCCCTGGAGCTTGATGGGGGGCCTGTATACCTCCGGGGCTGCGGCTGTATATATACATATACTCGCGTATAAGCCGAGGGGGGACTTTTCAGCCCAAATTTTGGGCTGAAAAAGTCGGCTTATACGCGAGTATATACGGTAGGTTTGTGTGGAGGCAGACCAAACCTAGGATACAATATAAAATTTTGACTACTTCCAAAAACCATGGCGGAGCTGGCCTCCCTGACTTACAAACATATCATACTGCTGCTGTACTTCTTAGATTACTGGATTGGCACTTTAGACATACCCATAAACAGTGGATTAAAATTGAACAGGAAGGCTGCACTATACCACTGCGGTACTTACCATGGGTCAGGGAGAGGGGCGACGCCATTACAGGCATTGCAGGACCCTCGGGACTTTTTGCTAGAGAGACTCTCAAATTATGGGACACTCTGAAACACAAAAGTGGACTGATCAGTCCCTTTACCCCACTCACCTCGATATTTCACAACCCAGATTTCCCTCCGAGTGAGCGTCGTGAATGGTTTCTGGGATGGCACACTGGCTCAGATGTTAGGGTTGGGCAGATTGGAGTCGGTCAATCCTTTCCCACCTTCGCACTACAAGCGGATAGTCCACGCAAGACCCTCAGCTGGTTCGAATAGGAACAACTAAGATCATTTGTCCTCTACAACAGAGGTGGTCAAACTCCGCACTCGTCCATGACCAATTTTGAAAAGATCTTTAGTTTACAAGACCCACCAATGCACCAGATCTCCTTATTATACAGGGAACTAACGGTTTTGAAGATTAGGATGGGGTCAGCACCACCTTGCAGCGTCTCCATACAGCCTGGGGAGATTTCACCGCTGCCTGCAAGCTTTCAGCCCTTGACTATGGAGGATGATGAGGAGGGTCCTCCTGCTGCACCGCTCTGCACGCTCTGGTGCTCACTCCCAAAAGTCCGATACGTCACATCCAGTTTTGTATTATAGGAGAAGAAAAAGAAGTCGCACTCAGAGCTTCTATAAACAGCGGTTCTTTATTGTGCTTCAGTGCACACAGCAGGTGGTGGCATGCGGGTGGGAGGACGGGGGCACGACGTTTCGCGCCGTATAAGGCGCTTCAGCAGGTTAGTCCTTAGTCAGGAGGACTAACCTGTTGAAGCGCCTTATACGGCGCGAAACGTCGTGCCCCCGTCCTCCACCCGCATGCCACCACCTGCTGTGTGCATTGAAGCACAATAAAGAACCGCTGTTTATAGAAGCTCTGAGTGCGACTTCTTTTTCTTCTCCTATAATAATTAACAGGGAACTAAATACACCCCTCAGGTTCCATACCTAGTTATATACGGACTTGGGAGAGGAACTAGGTATCACGTTTACAAAAGAGGCAAGTCATTTTTATTCACCATAAAATGTCCCCGGCAGGCTTTGCGCAAAAAAAAAATTACTGAATACTGACTAGATGGTATCATTATCCTGTTCGTCTGGGGGCTATTTTTCCCTTGGTGAGTGACAGGTGTTGGAAGTGTAACCAGGAACCGGACTCGCTACTCCATGTTTGGTGGCAATGCTCAAAGATAAGACCATTTTGGGATAAGGTATTCTCTGCCTACGAAAGGATCTCCGGCAGTCATGTTGACCTGTCTCCCCAGGTGGCCATCTTTTCAATTTTGCCAGGTCCTATTGCAGCACAGAAATGCAGCATCTTACGATACTTTGTCACACAGCCGCAAGGATAGTCATTCCGCGCGACAGGCGTACTACACAAACTCCAACCATGATGGAGTGGCTAACAGAATTCTCAAATATCTATGTAATGGAAGACTTAATGGCTGAGGCTAGTGGCGACAAATCCAAATTGCTTCGTACGTGGCAGACCTGGATCCTTTTCAAAGAGACCTCTGGCATTAGGGAAATTATTGAGGAAGATACTTGAGCGGGGATGGGTTTGGTTGTCCCGGAGGGGGGAGAGTCTCTCTCCCCCTTTCATTCTCTACCCCACTTCCTTTCTCTCTTATCTTTTCCCCCTTTTTTTTGTGTGTTTTCTCTTCCTCTTTCTTTTTTGCATTGCTACGCCCATTAGGCCATGATTCTCGTTGGCACAATACAGACAATATGGTCATCCACTTGTATCATATACTACCTGTGCCTTATTATTGGATGTTTGCCTCAGACCTCGCGTCTGCCAAATTAACCGAGGAGATGTAGTAATATACGATTTCTTTTGATTTTGAAAGGGACTTCCTTACTGTTTGAGGAGCTGTTATTGTTTCCAGAGTTCTCAAGTTTGTGACTTACACTCTCGTATCATAATTGCTGTACAAGAGTGTTTCTTATCGGTCCTACGTGGCCGGGTTGTATATCTCAATTGCTAATGAGATTACTCTTTTGTGTATTTAGTTTGTTTGATTTTTGAATAATCTTAATAAACATTGATTACACATAAAAGCCACTTTGATATCTACCATTGTTTCACCGTCTCCTCTATGAGCAGTGCGGGTCTGAAGAACATTGTCTTACTCGTCTCTCCCATTGTTTACCAAGGATATCGGTGGCACGTGGACCCTGCAGCAGCCATTCTTCAGGTTTATACTAGTTGTGGGTGACACAACTAGTCCAGGTGAGCAGCAACCTTTTGACTGTATTGTGCATTTATTAAAAGACCCTATTGCGCTCTCTTTCTTTCATGGTTCCATGAAGAAAAACAAGGCTGACATGCTTTACTGCAACCATAAGAAGACAGTTAAGTAGGTGAGGAGATTGTTGCCACATCCCCCTCCAGGAAATGTGCAAATTTGCACTTCGGTTGCAGGAAAACATCTCTCCATAAGGTAGACAGCAAGTTCCCAGACCTTGTCTTAGCCCACTCACACAGCCAGATCAGAATATCCCACACACTACACTGATGAGGGGCAGTTACCCCGAAACGCAGCGTCTGTAGTTTGGGGTTCTGATCTGGCACAAATCCCTTAGTCATATTTAAAAGCTTGTTGGAAAGCGATTATGACTTTGAGGAGCTACTTAAAGGTGGCACTGGAGTTATTCCACTTCCTTACTGAAGTGCAAATTTGCAAGGCTGACATGGTAATTCTTGTTTTTTCTCCCTTTTCTTAAAAAGCAATAATAAAAACAATTATCAAAAAATTATATGTACAACTGCCTAAAAATGTATTAATAACATTCCCCTTTAAATGTATACTATAACAGTCTTATTTATCTATTTTACATTTGAGATATTTTATTCTTGTTAATAAAAGTTAAACAATTGCTACTACAGTAATTGTGTATTGAGATGAATCTGAAAAGCACAATTCATTTTTAGTTAAGCCATAACAAAAATTGGATAATCATTATTATTTTAATGGTAATTTAAGTCAATTTTTTAAATCTGAGCACCATCAAGATGTCATTAGCTGGCAAAATCACAATTGGCAGTAAACGCCACATCCTCTTCTTTATTTGAACCTATTCACTTAGTAAAATTGCCACTTCCCATTCTCAAAATTCTTCGTCTTTCCAAAGTAATGTTTGGCAAAGTGGTACGTAAAGCAAATAACCTTTTGTTTCCAACTAAGCCTTTTTCAATTTCAAAGCGGTTTGTGTCTTTTCTTCGTCAATACAGGATTTGCTGCTTTCCTGGTCAAAGTCCCTGACTTCCTATTTGGCCACCAAGTATACTTAGAGCATTACCATTAGAAATAGTCATTGAACATTTGTTTTTTTTTTTAAGTAGTGAAATTGTACATTTTGAACCAGGTCTGTTCCCACTAACTGAGCTTATGTAATAATGAATAATACATTAAAATGACTAAAGTTTTCAATTAACCTTAAATGTTAATACTTAGAGGGGAATTTATTACTAGTTTTTCATGCTGTATTCTAAATTAAAAAGCGCCAAATTTATTAAGAAGCTTACATCTCTTAATTAATTTGGAACGTTTACCTGTATGTGCTCCAGAAAATGAAATTTACATCAGGTATGAACTAAAGCAGATTTGTGCTACAATTTATGCAAATTTTTGTATAAATTATAATAAATTTGTCAGGCTGAGGGACACTTTGCTTCTCCCGTCTCTCAAAGAGCCTTAATACTAGTATAAAACTGTAAATAAATTTCTTCAGCCTTATGCTATGAGCTGAGCATCATAGGAGAACTGTAACATCACTTTATACCTTAGGCCGGCTTCACACCATGGTTTTGCTGATCCAGGGCTGTCCGGTGTGAACTGGACAGTCCTGGATCAGATTTCGGCCCCATAGTATTCCTTTGGGGCCAGATGTCGCCGGATGGCAGCTATTTGCCATCCGGTTTTCCATCTGTCAGGGAGGATCCAGGAGAATTCGTATTTTTCTCCTGGACACTAAAATGCAACTTGCAGCTTTTTTGTGTCCGGGGCAAAAATCTGCACAAATTGGATCCGGCACCCCATAACATGGGAGTCCATGGCGCTGAATCGCGCCAGATCCAACATAAAATCTGATCCAGCTCCCGGACGCTGGGTGCTGATGGCTCAGCACTGGTTGGTGCTGAACTTCAGCACCATGGAGAGCTCCTCGCTGAGATTTCAGGACCGCGCTAGCTCCCGCAAGCCGCGATCCTGACATTTCAGCACGGACAGCTCCTGAACCCTGCGATCTGCTGATTCCGGCAGAAAACAGGACCGGAGGGAAATTGTTCTATCCGGGCCTGTTAGGTTCTGTCCGGTGTTTCCTGCAAAACACCGGACAGAACCTGATACACCAAAACCGTGGTGTAAATCCGCCCTTAGCATTGCCCTATATAGTTTAAGGCTAGTTTCACATTGGCATTTTTTGCCATCTGTCTGAATCTGGCTGAACCTGAATACACCTCCATCTATTTTCGGCCCCATTGACTTTCAAGGGGGCCGAATAAACTTGCAGGTACATCCAGTTTTACACTTTTTTTTCCTGTGACCATGTTTTTTTTCTTGAGACCAAAACTGCAACTTGGTGCACCTTTTGGTCTCTGTGTCAAAAACCATGACCAACCAGATCCGGGACAATACAGGATGAATTAAAATAGGGGTCTATAAAACCTTGATCCGGGGTGACATTTGATCTCGCCGGATCTGGACTTCGGGATCCGGGCCTTGGAACTGCGCATGCCCAGAACACAGTTAGAAATTACACGCTCCTTAGGGGGTGTGTCATTTGCTCCTGGATATGGCAGAAACAGGTACACAGCCAGAAGCAACTGTCTGCTCCCACAACAGTATTATCACTGATCCATGAGACCGGATCAGGGATAATACCTGTGCTGGTGCATACAGTTGCATAATTGCGGGGGACTCCGGAGGGACGCATGCTATACCCGCATCCCCCCAGATTCACAAAAAAACTAGCCTATGTAAACAGACAATTGTAGGTCCAAGATCCCCAGGAAGGCTAACAAAGTTAAAGCAAATCTATTACTTGGGTTTTACCATCCCTTCTGAGAGCAGCATAATGCAGAGATAGAAACTATGATTCCAGTGTCACTTCTTGCAGTCAATTTAATAAAATTATTGTTTTCTCTGCTGTAGATTTTGCAGTTCATGAATATGCTAGACTACATGGGAGCAGGTTTACTAGCCCTCTAGTGATAATCTCCATTGGATTAAACAGCGATTTTATTAAAACTAAATTGAGCAGCCCAGTACACGACACATCACTGGAATCATGATGTCTGGAAATACATTATGCTACTCTCAGATTAAGTGACAAAAACCTGGTGATAGTTTCCCTTTAAGAATTGAAAAAAAAATTACGGTAGTACAAAACAATAAAAAAATATTTTGTAAAAGGTTAAATTACTCCAATTTTCTTTCTCTGAAAATAAAGAAATTGAAAAAGCTTTCCAAAATGCATATTTGGAATTCATTCTTGAAAAAGTCAAATCTGTCAAAATTGAAAAATAAACAATAAGGACACCAGAATTGTTATTATTATTTTTTTTTTTTAAATTAAAAGAGATCAAAAAGTCATATTTACCCCAAAATGGTTTCAATAAAAACATCAACTCAGTGCACAAAAAACAAACCCTCACTCAGCTTTATAGAAGGTTTAATAAAATAAGTTAAAGGACATCATACTGACCTGGAAAATCATACTACCAGGTTATATTTACCACGCCGTAAAAACAAACCCAAAAGGTATTTCACCATACATGGAATTTCTTTTATGTTTTTCAGTACATTTATGGAGAAATCATGGTGTCATTCAAAACTATAACTCGCTGTGCAAAGAACAAGCACTCATATGTGTATGTACAGTTGAAAACAGAAGTTTCCATACACTATATAAAAACACACGTCTGCATGTTTTCTCACTGACATAAAATCAGAATAAACTCGGATTACCATAATTTTTAATTTTTGCCATGAATAATAGAGAGAATGTTTTAAGGTAAAATCACAAGTTTACATAAATTTCATTAATATCTGGTACCATTGCCCTTAAACTGTATGACTTGGGTCAAACATTTTGGATAGCCTTCTACAAGCTTCTCACAATAGTTGGTAGAAATTTGGGCCTATTCCTCCTTACAGAACTGGTGTAACTGAGCCATGTTTGTAGATCGTCTTGCTTACATCTGCCTTTTCAGCTTTGCCCATACATTTTCAATAGGATTGAGATCAGGGCTTTGTAATGGACACTCCAAAACACGGATTATGTTATTCTTAAGCCATTTTGTAACCAGTTTGGCAGTATGTTTCGGGTCAATGTCTGTAATGTCTGTCTGAGTTACAGGTAAAAAGGGGAATTCCGGACAGACTAAATGCAAACTGCACCATCAGGCAGAGCCCCGAGATATCCAGACACCCTTTAATCCCTATGCAGGGATCTGGCTTTTCTGCAAGGTCCAGGGGGTTGCTACCTATAGATGGATTGCAGTCCAGGAATAGAAAAGTTGCTAAGCAGGGTCAAAGTCAAGAGGTCAGGAAGTACAAAATTGTTAGGCTGGAGAATTGTACAAAATCAGGCAGAGGTCAATATGTAAAATAATTAGTACAAAGCAGTAATACCAAGTGAACCAGGGAATATATCTGGCAACCAGCAGGAACACACAAGGATTCAAATATCAAGAAGGAGGATTCAGGGCCACTAATCCATAGAAGTTGGGTATTCTTTATTTAAAAAATCAACCTTTTCACAGAGTTGCAGATTCACATTGTTACAGATTCAAATACATTGACAACAACATTATCACAATATTACATTATCCAAGACCATAAAACCTTTCCAAGATATTGACCACTAAGAAACTTTTGTTTTGTATCATATGTTTATTATCACATGAATATATATCTACACTAAATGAGGTGTTTATTTTTTGGGTTGTTAATTTTCCCAAAAATATATACATTAATTATTCCTCAATCTCTGTACACTTACATCCTATACTCACCTTGTTCGGCTTCCTTTAACTTCTTATTCCCCATTCCTCAATTTTGTTGGACATGTGTTATAATACTTGCATATACATATTACATTTTGTACGACAAAAAGTTCCCACCCCCTTTTATGAGTGGCCTTTGGATCCTTAAAACCAAGTTTACAGGGAGACAATAGATGAAATTTCCTTACCAGGTTTTTATGGTGGATATTTATGCTGGAAGCCAGGATCTCTCGTCTGGGCCACAACTCCTCCAATGTACCAGATACTGCACAGTATCTCTAACCATATGAGAGTCAAGGATTCTCTGGACCTCATACTCCAAATTACCTTTTACTAAAACAGGAGATGGAGGACTTTTGGCTGTGTCAACAGGGGAATGATATGGCTTGAGGTGAGACTTATGGAACATATTGGGAAGCTTGAAGGATGGAGGACATTTCAGATGGAAGGCTGCAGGGTTAACAACCTAATAACTTTAATAATTTAATATGGACCAATGAACTTGGGACACAGCTTGGCAGAAGGAACCTTAAGCTTCATATTTTTCATGGACAGCCATACTTTGTCTCCAAAGCTTTGGCCACCAGAACATCTCTTATTAGCAGCTGAAGTTTGACCACCCTGTGCCCTCTTTAAGTTCTTGCTGACTTCAAACCAGATAAGCTTAAATTTATTCACAGATTTTTCAGCCTGTAGAGCAGTGATGGCGAACTCCAGGCCTCGAGTGCTACACACAGTCCAGGTTTTCAGGATTTCCATTGCATTTGACAGTTGGCAATCAAATTACCAACTGTCAAACTCTAAGGAAATCCTGAAAACCTGCACTGTGTGCGGCACTCGAGGCCTGGAGTTCGCCATCACTGCTGTAGAGTATCCGTTATCGGGGTAGAAAAAGAACCAAAACGAGGATGCAACCCAATACTAAATAAAAAGGGGGTGGGTTTGATGGATTCTTGGTAACGATTATTCACAACAAATTTGGCTAATGGCAGATGTTCCACCCAGTTAGACTGGTGATCGGACACATAACACCGAAGATATTACTCGAGTGTTTGATTAATGCATTCAGTCTGACCATTGGTCTCTGGGTGATAGGCAGAAGAAAAAGACAACTCAATATTTTTCTTTTTACAAAAAACCCTCCAGAATTTTGAAACAAACAGAGTCCACTAATCGGAGACAATATTTTCTGGAACATCATGTAACCGCACAGTGTGGCTAATGAACAACTTACAGGTTTATGAATTAGGCAATCCAGAAGGGAACACAAGTCTTCCCTTCTGAGGGTGGGAGGTCAGTAATGAAGGTCATGAAGGGGTGGATCCAAAACTCTCTGGGACAGATTCAGAGTATCTTGGCTTGGACACAGGTTTTGCAAGCAAGTACAGTTTTTTGACTATTGTTGACCAAAAAAATTCCTGGTTACCAGTTGGATAATATTGTTTATACCAGGGTAACCTGCAAGCACAGAATCATGAGACTCCTGATGAATTTGGCGATGAAATTGGGGAGCAATAAATAGTTTCTGGGTCGCAGCATCGGGGTTTGCTCTTGGATCTACATATCTCCTCCACGAGGTCTAAGGAGACAGATGACACAATTATGCCTTCATCTAAAATAGTTGCTGAATCAGTCATCAGCCTGAGAAGAGCAAAAGCTTTGGGAAAGAGCATCAGCTTTTATTTTCTTAGTACCAGGTCAGAATGTGACCACAAAATCAAATCTTGAAACGAACAAAGCCCACCTAGCTTGCCTAGGATTCAGTCTCTTAGCAGATTCTAGATAAGGCTGGCTTCACATTAGTTTTGTTTCTGTCCATGGGATCCTGCTTTTTGCAAGACCCCATGGACAAGACCGAACAGGACCATATTGTAAACTCTGGATGCCATTTCTGTGTCCGGATCTGGGATTTTGAGGAATCTGGACGCAGAAAGAGCTGGGGGGAACCGAGCCAGACAAATGGTGTCGGTGCTGTTAATTTCAATTTGGCAGTGTATCTACATACACTGCTAAAGTGAAGTTAAACACAGGAATGGTTAAAAATAAATGCTCACCTGTCCACTGAGTGTCCCACGATGCACGGCATCCACCTCCGATGGCTTCAAAACCTTAATCAGCTGACCGGAAAGGAGTGGGGCAACCCGGTCAGCTGATGTGTCACATGACCGCATCAGCGCAGTTTAAATCGCCCGCCAAAAGCGATTGGTTTTGGTGGGCAATATAAACCATGCTGATGCAGTCATGTGACACATCAGCTGACCGGGTTGCCCCCCCCTCCTGGTCAGCTGATTAAGGTTCTGCAGCCATCGGAGGCAGATGCATCGCAGGACACTCGGCAGGCAGGTGAGCAGTTATTTTTTTGATTTTTAACTATTCCTTTATTTAATTTCACTTTAGCATTGAATGTAGATACACTGCTAAAGTGAAATTACGGGAACAGAGCAGTTTTAGTGTACTGAGCATGCTCAGTACACTAAAACTGGATCCGGGAAACAATCCTTTTTTTTCCCACATTCGGGGCCCATAGACTCCCATGCTATGTGTGCCGGATCTCCCTGGATTGATGTCTGTCCAGTTTAGTCCGTTTTTTTCACCAGAGCCAAAAATCGAAGAGGTCTCCAATTTTGGGGCCAGAAAAAAACAGGACAGAAACAAATCCAGGACTTAACTGGTAGAATCAGATAGTCATTTATGGCCAATCTGGCACCTTAGAGATACACCGGAGGCAAAAACAGATCCTGTTCTGTCCTTTTCAAAATGGACAGAAAAGGATCCTAAAAAACGTGGTGTGAAACTAGCCTAAGTCAAATAACAGTGACTTTATGTTTGGCAGTTGGCACCTTTGAGGAAGTGACGCCATTCTTTAAAGACCCTCATCTTTTCCAACAATTCATGATTGCCAATATTGTCATTCTTCTTGCAGGAAGAAAATTTCTGTAAAAAGAAGACGCATGGATGTAGTTGAGTGAGTGACAAAGTAACTTGTGCTAGCACCGCTCCAACTCTATCCTCAGAGGCATCAACTTCCACAATAAAAAGATGCTCCAGATCAGGCTGAACCAATAATGGAAGAAAAGCATTCCTTCAGCTTGGAGAAGGCCTGGATTGCCCCAGGCTTCCAGATGACCACATCTACTCCTTTCTAAGACAATTCTGAGTGGTTTGTCTATCTTAGAGAAGTTGCACCTACTTTTTAATGGGCTGAATTTAACAGGGGTCCATGCGAAAGCCTTTTTTGGACAAAATATACCACCAAAATTTACCTCAACATAAAAAGCACATTTTTCAAGTTTAACAAATAAGGAATTATCTCAGAATCTCTGGAGTACAGTACGCTCATGTTGGGCAATGACATAATATCAGAAGAGTATAACAAGATGTCATCCAGATAAACAACCATGAATTCACCAAAGATATCTCTGAATATATTATTTACAAAGTTATGTAAGACAGCCAGCCCATTACTCAGCCCAAAAGGCAGCACAAGCAACTCGTATTGACCCTCTGGTGTGTTAAATGCTGTTTTCCACTCATCTCTGATATGGACAAGGTTATACGCACCGCAGAGATCAAGCTTGGCAAATAATAGGCTCCCAACAGCTGATTACAGAGATCAGGAATGAGTGGGAGAAAATACTTATTCTTTGCATTAAAAGCGTTAAGTTCATGATAGTCAATACAAGGTCTGAGATCACCATCTTTTTTAGCAACAAAAAAGAACGTGGCACCTACAGGTGAAGTAGACGGTCTGATAAACCCTTTTTGCAGACTGTTTGCAATATAATATTTCATGGCCTGATGTAAATTTTACCCTTGGGGAGACAGAAATTAGGTACCAAATCTATGGGTCAATCATAATCTTTGTGTTGGGGTAATTTTTCAGAGTCAGAAAATAAATCTGCAAAATCTTTGAATACATAAGGTAAAAAGGTAGGTGCGGCTTTAGACAGGTTCATAGATGAAGACATACACTTTCCCTGGCACGCAGGACACCAGCACACAATATCTCCAAGGTGCCAGTCTATAACCGGGTTAGGTTTACGTAACCATGGCATGCCCAAAACCACCACCAACATCAGTTTTCAAGGACAAAAAATTATATATATTCAAACTGTAAGCAGGCACACTTTCTTAGTGATGTACTTCACCACACCCTGAATGAGAGGTGTATCATCTATAGCAGTGAACCGTATAGCTTTACCTTTCGCAAAGGTAAACCAAGATTTTTTGCAAAAATGGCATCAACAAAATTAGCTGCAGATCTACAATTCACAAAGGCCTACAGCCACACAGATTTTCTAGGTAAGATAAACAGACAGGTAATAACAATTTTGCCGTATCATCGGAAAGTACCTGGGCACCTGGTGGGCATCTTGACTCCCAGGTGCTGACATTCCTCAGATGGAGATTGCCTAGGGCAGGAGGACCTCAGATGGTCTGTCTTTCCACTGTGGTTACTTAAACTTCACTTGTTTAGGATGGTCCCTTGATGTTGATGGGAGTTCACTTTAGGCACAGGAGAAAATACAGCAAGTGCTGCTGGTGCCTGAGTGGATCCAAGATGCCCAATTGCCTCCACAAGACTTTGGACACAGCAGGCCAGGTTTTTCACTTGATCCACTACTGTCAAGAGAGGACAAAGAAAAGAAGGGACATTTGGAGGGGGCAGGTTATAATGTAATGTCTGAGTTACAGGTAAAAGGGGAATCCCCAGCAGATTAAATGAAAACTGCATCGTTAGGCAGAACCCCGAGATATCCAGACACCCTATAGCCCCTATACAGGGATCTGTCTTTACTTAAGGTCCAGGGGGTTACTGTCCATAGATGGGCTGCAGCCCAGGAACAGAAATGTTGCCAAGCAGGGTAAAAGTTGAAAGGTCAGAAAAGTACAACATTGTTAGGCTGCATAATAGTACAAAATCAGGCAGAGGTAAATCTGGAAAATCAATAATACAAAGTAGGAATACCAAGTGAACCAGGGAATATATCTGGCAACCAGCAGGAGCACACAGAGGATTCAAATAGATTGCAGTACTTCCTAATTGGCTGAAGTCAGAGTTAATGAATGCAGCTGGGCAGCCATACACACACATCCACAAGTCAGACTACTACATCATCGACACCACCTTTGGAGTGAAAACAGCGGCGCAACAAATCCCTCCTACAGCAAAACAACCCCACAACATTATGCTGCCACTCATGTGCTTCACTGTTGGGATGGTGTGCTAAGGCTTCCAAGCCTCTCCCTTTTTTCTCCAAACATAGTGATGGTCATTTTGGCCAAATAGCACATCACTTTCTGTCTCACTACAACAAACTCTTTACTCTACAGTGGGGAAAATAAGTATTTGATACACTGCTGATTTTGCAGGTTTTCCCTCCTAAAAAGAATGGAGAGGTCTGTAATTAATATCGTAAGTGCACTTCAACTGTGAGAGACAGTATTTAAAAAGAAATCCAGAGAATCACATTGCATACTTTTTACATAATTAATTTGCATTTTATTGCAATATTTGGTACATAAACCTTTGCTTGCAATTATTATGCAATTGGACAGGTATTTCCTGTAGTTCCTGACCAAGTTTTCATTCACTAAAGCAAAGATTTTACCCGACTCCTCCATTCAGATCTTCTCCAAATCTTTCAGAACATTAAGATTCAGGTCCCTTCAAATATTTTCTATTAGGTTCAAGTCTGCAGACTGGCTAGACCACTGCATGACTGTCAAATGCTTCTTACAGAGCCACTCCTTAGTTGCCCTGGCTGCGTGATTCCGGTCATTGTTATGCTGGAACATAGCCAGCCATGACCCATCTTCAATGCTCTTACGTCTTGAAGGAGATTGTTGTCCAAAGTCTTGCAATATATGATCCCATCCATCCTCCCTTAAATACAGTGTAGTCAAACTGTCCCCTTTGCATCAAAGCACCTCCAAAGTATGATGTTTCAACCGCCATGCTTCATAGGTGGGACAGTGTTCTTGGGGTTGCACTCATTGTTTTTTTTTTCTTCACACCTAGTAGAGTTGATCTGCACTGGCATGAGCAGGGGACCTTGCATGCTGTGCAGGGTTTTAATCTATGACAGCATAGTGTGTTACTAATGGTAATCTTTGAGACTGTGGTCCCAGCTCTCTTCAGGTTGTTGACTAGGTCCTCCTGTGTTGTTCTCGGCTGATTCCTTACCTTTCTCAGAATCATCCTTACCCCATGAGCCGAGATCTTGCATGGAGGTCCATGCCAAGGAAGATTGATAAACATCTTGTTTCTTCCATTTTCTAATAATTGCACACATAGTTATTGATTTCTCACCAAGCTGCTTACATATTTTCCTGTAGTCCATCCCAGCCTTGTGCAGGTCTACAATTTTGTCCCTGGTGTCCTTAGATAGCTCTTTGGTCTTGGTCATGGTGGAGAGGTTGTAGTGTGATTGCTTGAAAGTGTCGACTGGTGTATTTTATAAAGGTAATGAGTGTGTGCAATTAACACAGGTAATGAGTGCAGAGTAGGATGAATTCTTAATGAAAAACTAAGGCTAGCTTCACACCACTTTTTTTGCTGTCAGCCTGACAGCTCTGGACAGAACAGAACTGGAGGGTTAATATGCCCTCCAATCCTGTTTTCTGCCGGAATAGGCAATGTGCGGTTGATGCCGCTGTCCAGTACTGAAATTTCAGAATCGCGTCTAGCGGGGAGCTAGCCATGGTCCTGAAATTTCAGCCGGGAGCTCTCTAGGTGCTGAAGTTCAGCGCCAGCCACCGCTGAACTTCAGCACCCGGCGTACGGCAGCCGGATCCGATTTTCTATCAGATCCGCTGCGATCCGGCGCCATAGCCTCCCATGTTAGGGGGGCTCTGGATCGCACCGGATCCGGGAGGGTCCAGCAGGAAACCGATTTTGTCAGATTTTTGCCCTGGACACAAAAATCCTGCAAGCTGTGGTTTTGTGTCCTGGAAAAAAATCGAATGCAACCTGATGCTGCCGGACAGGGACAAAACCGGATGGCAAATCACTGCCATCCGGCTCCATCCGGCACCATAGGCATACATTAGTACAACATCGGGTCTGGGGCAGTCCGGTTCACACTGGACAGCCCCAGACCAGGAAAAGTCATGGTGTGAAGTCGGCCTAACAGGTCTGGGAGAGCCAAATTCTTGCTGGATGGTAGCTGATCAAATACTTTTTTATGCAATAAAATACAATTTAATTATTTAACACTCATACACTGATTTTCTGGATTTTATTTTTTATGTTAGATTCTGCCTGTCGCAGTTGAAGTGTACCTGTGACAAAAATGACAGACATCTTAATTCTTTATAGATGGGAAAACTTGCAAAATCAGAAGTGTATATTCGCCACTGTATGTCCTTTCTGAGACATTTTATGCTTTAACTACTCCAGCTGCTTTGCTGTGGGTTTTCTTAGAGTACTTAATTTCCTTTACTATACTATACTTCAATAAGCGCATTACGCATGCGTGGAGCCGGGACGATCACGTGATCAAGCCCATAATGCACTGGGGCAGATCACGTGATCGGCCCCATAATGCACTAGGGCCGATCACGTGACCAGCCCCATAATGCACCGCACCGGATGTGACGTCGCGGCCAGTGCATACTACGTGACAGAGGGCGGGAGATTCCAAATAGAGGGGCGGCGAAGAATAAAGGATTATGTGCTGCCGGATCAAGAAGGGGGAATGGAGCATGGGGCCGCCTTTCCAGTCCCCAGCCTCAGGGACTTCTGTAAGTTAAAAGTTATTTTTCTGCTGTTTTATAGGGCCCCTTTAGATCAGCGAGGGATAGATAGGGATCAGCTAGGAAGGTTTAGGGACAGGTAGTGATAGTGTAGGGCCTTAAATCTAGGTGACAGGTTCCCTTTAAAATACCAAATATTGTTTGACATTAACTACTTCCTGAAATGGAAGTTTTCTTTTTTTCTCCCCTTTTTCCTAATCATTATTGTTTTTTTTTATTCTACTCTCCACTTAGCCATGGGAGGGATTTTTTGCCAGATGAGGTTTGTTTTGAGGAGCACAATTCATTTTATCATTGAATGTGCTAGTAAATGAAATAAAAAAATTAAAGTGCAGAAAAATTGCGCAAACACCAATAGTAGCAACTGTTGTTTTACTGCGTTCAGTGTACTGTAAAAATAACCTGAATCATGATTCAGCTAGATAATTAGATCATTGCAAAACCGAACTTAAGCTATGTTCACATTGTGTGTTTTTGATCCGCTTTTTTCTGATCCATTTTTTCCTCTTTTTCAGCTGGAAATCTGGATCAACTTTACAAAAAAAATCAGAAATGGATCATCTGTTTTTTATGTGTTTTTTTTCTGGTGCATTTTTTAGCCCATAGACAATGGTTTCAATGGGAAAAGCGGATCAGAAAAACGCAGCAAGAATTGACATTCTCATCATTTTAAGAAGCGAAACAGCTCAAAAAAGCACAGACTGACCAGCAAAACTTGAAAACCCATTGACTTTGCTGGGATTCCAAATAAATGATGTGTTCACTGCATTTTCAGTGCAAAATCCAAAATCGGATCAAAAACGCACAGTCTGAACAGGACCTTACATAGTTTTTTCTTGTCTTAAGAGGTGAAAAAAATGTGGACGTTCATAAAAAACGTTTTTCTTTTGTCACCCTTTTTCTGAGACTCATAAAGAGTTATGTGAGGGCTTGATTTTTATTGTTATTCATGTCCTTTTGGGACCGCTAAAATATTTAGTTCACTTCTTAAATTTTGTTATGGAAAGTCTAACGTTTCAGCGCTTATTTTTCCCAATGTGCAATGTATCACACAGGTTCATTAATTATGTATTTTGACAGATAGGACATGAAATACCTATATTTATTTATTTTCTTATTTAATTTATTTTTCATGTGGAATGTAGGAGTGGTTTGAATTTATATACTTTTAAATATTATTCATATTTTTATGTAGTTTTACTATATTTTTAGTCCCTCCAGGGCAGTTGCACTTATATAATGCCATCTGTGTCTGTGTCGGCCTCTACTGAGCTGGGGTATAATGAAGGCCAACTGTCATGGTGGTGTCTCCTGCTGTCAAGATCAGCCACTCTCAATAAATAATGTCTATACCCTCAGGTTCAACAGAATAAAACTCAATTTCACTTGAGAAGTTTATGAAGATAGTGATATTAAAGTTCTACAAAGTTATTCAAGATACAGTCGCAGTCTCTGATTGTGTGATGAACTCATCTCTCCTTCTGGCGATGTGTGACAGCTCTCCTCCCTCCCACTGGTTATAGCACTATACTCAGTGGCGTAGTGTGGGGGAGGTGGAGGGGCGGTCAACCCCAGGTGGCACATGTGTGGGGGCGGCAGCAGCCTGCAGGTTATTCACCTCAGTCACCGCGGTCGCGGTGGACGGCGGCTGCCTTAGGGACCCTGCATCCGGGGCCCTGGGGTGATGGGCGCAGCCTTTGATTGCTGGCAGTGTCACTCAGGCCCAGCAGAAGACACTATACCAGGGAGCAGCAGATCAGGACCTGCGAAGATGTCACAGGCATGTGACCCGGGTGGGCGGAGCCATGGAGTCTACCCAGTATGAAGGAGCAAAATAACATACAAGAAGCTGGAGAGAAGATGGGACCAAATAAACAAGGGTACAAGAGGTGTGTGAGAGAGGGTGCAGAGGGTGGCTGGCTGTGCATGAAGATGAAGGATGCAGGGGGGGTGGAGGATGGAAACTGCAGGGGATAGAGGAAGGAGAGTTCAGGAGGATGGGAAGTGCAGGAGGATGGAGGATGTGGAGTGCAGGAGGATGTGGAGTGCAGGCGGATGGAAAATGGGGAGTGCAGAAGGATGGAGGATGGGGAGGCAGGAGGATGGGGAGTGCAGGAGGATAGGGAGTGCAGGAGGATGGGGAGTTCAGGAGGATGGAGAGTATCAGAGGATGGAGGATGGGGAGTGCAGGAGGATGGAGAGTGCAGGAGGATAGAGAGTGCAGGAGGATGGAGAGAGGAAGAGGATGGAGGATGTAGGGAAGATGGAAACTGTAGGGGGATGGAGGATGGATACTGCATGGGGATGGAGAGTGCAGGAGGATGGAGGATGGAGACTACAGGAGGATTGAGACTGCAGTGGTATGGAGAGCCGGTGGATGGAGGGTGCAGGGGGGTGATAGAGGATGCAGGGAGAATGGAGAGTGTAGGAGGATGGTGTGTGCAGGGGAATTGAGAGTGTTGGGTGGTGGGGGAAAGAGGTCCTCGAGTCCTGCTTGTTGCCATACACTGGGGTTGTGCAGAGGTGGCAGTGCACAGTGACAACCCCAATAGGTGAGTGGCCAATACTTAGGGGCGGCAGCCGCGGCAAATTTTTCGACTGCCCCGGGTGCCACAAACAGTTGCTACGCCACTGACTATACTACACCTTTAAACTTCTCCTCTCAGCCTGGACTTTGGAATCCAGAGTACCTCAGGCTTACAGGAAAGTACTTCAGTTTTCTTCGCACTGCTGACAAGGCAGCTCGCTACACACATTCTTCCCACTGCTGACAAGGCAGCTCGCTACACACAACCTCACCGATCCCTAAGGCTAGGGTCACACTTGGAGAGACGTTTTTGGGAAGCCTGCGTTAATGCTAGGCGTTTTTTTTCTGTTGCCATTTTGATGCAATTTTAATGCTAGCGTTAACACGTGTTAACGCATGGTACATATGTCCCATGCGTTAATGCATGCATTTCCCATAGGAGCCCATGTTAAAAAAAAGCATGCATTTTTGCAAAAGCACCAAAAATCGCTGCTAGCAGCATTTTTTGTGGCTTTTGCAAAAATGCCTAGCGTTAAACACATTGCACTTTTGCAATACTTTTTTAACATGGAAGCCTATGGAGGCGTTAAAGGTAGTGTTTTTCACATTTTGCACTTGTGAAAAACATTAGCTTTAAGTGCTACTGTGACCCTAGCCTAACTGTCATTGTCTGGCAGTTGGACACTCCTGGGACCATGCAGGACACAAAGTCCCATGAGGCTGCACAAATTTTGCTGTGTCCCATCAGCGACTACAACAAAGGGTATATAGGGAGTATAAATTAGGTGCGCTACAGGAATTCAAAAAGAGCACAAAAGATAGGTAGGAATGGTAAAGTAAAAATATTGGTAATGTTGTAAAACAATAGGAATGTCACATCAAAACACTTAATTTGATAAATTAGAAAAAGAGAAAGTTTACAATTATTGGGAATGATCTGTTAATAAATGAAGAAATTATATATTAGGAGAATAAAAGAAAATGTTTTGTTTCAGAATCAAACACTAGCGGTGAAGGTGTGGGAAGTAGGAGATGAAGAACAGATCAAATAAATAAGAGTTTAAGGAAATCAAGAACTGGAACAATGTGAAAACAGAAACTGGTGAAACCTGGATTTCAAACTAGCTGTCACTGAAGACTAAATAATGGATGGTGAAAAAAGAGACAAAAAATGAAATATTATTAATTGTGATAGTAATTGTATGGAAATCAAGTGTTGTAATTAATTAATATAAATGCAAAAAGTGTAAAAAGTGTGATAGTATAATTAATATAAGTGTAAAGTATGATGATATATATACGTTAAGATGAAAAAACAAATGTATGTAAATGGTGTAGTAAATAAAGTGTGGAACAAAGTGTGTTATTTGTTTCTCCAATGAGAACTGTCTAGGAATGATCCATTGTGAATAGATGTATGAATATACAAAATGTAAAAATTCAT
Source organism: Allobates femoralis (assembly GCA_033576535.1). Lineage (NCBI taxonomy): Eukaryota > Metazoa > Chordata > Amphibia > Anura > Aromobatidae > Allobates > Allobates femoralis. The sequence goes on from JARQOC010000003.1 coordinate 326,253,456, forward strand.
TAGAAATAAAAATGAAGAGGAAAATATTTGAAAAATATGTGAGAGAATAAATGAATGCTATTAAATACGGAAATATGTAGGGATCAGGAGGAAAAAGGGAATAATTATGCAGAGGATAAATAGTTAAAATGATAGGAAAAACATATAGTGTAAATAAATATATATACGGTATATATATTTATATACATATTTATTTATATACATATAAAGGCATGGATTATGGACAGTGTGAAAAATTATTGTCAGCTTATTATAAGATAAAGAGTTTACAAAGATCAACGATTAACATTATAACATTATAAAGAAAATAAGAGTACAAGAATGGTTGATCCAATGACACTGTGTGTGAGAGTCTGCTTGCTGTGCTCCAGCAGTGTCAGTTTGGATGTATAAAGGTAGAACTTGGCAACGCTCACTCTGGATGGCATGGTGATTGAATAGGTAATGCCAAGTGTGCACTAGAACTGCCTCATTGAATATGAAATTATTTTGGAACTACAATAATTTTTTTGTCTCTCTGAAAGACTGAAGAATTCACAATGCAGGGATGATTTTTATACTGACCAACCATATAAGCCCCCCAAGTATAAGTGGTTTAAATCAAGTTTTGGAAATGACACATTCCCTTTAACTTCATGTTTGTTTTCTCATCAGACTAGATACTAGTTGTTATGTGCTATGATCCTGTTCAACAAAAAAATTCCAGCAAGCAATGCTGAGGCATCCAAAAAATGCTGAAAAGCTAGTGTCTATCATACCTACAGTGCAGTGCTATACATTTCCATGTTTCATTGTGAATGAAGATAAGAAACAGACAGCACTCACCGGGTAGATGAAGCTCCTTGTTTATTCAGCTGGGGGGTTGACATTAAAGCAGGGAGAATGAGTGAGGAGTTGGGGGATGACAGCACGCCTTTTTGCGGGTTCTTGGCTTGAACGGGTCCAGCGGAGAACCCACAAAACGGCGTGCAGTCGTCCGACGACTCCTCACTCCATCTCCCTACTTTGATGTCAAACCCCCTGGTTGAATAAACAAGGAGCATCATCTACCTGGTAAGTGTCGTCTGTTTCTTATCTTCTTCCACAAGATTTATTATGTTTACTTGACGTGCAACTCCTGCTCCACGAGACGACCCACATGTTCATGCAGGCAGGATCCAGTTGGTCCAGAATTATTATACAGTTGTGGCCAAAAGTATTGACACCCCTGCAATTCTGTTAGATAATACTCAGTTTCTTCCTGAAAATGATTGCAATCACAAATTCTTTGGTATTATTATCTTCATTTAATTTGTCCACAATGAAAAAACACAAAAAAAATTGTCCTAAAGCCAAATTGGATATAATTCCACACCAAACCATAAAAAAGGGGGTGGACAAAAGTATTGGCACTGTTAGAAAAATCATGTGATGCTTCTCTAATTTGTGTAATTAACAGCACCTGTAACTTACCTGTGGCACCTAACAGGTGTTGGCAATAACTAAATCACACTTGCAGCCAGTTGACATGGATTAAAGTTGACTCAACCTCTGTCCTGTGTCCTTGTGTGTACCACATTGAGCATGAAGAAAAGAAAGAAGACCAAAGAACTGTCTGAGGACTTGAGAAACCAAATTGTGAGGAAGCATGAGCAATCTCAAGGCTACAAGTCCATCTCCAAACACCTGAATGTTCCTGTGTCTACCGTGTGCAGTGTCATCAAGAACTTTAAAGCCCATGGCACTGTGGCTAACCTCCCTAAATTTGGACGGAAAAGAAAAATTGATGAGAGATTTCAACACAAGATTGTGCGGATGGTGGATAAAGAACCTCAACTGACATCCAAACAAGTTCAAGCTGCCCTGCAGTCCGAAGGTACAACAGTGTCAACCCGTACTATCCGTCGACGTCTGAATGAAAAGGGACTGTATGGTAGGATACCCAGGAAGACCCCACTTCTTACCCCGAGACATAAAAAAGCCAGGCTGGAGTTTGCCAAAACTTACCTGAGAAAGCCTAAAACATTTTGAAAGAATGTTCTCTGGTCAGATAAGACAAAAGTAGAGCTTTTTGGGCAAAGCCATCAACATAGAGTTTACAGGAGAAAAAAAGAGGTATTCAAAGAAAAGAACATGGTCCCTACAGTCAAACATGACGGAGGTTCCCTGATGTTTTGGGGTTGCTTTGAAGCCTCTGGCACTGGACTGCTTGGCCGTGTGCATGGCATTATGAAGTCTGAAGACTACCAACAAATTTTGCAGCATAATGTAGGGCCCAGTGTGAGAAAGCTGGCTCTCCCTCAGAGGTCATGGGTCTTCCAGCAGGACAATGACCCAAAACACACTTCAAAAAGCACTAGAAAATAATTTGAGAGAAAGCACTGGAGACTTCTAAGGTGGCCAGCAATGAGTCCAGACCTGAATCCCATAGAACACCTGTGGAGAGATCTAAAAATGGCAGTTTGGAGAAGGCACCCTTCAAATATCAGGGACCTGGAGCAGTTTGCCAAAGAAGAATGGTCTAAAATTCCAGCAGAGCTTTGTAAGAAACTCATTGATGGTTACCGGAAGCGGTTGATCGCAGTTATTTTGGCTAAAGGTTGTGCAACTAAGTATTAGGCTGAGGGTGCCAATGCTTTTGTATGGCCCATTTTTGGAGTTTTGTGTGAAATGATCAATGTTTTGCTTTTTGCTTCATTCTCTTTTGTGTTTTTTCATTTAAGACAAATTAAATGAAGATAATAATACCAAAGAATTTGTGATTACAATCATTTTCAGGAAGAAACTGAGTATTATCTGACAGAATTGCAGGGATGTCAATTATTTTTGGCCACAACTGTACATAGCTTTGGTGCCTGGTTAGTGCCCGGTTGTTAACTCTTTGCTCATTGTTTTCTATGTTTCATAACAGTAAATTGCAGTTGATTAAAGGCAAACTCGTCATCAGTTTTTTAACCCATTTACAATCTTGAATTTTCTGTTTTTGCGCTTTAGTTTTTTCCTCCCCTTCTTCCAAGAGCATAACTTTTTTATTTTACCTTTCATATTGCCATATAAGAGCTTTTTCAGAAAGAGTTGTACTTTTCAATGACACCATTCATTGTATCACAGAGTGTACTAGAAAACAGGGGAAAAAATTCAAGTCCTGTGAAAGTGCAATTTGATGATTGCTTTTTTCTATTTACTATGTTCACTATAAGGTAAAACTGGCTTGACAGTATGATTATCAAGATCAGTTTGAGTACGCAGATAGCAAACATGTATAGTTTTTTTTATTTAAGTGATGAAAAAAATTCTGAAGTTTGTAAAATAAAAATTTTAGCATTTGGGACTATTTTCTAAGAACCAAAACGTTTTCATTTTTCAGGATCTGGGGTTGTGTGATGGCTTAATTTTTGCACCCTAAACTGATGTTATTATTGATACCATTATTGGGTAGGTGCAATGTTTTGATTGCTTCCTATTATATTTTATTGCTATGTTGAGACGGCCAAAAAACGTAATTATGCTGATAATTTTTTCTCACTTTGGTGTTTACTGATTGGATTAATTTACTTTATATTTTGACAGATCAGACATTTCTGAACATATCAATACCAAATATGTATATATATATATGGCACCCCAGGGGTTGATGTGCCACAGTAACACCACAAGCGTTAACTCCCCACACAACACTGGACACTGCACTAGCACCTCCTGGCTAGAAGGGGGAGCTCAAGCAGCTCCCTGATATATTCAGGTCTGAGGAGAGGAAGTGGGGAAGAGCAGAGTGGTGGGTGGAGCTTGAGTGGCACCTGCAAGAGTGGTAGGAGCTAATGTTACCTCAGAGTGGCAGTGACAGTTAGTGAGTTGGAGTTAGTGCAGTTCCTGAGAGGACTGAGGAAGAAAGACTGGTGGTGTAAAGGGGCTGCCTTAGACCTGCTACCCACTTTCAGGCCTAGCCAGGGTCTGAGGGAAGGAGCAAGAGAAACAGGAGAACACGTCTGGGAGACTGAGTTACCTCATAACTCGCTCAGAGGAGCGCACAGACCGGATACCGAATCCGAAACTGTGACTGACACATGCAGCACAGTAAACACCGGACTAGTGGAGGATATATATCTACACTGTACCTCAGCGAAGCAACACGGCGGGGTCAGAAATACAGAGGAAGGACTCAAGTTGCCTAGCAAGTAGGTACCTGTGAGGAGAGACAGGGCCAGCAGCTCAGCTAAAGCAGCAGCAGGGCCACACACAAGGCACAGGAGTAGGAAACTGAGGACCCGGTCAGGGTGGGAGCAACCCGGCCATGGTACAGACTCCGTGGACAGTACTCTGCCAAATATCATCTGCAGTAAAGCCTTGGAAAACTACAAAACCATGAGTCTGTGTGATCCTTGCACTCAAGTCCTACTCTCCCCCACCAACTGTCATCATCTCTACTACTACCCTTATCCTGTAACATCCATAGCACTATCTATAGACTATTACTACAACTGCCCCAAGGAATTAAGCTCTACCCACGGAGAGCCATTACATCTCCAGCTGCCAAACATCATCCCCGGAGGTTCTGCAGCAGCGGTGGTCCCCTCACTGACCACAACCCGTGGGTGGCGTCACAACAAACTCCACTGTAAATATCCCCCCATTTACTTGTGGAACCCGGGACACGGTCCGGACCAAGACCGCCGTGATATCCCCAGCAGTACCCCAGTCCGGTACCGAGTACCCCGTCCCAGTGGGCTCCACATATATATATATATTGTGAGGTAGCGACCCGGGGAACTCGCTTGGCACGGGGAAATGACATCAGCGACTACATTTTAACGGAACATAACCAGCGGATTTATTGTTTTTCTGTCATAAACCGCTTTCATCACATAAAACATAACACTGTATTTACATTTTCATATGACATAACTTTCAAATTAGTACATCACATGACATTACATGACAGGACATTCACATGAGAATTAACGGGACCATGTCATGACCTATTGTCAGTCCCTATTGCGGTTACCTCCGCCTAACACTCTGACAGGGATCATTCCCCATCCTTTTGCACATGAGTCATCATACATGGTACTTTTTCATGAACCATTATGACTCACACATGAAACAGCATTCATGGCATTTTTACATAAACCAATATGCTACATACTCAGGGCCCACAATAGTACCAGGAACCCTGTCACTCAGTACGCACGAGACCTCCACGGATGCACCTGGATCCGGGACACTTACATCTGAATCAACGGGACCATATCATGACTCACTCAGTCAGTCCCAAAGTTGGCTGTGACCACCTGGCCCTTGAGCCGTACTCGGTTTCTCACACCGCACATCTGACTGCCTGGCCCTTGAGCCATCCTCGGTCCTCATCACTCATATGACCGCCTGGGCCTTGAGCCATCTCGGTCCTGGACACTGGCTGGCATGCATGCATCACGTGCCACTGGCATGGAACTGGCAGGCTCCCTTCACGTCCCCCACCGGGCATGGATCACTTCCAGCACATCCTCACATGGCAGTGGTCTGGACTGCTCTGATTCCCATCCACCTTCCTCACTCAGACACCTGGCAGGTTTTTATCCAGGCTGCCTCACCCACAGCTGCAACACAGTGGGTCAATCAGCACATCTCACTCACACACAGACCTGAGATGTGATTAACCCCCTGTGCACCATTCAGGTTTAGCCCAGCAAAGCACTCATACAAACAGGTCTGACACAGCCGCTCATCAGACCTGTGCTGATAACCCGTGTGATGCACCCGGCCATGGGTCGCATCACCACAATATATATATATAATATATATGTATATATAGACCAGTAACCAAGACTGCAAGACTGCAGCACTTCGTTTTCAGATGTAGATAGCCTTTATTTGCCTTCAGGCAATGGTGTAATGGTCACTTTACACAATATAAGATGTTGATCAAACCTTAAAGGATAGACTGCAGCTTCTAATCTACGTTCAGTCCCCTAGGCTTTAATGTCCCCAATCTGTGTATCCACTAGAGCTCTTTAGTCTTCAAAATTTTAACCCTATCCCTTCCTCTCCTTAATGGGGGTACCACATCTATCAGTCTAAACCTTAAATCCTTTTCTGTGTGTTTTGCTTCAAAGAAATGTTTAGGGACCGGTAAATTAAGGCTTTTCTTTCAGATGCTATAGCGGTGTTGGTTTATTCTGGTCTTAACATCCAAGGTGGTTTCCCCAACATACCACATTCTACATGGGCACACCAGTATGTAAATTACATGATCTGAGTTGCATGTTAATAGATGTTTATACTGGGCTCCTGTGACTGGGTGGTTGAATCTATCCCCTTTTAACATTAAATTGCAATTAAGACAATTTACACAAGGAAAACATCCTGTTCTTTTATTTCCCGTCAAAGTACTCTTTTTAGACACTTTTAAAGGCCCTATGTCTGATTTCACCAGGGTGTCCTTTAAATTCCTTCCTCTCCTATAAGCTATTAAGGGAGGGTTTTTATACTCTTCTATATACGGCAAACATCTTCCAAGCATTTCCCAATGTTTTGTTATTATCCACACCACCTCTCTAGTTACTTCCCCATAAATTAGAATTAAAGGGATTCTATTTTTGTTGTCTTTTCTTACTGTAGGTTGTTTTGCCTTCTCTCTCTGTTCTCTCAAAATTGTATTTGGGTATCCTCTTTCCCTAAATTTTTGAACTAGTGTTTCAACTACCGTCTCCTCTCTTTTCTGCTCTTCACTGACTATCCTATTTACCCTTCTTATTTGACTTTGTGGAATTGAGTTTTTCATTTTTATTGGGTGACTACTCTCGTAGTGCACCTGATGGCCCAATAAAGGCATAACTAAACACGAAAAAGGAGTACTGCAGTCGATTTACTTGATATATATATATATATATATATATATATATATATATATATATATACTTTAATTGTTTTATTTTCAATGGTTCAAAAGGGGTTGATTTTAACTTTTGTGGGGTATTTAATTTTGTATATATTTTGCAAAACTTTTATTTTTTATTTTTTTAATTTATTTCCTAGTCTCCCCCTGGGGACTTGGGGACTTAAAACTGTGATCATCCGATCGCTGGTGCTATACAGAGAAATCGCAGTTGGTATGTAAAGGTAGAACACCATGACAGATACAGGGGTCACCACCTGACCCCTGGCTGTCATGCCAACCCATCGGCATTCCCTGATGACATTAAGTAAGCGCCGATGGGAGCAGGGTATAGACCATACTTCTGACCAACATGCAAGGGGGTGGGAATATGGGGCACAGATCCAAATCTTACATTAGGGCCCATTGGATTCTAGTTACGCAACTGGTGTGGGTGGCCCTTATACAGTGTGAGGGCCCTTATACAATGTGGGCGTTAATGTCTGGGTTATTATACAATGTCATAGCTAATGTGAGGCAATTATACAGTATGAGAGCTAATGTGGCGGTCTTTTAACAGCTAGAAAAATGAAAAACTCCAGCACCAGAGTCCTCAATGGTCCTTAGGCAGTTAAAACTTAAATTTATTCTTCATTGTTTAAAAACCCACACTGTCCCTTCCTTCTTTCCCCATTTTAACATGTTTGTCATGTACCGTCCGGGATTTTAAGGAATGAAAAATAAAATTAAGTTTCAACTGCTTAAGGGCCATTGAGGATGCTGGTGCTGGATTTTTTCATTTTTCTCCCTGACTTAACACAGTGCTAGCCAACCTGCAACCTCTGTGCACCCAGGTGTAATCAGGCTCATGGTAGGCTGAATATTTACTATTATTCTGGTCATTTTACAGCATAAGAGCTACTGTAGGAGTTGTTATACACATGGGAACTATGGTGGGGGTCATTATACTGCATGAGTGCTAATGTAAGGGCCATTATACAATGTGGGAGCTAATGTGGGGGCCATTATACAGCTTAAGAGCTCATTATACAGCATGGGAATTAATATGGGAGCCATTATATAGTGAGGATGCTAATGTCGGGATCATTAAACAATATGGGAGCTAATGTGGGGTCATTATGCGGTATGGGAGCTAAATTAGGGTCTTTATACAGTGTGGGAGTGATGCAGGGGCCATTTTACTATTGGGTCATTCCATTTCAAGTGATCCAAAAATGAATATTTTTTTTCCCTGACATCTTCAGATTTTTTTAATTTTTTTTCTATATGAAGTACAACTTTAGTTAATTACAAAAAAAAGTTTTGCATTTTTTTCTTCATCAGTTAATTTTTTTACAGGTTTTTAAAGTTTTAAAAAAGTGCGAATATTGGCCTGGTATGACTTTACATTTTCTATCATATCTCGGGCTAGAAATAAGATAGAGAGACAAAATAAACACCATTGTACTCAGAATTGTACAGGCTTTCACCAGATATGTCACAAGAGAATCTTTGTCAATATTTTACCCATGCGATCGCAAACGCAAAATTTTAAAACGCATTTACGAAAAATCAGCATCATTTAAATATTTCAAAAACTGCCCATATGTCTGCTGTGCTCTTGGCCACATCTGTACCAAATTTCAGTTTGGGATCGCGATGGGATCATATTTTAAAATATTTTACTATTAATAGCATCAATGGGTCATTCCATATCAAGTGATCTAAATATGAATATTTTTTTTTACCTGACGTCTTTAGATTTTTTAAAACATTTTTTCTATTTGAAGTACTACTTTAGTTAATTACAAATTAAAAGTTTTGAATTTATTTCTTAATCAGTTAATTTTTTACAGATATTTAAAGTTTTAAAAAAGTGCGAATTTTGGCCTGGTATGGCTTTACATTTTTTTATCTCGGGCTAGAAATAAGATAATGAAGCGGGAGAGGCATAATTTTACTCAGAACGGTAACAGCTTTCATTTGATATGTCACAAGACTATATTTTTTTATATTTTGTTTGGGAAAAATCAAATTCAAAATTTTGATGTGCAATTGTGAAATAAATGTAAGTTTGAAAATTGTGAAAAAATGCCTGTGTGTTACTTGTGTTCTTGGTTATATTTGTGCAGAGATTCAACTTGGAACCTGTCAAATTTATATATTTTTTATTTTATGGCTGTATGAGTTATTACAACTTATTGAATAAAACATTTATATGCAACAAAAAAGAAACACAAAACACAAATCCCGTAAGTGCCAGGTAAATACATCTTAATCATCAGAACACAACGCTCAACATTTTCAACCTGAATGCATTGAACAAAACAAAAGAAAAAAGCTGATCATATCCTCAAGTTTGATTAAACAAGATTAAAAGAACCAAAAATGTTAACCCCTATTTATACATGTAAATTTGTTTTCTATTATATCACTAAACATGTCATTTATGAAGTGTTCTATATGAAGTACAACTTTAGTTAATTACTAATAAAAAGTTTGGAATTTTTTCTTTATCAGTTAATTTTTTACAGATTTTTAAAGGTTTAAAAAAGCGTGAAATTTGGCCTGGTATGGCTTTACATTTTCTATCATATCTCGGGCTAGAAATAAGATAGAGAAACAAAATAAACACTATTCTACTCAGAACTGTCAAGGCTTTCGCCAGATATGAAACAAGAGTATCTTTGTTAATTTTTTACCCATGCGATCGTAAACTCAAAATTTTAAAACACATTTCCGAAAAATCGGCATATTTAAAGTTTTCCAAAACTGCTGTGTCTGATATGTTCTTAGCCTCATCTGTACCAATTTCAAGTTGGGATCGAGATGGGATCATATTTTAAAATATTTAACTATTATAATGTCAACTCGAAAATCTTGAATTCAGATCTGTTCAGCCTGTGGTCTAAAATGTGGGGTCTATATTCACCAAATAATCCTTGATTTTTAGACATTACTGTATTATTTTGATATGTTACAGCTTAGAAGCAGGAGAAGACATATAGCAGAAAGCTTTGTTAGGGCTCAACCTGAGAATGAACAATATTGCATTGAATATTGTACAAACCAGGACTACGAAGAGGAGAGAGTTTGTTAAAACATCGGTTACAGGAAGCAGAACCCATCAAAGGGACTCAGCAATAAAAACAAGGTTGTTTTCATTCAGTAAAGACAGTGAAGTCCATGATGTGGTAGAAGGCGGCACAAGATTGGCAATGGATGACATAACTGGCTATGTGACCTGTGAATATGGTTGGCGCCGGTGGCTGGCTACTGTACTCTCCAAAGACTGTGAAAATGAAGAAGTAGAATTGACTTCATTGCATCCGTCTGGTCCAGCGCCATCATTTGTGTATCCAAGAAAGCCAGACATTTTAAAATTGCATAAAAGTCAGATAATAACTCAGGTGGAGCCGAACACAGTGACAGGCCGTACATACTGTGACACAAAAGGAAATGGCGATTGCTAGTAAGCGCTTATGGACAAGATTACATTTCACCCACTAGAAGGGACAAATTGATGATAAAAGGCCACTTTAAAAACATACTATTAATCGTTTGATTAGTTGATCTTGCTTAATCAAACATGAGGATATGATCACCTTTTTTCTTTTGGTTTGTTCAATGCATTCAGGTTGAAAATGCTGAGCGTTGTGTTCTGATGATTAAGATGGATTTATCCTGGCACTTATGGGATTTGTTTTTTGTGTTTTTTTTTTGTTGCATGTAAATGTATATTTGTGCAGAGATTCAACTTGGGACCTGTCAAATTTATATATTTTTTATTTTATGGTTGTATGAGTTATTACAACTTATTGAATAAAAATTCAATAAGTTGTAATAACTCATACAACCATAAAATAAAAAATATATAAATTTGACAGGTCCGAAGTTGAATCTCTACACAAATATAACCAAGAACACAAGTAACACACAGGCATTTTTTCACAATTTTCAAACTTACATTTATTTCACAATTGCGCCTCAAAATTTTGAATTTGATTTTTCCCAAACAAAGTATAAAAAAAATAGTCTTGTGACATATCAAATGAAAGCTGTTACCATTCTGAGTAAAATGATGCCTCTCCCACTTCATTATCTTATTTCTAGCCCGAGATAAAAAAATGTAAAGCCATACCAGGCCAAAATTCGCTCTTTTTTAAATCTTTAAATATCTGTAAAAAATTAATTGATTTTGAAAAAAATTCAAAACTTTTAATTTGTAATTAACTAAAGTAGTACTTCAAATAGAAAAAAAATTTAAAAAATCTAAAGACGTCAGGTAAAAAAAAAATTCATATTTAGATCACTTGATATGGAATGACCCATTGACGCTATTAATAGTAAAATATTTTAAAATATGATCTCATCGCGATCCCAACTTGAAATTTGGTACAGATGTGGCTAAGAGCACAGCAGACATATGGGCAGTTTTTGAAATATTTAAATGATGCTGATTTTTCGTAAATGCGTTTTAAAATTTTGTGTTTGTGATTGCATGGGTAAAATTTTAACAAAGATCCTCTTGTGACATATCTGGTGAAAGCCTGTACAATTTTGAGTACAATGGAGTTTATTTTGTCTCTCTATCTTATTTCTAGCCTGAGTTATGAGGAGAAATGTAAAGGCAGGCAACACCGAAATTCACACTTTTTTCGAACTTTGAAAATCATTTAAAAAAAAATTTCTCTCACATTTTGCATTGTCTGACATGCTATTATCAAATAACAAAATCTCAAAAGAATTAAAAATATAGAGGTAATCATCATTGGTTCACTTGACATGGAATGGCCCTATTGGGGATGTCATACACTATTTGAACTACTTTGTGGGCCATTATACAGTTTTGTTGCTACTTTTGGGGCCATCATACAGTATGGGGGCTACTATGGGGGTCAATATACAAAGTAAGGGTTACTGTGGGGGCTATTAAACAGTGTGTTGGCTACTGTGGTGGCTTATATACTGTGTAGGGACCATTAAACAGTGTGTGTACCATTGTTTTGGGGGAAATGTGGCCCCATCACTCTGTATATATGGGAGTTATAGGGGAATCATACTGTATATAGAGGAGGTGTAAGGACAGCATACTGTGTATATGGGAGCTGTACATGAGGAGGACTTATAAAACATTATTAAACGAACACTTAAGAACCATTATTGTTATATTTGTATTCAGGATATTGTGACTGCCAAAGGTGCACATGGGGCATTATTACTTTCTAGGAGTAAACTGTGAACACTTTTCCAGGGCACTTGCAAGTGACATTAATATTTTCTAGGAGATAGTTTTACCATCTAGAGGGCACAAAGGAAGTATTACCATGTAAGGGGCATAGTGGTGGGCAATGGCGGATCTACATTGGGGCGATAGGGGCGGTTGCTCCCGGTTCAAGGTTTCTTGGGGGGCCCAGGGGACCGGCTGCCTGTTCGCCTTCAGTGGCATAGCGTGGGGGACGGGAGGGGCGATTCGCCGCAGGCGGCACATGTGTGGGGGCGGCAATGTGTCAGCTACTGCCATAGGATCCGCGGCCGCCGTCCCGCGCTATATACTGATTCAGTGCAGCATGCTGGCTGCTGTCTGCTTTTAAATCTCCCACCCCCTGCAGCTCTGCTCTGCACGGAGAGGGAGGTGATGTCATCAGTGAGTGCCCCGCCATGCAGAGTGCAGGACACATGCTGGGGGAGACTGGAGGAGATGAGGGGATCTGCGAGGAGAGTGGGGGAGCGGAGGAGCGGAGGAGCAGAGGGAAGAGCTTGAAGGTGAGCTGAGAGGAGAGCAGAGGAGAGAGGGGGTGCTGACTGGCCAGTAGTCTGAATGAAGGGAAGCAGTGAGAGCCAGCAAAGAAGAGTAGAGGTGGCTACCTGTGCTGGAGGAGAATAGCTAGAAGGAGCAGCTCCTGTCACAAGGTGACTGATCTCCTGCAGTGAGTGGGGGAGGGGCTGGGAGTGGGACACTGTGTGTGCAAGCCGTGCCTCTATGTGTGCAAGCCGTGCCTCTGTGTGTGTGCAATCCGTGACTCTATGTGTGCAAGCCGTGCCTCTGTATGTGTGTGCAAGCCATGCCTCTGTGTGTGTGCAAGCGTGCCTCTGTGTGTGTGTGTGCGAGCTGTGCCTCTGTGTGTGTGCGAGCTGTGCCTCTGTGTGTGTGTGTGCGAGCTGTGCCTCTGTGTGTGTGCGAGCTGTGCCTCTGTGTGTGTGTGCGAGCTGTGCCTCTGCGTGTATGTGTGTGCGAGCTGTGCCTCTGTGTGTGTGTGAGCCGTGCCTCTGTCTGCGTGTGTGTGTGTGTGCAAGCCGTGTACTAGGTGTACACCTGTATATTGCCATCCTCTGCTCTCTGTACTATGTGTTGACCTGTATATTACTATCTTCCTCCGTGCACAATGTTTCCTATGTGTATATTACTGTTTATTCTCATTAATTTACAGTTAGATCATTTTGTATTCTGTGTTTGATTTATTCCATTCTTCTATCTTTGGTGCTATATACTGTATATCCCAGCGTGTTCTATTGGGGAATTGTTAACATCATTGTCCCAGATAACAATATAATGACTATAATAGGGACACCGTGGTGATCGGTGGTAGGACCTGTGGTGATGTCGCTGCCCGCACTTTACGGCATTACGGCATGACATCAAATCTAAGCGCCAGCGGCCGTTCCGGATCCCGGAGGCCGCAAGCGCGCGTCCTACAGCAGCTGATCACCATTGAATTTGACCCTGATTAACAGGTACTCTTAAGAGGCTCCTAACCCACTAGCGGTACCCCCGACCCCCGGATTATCAACGACCAAGGGGACGGCAAATTTTTCGACTGCCCCGGGTTTTTTGTGAAAAAAAAGTAATTTATCTTCGTTTTCATGTTCTAATAAATATTTTAATTTGGATGCCTAAAAATCATCATGTGCACTGTTTTTCTGAGAAGAGCTACAAAATTTTTCCAGAAAATATTTTTGGCGGGTGGGGGGGGGGGGGGGCAGGTTTTATGAACTGCCCCGGGCCCATGATCCACTTAATCCACCACTGGTGGTGGGGTTATTTTGTCAGGCGGTAAGAGGTTGCTCCATCATGATAAAGACCTGTGTTAGGTCACAGAGAACTCCGAACAAGAAAAAATTCCAGCGAGCATGGAAGAGGGATCCCAGAGATATGAAAAGTTTGTATTTATTTTGCCATCAGTTTACAAAAAAACACACAACACCAGAAAATTATGTTTAAGGGACGGGGGGCTCTGGTGTTTGTGTGTTTTTTTGTAACCTGATGATAAAATAAATTTGAGCTTTTCATACGTCTGGGATCCCCTCTTCCATGCTTGCTAGAATTTTTTTCTTGAGTGGAAAACATCAGACTGCACTGGGATGCATCTGGGTGCAGTCTGGTTGAAGTCCGATATTCACGGACTAACACAATGGAGAAGATCAAGAAATTGTTTTCTTCATTTTCTTCTCATGCGGGAGAATAGGATCACATTATGCACACATTCGGAACAGACCCTGATCACACTCAGAGTCAGAGTGTAATTTGCTTAATCAACCTGATTCTCTCTTATGATTCTCTCTTATGAGAGAATATACGGACATCTGACTCTAGCCTATCTGTTACAGATTGAATCATGATATTGAATTCATGTTATCAAAGTGTTGTACTCATTAATGGAAACCTAAAAACATTTTTCTAAATTATTATTTTTTTTGACAAATCAGGTTGGGCTTATCAACATAGAGATTGGTGAACTGCTACCTCTCAAATGTAGCATAGTAACATCGTTTTTAAGGTTGAAGAAAGAATTTAAGTCCATCTAGTTTAAACCATGTCTAACATGTTGATCCTGAGGAAGGCAAAAAAAAGCCATGTGGCAACACTAAGCTCCACATTGGGGAAAAAACCCTTCCTGACTCGACATATGGCAATCAGACTAGTTCCCTGGATCAACACCCTGTCAAAGAATTTAGTATATATAACTGGTAATATTATAGTTTTGAAGAAAGGCAGTCCCTTCTTAAATATTAGTAGTGACTCACTCATTACAACATCATGTAGCAGAAAGATCCATTGTCTCACTGCTCTTACAGTAAAGAATCCACGTCAGTGATTATAATTAAACCTTCTTTCCTCCAGACATAGAGGATGCCCCCTTGTCCCAGTCTCAGGCCTAAGAGTAAAAACATCATTGAAAAGGT
Source organism: Allobates femoralis (assembly GCA_033576535.1). Classification (NCBI taxonomy): domain Eukaryota; kingdom Metazoa; phylum Chordata; class Amphibia; order Anura; family Aromobatidae; genus Allobates; species Allobates femoralis. Next base: position 326,268,490 of record JARQOC010000003.1, read on the forward strand.
CTCTGTACTGTCCTCTCATATATTTATACATAATATGCCTAAGTCTTCTTTTTTCCAAGCTAAATAACCCCAAGGGATGAACCTGACAGACCCGGACCGGATGAGCAAACAGAAATATGCCCTCCAGTCCGGTGTGTAGCCGGACGCAGCTGCAGCTGCTGATGATTCAGGAACACGGGGAGCTAGCAGTGGTCCTGAAATAACAGCGGCATGCAGCCGCCGGTGTCCGGTTCCCGGATCCTCCCGAATCTAGGCAATCCGGCCCCATAGGCTCCCATGTTAGGGAGCGCCGGATCCGGGAGGATCCGGGGGAATACGGAAGAAGCCAATTTGGAGAGATTTTTCTCCCCGGATAGAAAACTATTGCAAGCAACGGTTTTGTGTCTGGGAGAAAAATCCAATTTCTCCCGGATTCTTCCAGAGAGATGGAAACCAGATGAGAACTGCCATCCGGCCCCATAGGAAACTATGGGGCCAAAATCCGGTTCGGGGCTGTCTGGTTTACACCGGACAGGCCCCGGATCGGATCTTGCCGCAGTGTGAAGCTAGCCTTACAATGCTAGGTAACAGTTGTCAGCTAGGAGTAATATGCTATGACGATTCTGAGTATCGAGTGTTAAGTGTACTTGGAAAGTCATGTATCAATGATATACTCTGTACTGTATATTACTCTCAGTGATCTAATACTAATACTCACAAAATTCATTGCACTTTAGTCCTGTCAAATTAGTGTGCCCTGTGGTGGTTAGTACCTTAATTATATTGTTTAATAAAGTCTAAATATTTTAATACTTTGGCTAAGCAATTTACTAATGTTTGGAGGGGTATAATAAAATGGCAGGGATTAGCCTTCATAAAAGTATTTATTTGTAAGGATTAGGTATCCCCATTGGGAGTATTACTTCTTGATGTTATGTATGTAAATTTATCAAGTCTATGCTTAATAAATCTCCCCCTAAGGGTACTGTTACACGGTACCACCTTGCCGGAGATGTCGGCGGCGACTGGCGGGAGCGCGCACGCTTCTGGCGCCCCGCCAGCGTCGCCGCCCCCCGTTTACATGGGGAGACACCTCCAGCGAGGCACCGGCGAGCTGACAGGCGGCATTGCCGCCGGGGTGTCTCAAAACCCCAGCGGCGATGCAGTACAATGGGAGCTTATGGCTCCCATCGCCTGTCAGGTCGCCGGCGGTCGTTTACATGGGGCGATGTGCTGCTGTGAAACCAGGTGACCAGTTGAATGCGTCGCCCTCGCCCAGTTACATAGGGCAACATCGGCGGCGATAGGCCACTCCCCCGCCTCGCCTATAATATCGCTGCTGACGTCGCCAGGTGTGACGTGGCCCTAAGTGTATTAGAAAAGTCAATATCTTTGCTTTAAAGAATTAATAAGATTTATTCTCAATAAATGAGAACCTCCATACAGGAGGTCACACTAAATAATACATTGAACAAGTGGATTTTAGCACATGCTCTTTTCACAATATAAAGCAGCATTTCTAAAGCATCATTGAACATTGCAAACATCAACTGAAATTACAATTAATCATCACTGTCAACGTCATTGGATTCAACGTGGTTCAGCAAAGAATACTAAACAAGGAGCAGTCCGCTCTTGAACAATAATTATTTTGTTCTGAGGCATTGCTGGGTTCAGATATTTTTGTTTTTGTTCTGCTGTTCAAAGGGAGCTTAGGCATTGAAGCTGATTCTTTTCACCTTGATGTCATGTGCACTTCTCCTTTGTTTCATTGCAATCACATTGTGTGTAATACAGTGTATGTTTACGGGCAGCAATACTCAGCAAACTAGATAATCAAAGCACAAGACTAGGAGAAGCTTTGCTTGTAACAGAATTATGCCATGGTTGAGTCAACTGAACAGAATAAAAGCTTTGAATCATTGAGTGAGTTATTTAGTAAAGCACAAAGATGAAATGGATGAAATAAAACAGCTTAAAAAATACAGGAGATGCATAGTATAATAAATTGATATTTCTTAACCTTAAAACATTTCTAGTTTTATTTAAAACCCCACATGTACAGTATTTTGCACACTTTCAAGGATAAATGATAAGTAAATACTTACGTCCCAAAAAAAATGAGAAAAATATTCAAGGAGTGCTACCTTTTTCGGCTAAGCAGAGAAATTATATTTGCAAGCTTTAGGAGCTCAAAAGGTCCCTTCATCAGGCTTAATTATATGTGAATTACTGAGACAAGATGGCAAAATTTAAATAGAAATTACACAAGGACATGAGGGGAAGCTCGCTAGAGATTTTTTATTAAACAGCCTCCCAACCTAAGGAATATCCTTGTCAGAAGTGTCCTCACATCACCATCACAGATGAGCACATTCCCCTGTAAGGTTAGGGTCATACTTAGAGGGTGACCCACATTTCCAGGATCTGCTAAACGCTTAGCCCAGTCTGCTGTAACGGCTAGCATTAACATCGCTCACTACCCAGCAACGCTGCTCCATTGTAACCCGTAGTTTACCTTGGATGCGGCCACACACAGAGCCCCAGGAAGTGTGCTTTAGCAGAGCTTACAGGAAAATGTTGCAGACAACGTTTTACTGTGCGCTCAGCTAAAATGCACTTCCTGGGGCTCTGTGTGTGGCCGCATCCAAGGTAAACTACGGTTTACTATGGAGCAGCGTTGCCGGGTAGCGAGCGATGTTAATGCTAGCCGTTACAGCAGACTGGGCTAAGCGTTTAGCAGATCTGGGAAACGTGGATCACCCTCCAAGTATGACCCTAGCCTAACAGTAAGAAATGCAAGACCTGTACCCACATATCACCAACAGATAAAGTCCCAATACCGGATACAAATCAGTACTATAAGATCATTGATTTTTTTTCATGTACATTTTCCAATCTGGTATACATGATACAATGCACAAGGTGTAATTCAGGGACATACAGTGGGGAAACAAAACAAAAACTACAAACAAGAATGAACCTGCATAGACATAGACAAAAATTAGCTGGACACACCTGTTGGAATACACTTCTCTAGACCTGGACATAGTATGGCAGATCTAAAAGTCCTAATAATGAAAGGTCATTTTAAAAATAACAGAAAACGAAAAATCTGGGAGTTCAAGTTACACCTAGATTTATGACTCATTACATGGACACAGTTCACACCCCCACAAGAAGGTATTCAGATCTCTAATAGGACACTTCCACTTCATCTGCATGTATAACAAAAACCTTAATTTGATTTCCTTGGCCTATCTCTAGCAAGCATGACCTCATGTCCTTGTGTAGTTTCTATTTCAATGTTGCCATCTTGTCTCAGTAATTCACTTGTAATATGCCTGATCAAGGGGATTTAATAATAATATTTCCCACATGTCTACTTTACATCAGCACAATTTTGGAAACAAATTTTGTTGTTGTTACAAAGTTAGACAAAAACTACTAGAAAAAAAGCAGCATCAGAAAAACTCACCATCCATGCCAAAGACAGAAAACCAAAAGCACTTACAGGACGCAGTCAGAGCCCAATTGTGGAGCAAGCCCAGCTGCTGGCTGATGAGTCGCCTCTACCAGCAAAATGTGGGAGGCGACCTGCCATGCATACACTAGGCCTGCATAGAGCACCATTCACACTGATACATATGATGCAGAGTGTCTGAAAGCTACCCAACCGCTCCGCTGCCTGAGCATTGGGCCGCACAGTACGATGCTTCTGCACCACTGGGCGCCGTTCATCCAGTGGTGCAGAAGCATCGTACTGTGCGGCCCAATGCTCAGGCAGCGGAGCGGTTGGGTAGCTTTCAGACACTCTGCATCATATGTATCAGTGTGAATGGTGCTCTATGCAGGCCTAGTGTATGCATGGCAGGTCGCCTCCCACATTTTGCTGGTAGAGGCGACTCATCAGCCAGCAGCTGGGCTTGCTCCACAATTGGGCTCTGACTGCGTCCTGTAAGTGCTTTTGGTTTTCTGTCTTTGGCATGGATGGTGAGTTTTTCTGATGCTGCTTTTTTTCTAGTAGTTTTTGTACAATTTTGTTAGGACTGGTGAGCATGGGATCCCTTGATCGTGGGTCATCAGCTTAAATGTCTTGGGCCAACACATGAACCAAAATCCCATCTATAAAGGTTTTTTATTTATCATATAAAAAACTTTTGCACTTTTTTATCCATCCAGGACGCAGGTGGGCCCATAGGGGCGCCGTTCATCCAGTGGTGCAGAAGCATCGTACTGTGCGGCCCAATGCTCAGGCAGCGGAGCGGTTGGGTAGCTTTCAGACACTCTGCATCATATGTATCAGTGTGAATGGTGCTCTATGCAGGCCTAGTGTATGCATGGCAGGTCGCCTCCCACATTTTGCTGGTAGAGGCGACTCATCAGCCAGCAGCTGGGCTTGCTCCACAATTGGGCTCTGACTGCGTCCTGTAAGTGCTTTTGGTTTTCTGTCTTTGGCATGGATGGTGAGTTTTTCTGATGCTGCTTTTTTTCTAGTAGTTTTTGTACAATTTTGTTAGGACTGGTGAGCATGGGATCCCTTGATCGTGGGTCATCAGCTTAAATGTCTTGGGCCAACACATGAACCAAAATCCCATCTATAAAGGTTTTTTATTTATCATATAAAAAACTTTTGCACTTTTTTATCCATCCAGGACGCAGGTGGGCCCATAGGGGCGCCGTTCATCCAGTGGTGCAGAAGCATCGTACTGTGCGGCCCAATGCTCAGGCAGCGGAGCGGTTGGGTAGCTTTCAGACACTCTGCATCATATGTATCAGTGTGAATGGTGCTCTATGCAGGCCTAGTGTATGCATGGCAGGTCGCCTCCCACATTTTGCTGGTAGAGGCGACTCATCAGCCAGCAGCTGGGCTTGCTCCACAATTGGGCTCTGACTGCGTCCTGTAAGTGCTTTTGGTTTTCTGTCTTTGGCATGGATGGTGAGTTTTTCTGATGCTGCTTTTTTTCTAGTAGTTTTTGTACAATTTTGTTAGGACTGGTGAGCATGGGATCCCTTGATCGTGGGTCATCAGCTTAAATGTCTTGGGCCAACACATGAACCAAAATCCCATCTATAAAGGTTTTTTATTTATCATATAAAAAACTTTTGCACTTTTTTATCCATCCAGGACGCAGGTGGGCCCATAGGGGCGCCGTTCATCCAGTGGTGCAGAAGCATCGTACTGTGCGGCCCAATGCTCAGGCAGCGGAGCGGTTGGGTAGCTTTCAGACACTCTGCATCATATGTATCAGTGTGAATGGTGCTCTATGCAGGCCTAGTGTATGCATGGCAGGTCGCCTCCCACATTTTGCTGGTAGAGGCGACTCATCAGCCAGCAGCTGGGCTTGCTCCACAATTGGGCTCTGACTGCGTCCTGTAAGTGCTTTTGGTTTTCTGTCTTTGGCATGGATGGTGAGTTTTTCTGATGCTGCTTTTTTTCTAGTAGTTTTTGTACAATTTTGTTAGGACTGGTGAGCATGGGATCCCTTGATCGTGGGTCATCAGCTTAAATGTCTTGGGCCAACACATGAACCAAAATCCCATCTATAAAGGTTTTTTATTTATCATATAAAAAACTTTTGCACTTTTTTATCCATCCAGGACGCAGGTGGGCCCATAGGGGCGCCGTTCATCCAGTGGTGCAGAAGCATCGTACTGTGCGGCCCAATGCTCAGGCAGCGGAGCGGTTGGGTAGCTTTCAGACACTCTGCATCATATGTATCAGTGTGAATGGTGCTCTATGCAGGCCTAGTGTATGCATGGCAGGTCGCCTCCCACATTTTGCTGGTAGAGGCGACTCATCAGCCAGCAGCTGGGCTTGCTCCACAATTGGGCTCTGACTGCGTCCTGTAAGTGCTTTTGGTTTTCTGTCTTTGGCATGGATGGTGTGTTACAAAGTTAGAGTTAGAAGTTCATCAGCAATTTCTCATTTTTCCATCAAAATGTACAAAACTATTTTTTTTTAGGTACCACATCACATTTGAAGTTACATTAAAGGGAACCTGTCACCTGGGATTAACCCCTGACCTATCCATAGCTGTCCCTACGCCTTCCTAAGTGCTCCCTAACCATCCCTCTCTGTTGTAAATCCACCCTGTAAAGTTTTATAAAAATGAGTTTGAACTTACTGGACGTCGCTCTCTCAGGAGACTGGAAAGGCGGCTCCAGCTCCATTGTCCTCGCTGCTTCACTGCATGCCCCTGCTGGGCGTCATTATTCTGTATTAATTTCGACCTTTTTTTGGAATCTCCCGCCCTCTTTTCCAGCTATGATACACCAGCCAGTACGTCACATCTTGCCTGGTGCATTATGGGCCCAATCACGTGATCGGCCCTGGTGCATTATAGGCCCGATCATGTGATCTACCCGGCTTCAATATGCGCATTGCGCATGCGCAGAGCCGGCTGATCACGTGATCCGGCCCATAATGCACCAGAGCCGATCACGTGATTGGGCCCATAATGCACAAGGGCCGATCACGTGAGCGGGCCCATAATGCACCAGGCCGGATGTGACATACCGGCCGGTGCATCATAGCTGAAAAACAGGAAGGGAGATTACAAAAAAAGGAGGAAATCAATACAGAATAATGACGCCCAGCAGGAGCGTGCAGTGAAGCAGCGAGGAGGGGTCAATGGAGCCTGGAGCCGCCTTTCCAGTCTCCTGAGAGAGCGACGTCCAGTAAGCTCAAAGTCATTTTTCTAAAACTTTACAGGGCAAGTTTACAACAGAGAGGGATGGTTAGGGAGCACTTAGGAAGGCATACGGACAGCTAATGATAGGTCAGGAGGTTAACTCCAGGTCACAGGTTCCCTTTAAGGGACCTACATGACAGAAAATACCCATCGTGACAACAATCCAAAAACTGCACCTCTCAAGCTACTGAAAATTACATTCAAGAAGACTATTAACCCGTCAGATACTTCAAAGTAACTAAAGCAATGTGGAAGGAAAAAATGAATACTTTCATTTTTCCAACAAATTTGTTATTTTAGTTTCAATTATTGCAATTTCACAAAAGTAAAAGCACATAAAGGATCCTAAAATCTCTTGTGCAATTTCTGCTGAATACACCGATATCGCATATGTGGTCATAAAGCACTGTTTGGCTGCACGGCAGGGCTCGGAAGAGAAGGAGCGCAATTTGACTTTTTGAATGGAAAATTAGCTGCAATCATTAGTGGACACCATGTCATGTTTAGAAAGCCCCTGATGTGCTTAAATAGTGGAAACCCTTCACAAATGACCCCATTTTGGAAATTAGACTTCTCAACGAAATTATCTAGATGCATGGTAATCACTTTGAACCCCCCAGGTGCTTCTTACATTGAGCCATGAAAATGAATGTATGGTAGAAAATTACTGTTTGGGTGAATGGAAGGGCTGAGAAGGCAAGGAGCAACATTTGACGTTTCAAGCGGAAAATTAGTTGTAATCATTACCAGACACCTTGTGGTGTATGGAGAGCCCCTGTATGCATAACAGTGGAGCTCCCCCCACAAGTGACCCCATTTTGGAAATTAGACTTCCCCCAAGAAACTTATCTAGGTGCACTTTGAATCCCCAGGTGCTTCATACATTGATCCATGAAAATGAAAAACTACTTTTTTTCCCACAAAAATGTTCTTTTGACCTCAATTATTTTCATTTTAACGTGGGCTAAGGGATAAAATGGATCCTAAAATTTGTTGGGTAATTTCTCCTGAGTACACCGATACCTTATACGTGGCGGAAAGCCACTGTTTGTGTGCATGGCAGGGCTCTAAACGGAAGGAGTGACATTTTGGAACACAGATTTTGATGGCACGGTCTGTGGGTGTAATGTCCTGTTTGGACGGACCTGATGTGCCTAAACAGCAAAAAAAAAACACAAGTGACATTTTGAGCTCACTGCGATGGGGAGCCCTGGTGACTCAGGAAGTGACGTCACCACTTCCCCGTGGCAGTCTCTGACTGCCGTGAGTGACGTCACTCACTGAGTCCCTGAGGTCAGTGTGATTGCAGACTCTGAGAGGATGCTTGTTCTCTCCCTGCAGACTCAGGATGAAGGATCATGGAGGGTTATGAGGGAATAGTAAAGATGGAGTTGAGATATGCTTGTTTTATGTTCAATTAAAATGATTTTTCTCTGAATGTTGTGCATTATTTACTATTTACTAAAGATTCCTAGTGGCCAGGTCTAACATCGGCCTGATATTATGAATCTCGTGCTTAGTGCCAGCTGCCAATACAAGGCTGGAATTAACTCCTTTATTACCCAGTTTTCCACCGGCACCTGGGCCTGTCCAGTTGCCCTGATGCAGGTGGCAAACTGGGTAATAAAGGGGTTAATGTCAGCTTTTTATTGGCAGCTGGCACTATGCCCGAGATTCATAATGACAGGCCAATGTTAGACTCGGCAATTAGGAATGTCCAATAAATAGTAAAAAAAAATACACCACACCAGAAAGAAAAACCTACAATGATCATAGAAATAACTTGACAATAATAATAAATTAAAAATCTATGAAAATTAACATGAAAGTCAGACATTGCTTTTCAACTCTGCTTCCACAGAATAAAAAAAAAATTAAACTCATGAAATAGTCCTGGACAGAAATGATGGTACCCCTGAAAATACTGTGACAATAGGGACATGTTAAATCAAGGTGTGTCCACTAATTAGTATCACAGGTGTCTTCAATCTTGTAATCACTCCGTGGACCTGTATATAGGGCTACAGATACTCATTTTGCTATTTGGTGACATCGTGTGTACCACACTCAGGACCAGAGGAAACGAAAGAAAGAGTTGTCTCATTAGATTAGAAAGAAATTTATAGACAAGCATGTTAAAGGTAAAGACTATAAAACTATCTTCAAGCAGCTTGATGTTCCTGTGACTACAGCTGCACATATTATTTAGAAATGTAAGATCCAAAGGAACTGTAGCCAACTTCCCTGGACCTTCTGCAGGAGGGAAAATCATAGAGACGGACAATACGAACGGTAATAAAAGAGCCCAGGAAAACTTCTATAGAGGTAAAGGTGAACTTCAAGCTCAAGGAACATCAGTGTCAGATCGCACCATCCCTTCTTGTTTTAACCAAAGTGGACTCTATGGGAGATGACCAAGGAGGACACCATTGTTGAAAAAAAATTATAAAAAAAGACTGGAATTTGCCAAACTACACGTTAACAAGCCACAAAGCTTCTGGGAGAATGTCCTATGGAAAGATAAGAAAAAATTGAACTTTTTGCCAAGGCACATCAGCTCTATGTTCAGAGACAGAAAAATGAAGTATATCAAGAAAAAAACACTGCCCCTACTGTGAAATATGGAGGAGGCTCTGTTATGTTTTGGGGCTGCTTTACTGCATCTGGCCCAGGGTGTCTTGAATCTGTGCAGGGTACAATGAAATCTCAAGCCTATCAAGGGATTCTAGAGAGAAATGTGCTGTTCAGTATCGGAAAGCTTGGTCTCAGTCACAGGTTATGCGTCTTGCAACAGGATAATGACCCAAAACACACAGCTAAAAACACCAAAGAATGGCTAAGAGGAAAACATTGGACTATTCTGAAGTGGTCTTCTATGAGCCCTGACCTAAATCCTATTGAGCATCTTTGGACAGAGCTGAAGCATGCCGTCTGGAAAAGGCAACCGTCAAGCACAGGACAACTGGAGCAGTTTGCTCTTGAGGACAGGGCCAAAATACCTGTCGAGAGGTGCAGAAGTCTCATTGACAGCTACAGGAATCGTTTGATTGTAGTGATTGCGTCAAAAAGTTCTGCAACACAATATTAAGTTAAGGGTACCATAATTTCTGTCCAGGTTTAATTTTTAAAAAATTCTGTGGAAGCAGGGTTGAAAAGCAATGTCTGACTTTTATTTGTTAATTTTCATAGAATTTTTATTTATTTTTCTTTTGCCAGATTTAAGGTATTTCTGTGACCATTGTGGGTTTTTCTTTCATTAAATGAGGGGCACCAACAATTTTTACTACATGTGTATAACTTTGCTATCTTCGTAATCACACTGACCTCACGAATCATGCAGCCAGGTCATTTTTATTATACACTTAGCGCCAGAAAAAATTATTTCACCATTTCATGTCACTTGGACTTTTTCCCCATTTCTCAGTACATTATTTGGTAAAATAGAAGGTTTCATTCAAAACTGTACATTTTCCCATTAAAAACAAGCCTTCATATGTTGGCTATGTTGACAGAATAATAAAGATAAGGCTCTTAGAAAAAAGGGAGGATAAAACTATATTGCAAAAACTAAAATTAAAAGAAAAGGGAAGGGGAACAAGAGGCGCAATAGTGCCTTATCACTCAGACACTTAAAGTACGGTGGTATAAAGTAACCACTCACCTATTTCAGTTGTGAGACCCACAACTGGTATGAAGACATATAGTGTTTTATCCCGATGGCTGCTGCTGGACTCCCACCGACCACTTGCACGTGGAATCACACAGTAATATGGGGAAGGAAACGGTGTTCTCCAGTCCGCGCTGCCAAGATCCACTTATTCCAAGAAAACACACGAGTAGATGTAGTATATCCAAATCCTTTATTGCATCCTACTGTGCCGCCCAGCTTAGGGGACCGGGATACCCGGCGCAGGGTCCCTTTCCTTGGGGAAGTCACTGGTGGCTGGACCCAGGCCGTGGCCCCAGGCTGGCACACTCCTAAAAGGGGGTATTTACAGGGGATTTAGAAGTTTATATAATTTATAAAGTTTGTAGATGTTATTGTCGTGACGCCACCCAGAATAATGTGGCTATATATGGCCACCGCTGCCTTGTACTGGCCAGGGGATGATGGTGAGAGGCAGCTGAGATGGTATAGCCCTTTTCCGGGTAGGGCTGTAGGGTCCCCTGGACAGGTGATGTTAAAGTTAATGATGGATGAAGATGGAAGTATGGTGAGGAGATGTTAAGGGCACAGACACTTACTTGATTCACAGCAAATTCTCTCAGTGGTGATGGTCCCAATCCTGGATAGATGGTAGCTGTTAAATCAGAGGCTGAGGCACAGATGAGGTTTAACTGGTTTACTTTCAACCAAACTATAATACAACAAGTCCCGTCTCCGGAGTCTGCAATAGGGGTTCAGTTGCTCAGGCCCCACCGGGTCCTTTACCTCCTGCTTGCGCTGTCTATGTGGCCCTGCTGCCGTGTGTGAACTCGCTGCTGGCCCAAATCTGTCCTCTCTGGGTCCCACTCAACAGGCAACTTGAGTCCTTTGTCTCTCTCTGCTTACCCCCTCCGGGAGTACTGCTGAACTCTTAGTATGTTGCTGTGTCTGGCCCTGTGAAGCTTGTTGTTACCTCACGTTTTCCGGTTGCTGTATTGTATATAACTAATGCAGCCACGGATCCGGTATCCGTATCTGCGCTTTTTATCTAGGGTAGATAATGATGCTACCCGATTCTGAAAGTGTTCCTCTTATCAGTTTTCTCCTCCTCAGACCGATGGCTTGGCCCTGGAAATTGTCAGCCAGTCCTCAGGAACTCAATGCAGCTCCTGTCACTCTGAGCTCTTGGCTCCAACTGTCTGAAAATTTACCTCAAACCAGTGTTTTATCTCTAGGGAAGTCTCTGGTGTCTCTGGAGCTCCCCCTACTGGCCAAAGGTGGTAGTGCAGTGGCTTGGCTTTCTAAGTGAGTGCAACTATTATGATCTTATACTGTGGCTAATACCCGCAGGGGCGCCACATTCCCCCTTAGTTAAGAACAGTACTCCGGGACTGTGGGACAATAAACATAAGATATAACAGATAATATCTACAGAGTCTTAAAAAAAAAATAAAAAGTTACAAAAACCACTCAAGTTTTAAAAAAAAAAAAAAAATAGAGTCTTGTAAAAAGTCACTTCAAATAGCGTCCATTAATACAGCTCTGTCCTTGAGGGCTATTTATTTGTTAGGAAAGGCACTGCACTTAGCGTCCATTTTTCCAACAAAGTTTATTAATAAACTTAAGAATGTTCAAAAAACAGTCTTTCCGGAGCTTTAATTTACCGCCTCCGGGCTGATAAATGAAGAAAAGAGTTCAAGAATATGCAAGTAGTTCATACAGAATAGTCTCTGTAGGTACTGAGCTTTTTAACGTTACATCTAATAACTACTAATTAACAACTAAACAAGTTCCTTTCAGATATTTCTGGTTGAAATATCTATTTACATTTGGTAGTCTGCATATCTTGCTGGTAATTGACCCTGAGTACTACGCTGTGATCTGCGTAACGCTTGTGTACTGGGTGTACTCAATGTGATGGTGTGAGTGGACGTATACCTAGTAAGTACTTCTGGTTCTGCTAGGGATAATTCCACATTTGTGGGGTTGGCAATTCCACCGTGTCCAGGACTATTATTACTAGGAATTTGTTCTTCCTGTCTTGGAACTTCTTGTGGTACAGGGTCTGCTTCTAATTCTATTGGTCTTGGGGCTTCTGGTATTACAGGCTCTGGTGTTTGATAGAAGGCCATCATGGGAACTACTACTGCACCATTGTAGGTTGGCCAGGTTTTAGGAAAGTCTCCTAAATAGGTGTGATATACTCCATCTTCTTCTTTTTCTTTAACAAGTTGAACCGGTACTGGTTGAATAACTTTTGGTTCAAGTTGAATGACTTCTTTTTCTTTCAATGTCTCTGGACATAGTTTTAGATTGTCTCTTGACATTAGTACTGATGTTAATCCACCATCTTTGCTTATAAGACACATTTTAGGATTGTTCACTCTCATTGGTAAAACTGTATATGGGACGGATTCCCACTGATTGTCCAATTTATTAGTGCGACGGTTTCTCTTGAGCACTTGATCACCAGGTTTTAATGGGGTTGCTAGAGCATTCTGGTTGAAGTATTGCTCTTGTCTTTCTCTAGTTTTCTGGAGATTCCTTTCTACGCATTCTTGCACTTGGCGATACTGTTGTTGGCGTAGGGAGTCCCAGTTGGAATCCTGCACCTCTGCGTCAGGTTTTACGATGCCCATTTCTAGATCTATTGGTAGCTTGCCAGGTCTTGCACGCATAAGGTAAGCTGGGGTACAGTTTGTGGAGCTTACCGGGACATTGTTATAGAGGTCTACCAAGTCAGGCAATTTCTCTGGCCATAGGTTTCTCTCTGTTTCTGGTAAAGTCTTTAAGAGATCGATTACAATATGGTTCATTTTTTCGCATAAGCCATTTGTTTGCGGATGATAGGCTGTTGTACGGATCTTCTTGCAGCCATACATATTGCAAAATTCTCTGAAGATCTCTGATTCAAATGCTGTGCCTTGGTCTGCGAGTATTTGTTCCGGATATCCATGGGGTCTGCAAAAGTATGTCTGGAACGCCTTAGCTGCTGTCTTTGCAGTGAGATCTTTCACGGGCACTACTACCAGGAAGCGTGAGTAATGGTCCACGATGGTTAAAGCATAGACATAGCCGGACCGGCTTGGTGTCAATTTCACGTGGTCTATTGCTACGAGCTCAAGTGGTTGCTTGGTAACTATAGGCTGGAGTGGTGCTCTTTGGTTTTTTAGATCTTTTCTTCTGAGGTTGCACGGACCACAGTTTCTGCACCATTCTTCAATTGATCTTCTCATTCCAACCCAGTAGAATCTTTCTCTTAAAAGTACTTCTAGCTTTTTCCACCCGAAGTGACCAGCACCATTGTGATAAGCTTCTAGGACCATTTTTACATCTTGTTTAGGCACAATGATCTGCCATACTAGCTCATGCGTCTTTGGATTGGTATATCTTCTGCACAGCTTTCCTTGGTACAGGAACATTTTGCCTCTCTCTTTCCAGAGTTGATGTGTCTCTTTCGGTGCATTTTCATTGGGATACGCACTTTGCTCAGTCAGCAGTTCTTTCACCAACTTCACAGCTGGATTGCTGTCTTGAGTGTCAGCCCATCTGTGGTGTGCTAATGGGTTGAGATTCACCTGTTGATGTTTCTGGTAGGCACTGGATTGATACTGTCCTACCTTGGGACGATGGAAGGCGGGTAGTTCAATTTCTTCAAGTTCTACCGGTTCTTCTTCCACGTCTCTCAAGTGCGGCATCCGGGATAAGGCGTCTGCATTTCCATTCTTTCGGCCTGCTCTATACTTGATCACGAAGTTGTAATTAGACAGCCGGGCTATCCATCGCTGTTCCAGCGCACCTAGCTTGGCTGTATCCAGGTGGGTCAATGGGTTGTTATCAGTATAGACGGTGAATTCTGCAGCTGCCAAGTAGTGTTTGAAACGCTCAGTCACAGCCCAGACTACTGCCAGTAGTTCTAACTTGAAGGAGCTGTAATTTTCAGGATTTCTTTCAGTAGGCCGGAGCTTTCTACTTGCAAAGGCGATGACTTTCTCCCTGCCTCCTTGCTTCTGAGATAGTACTGCTCCCAGTCCCACATTACTGGCATCTGTGTAAAGGATGAAAGGTTGATGGTAATCGGGGTATGCCAGAACTTCTTCTCCGGTCAATGCCTTCTTCAACTTTTCAAAGGAATCTTCCCTCTCATCACTCCACTGGAAAGGAGGATTGCGGTTTGAAGGCTTCTTCGACTGCCCTACCAGGATGTCTTGTAGAGGTGCTGCTAGCTTGGTGAACCCTTGGATGAATCTACGATAGTAGCCCACCAGTCCCAGGAATTGCCTCACCTGTTTCACGCTGGTAGGTCTTGGCCAATCCCTTATTGCGGTTACTTTCTCGGGATCCGGTGCTACTCCTTCTGAACTTACAACGTGTCCCAGATATTGTACCTTTGGCTTTAGAAGGTGACATTTTGATGGCTTGATCTTCATACCATACCGGGATAAGGCCTCGAACACTTCTGCCAGGTCTTGTAGATGTTGTTCGTAAGTCTTTGAGTAGACTATTACATCATCTAGGTACAGAAGGACGGTTTCAAAGTTCTTGTGTCCGAGACAGCATTCCATCAATCGCTGAAAGGTACCGGGTGCGTTGCAGAGTCCGAACGGCATACAATTAAATTCACAGAGACCCATTGGGGTGGTAAACGCTGTCTTCTCTTTATCTTCCTCAGCCACAGGGACTTGCCAATACCCACTTGTTAAGTCTAAGGTGGAAAAATAGTTAGCAGATCTTAAAGCGGCTAATGACTCTTCAATTCTAGGTAAGGGGTAGGCGTCTTTATGGGTAATGTGATTAATCTGCCGGTAGTCTACGCACATTCTCATGGTTCCGTCTTTCTTTTTAACTATTACCAGAGGGGCTGCCCAGGGGCTACAACTGTCTCTTATTACCCCGGCCTGTTTCATCTCCCTTAGCATGTCTTTAGCACATTGATAATGAGCGGGCGGTATGGGTCTATATCTCTCTTTTATTGGTGGGTGGTTACCGGTAGGAATTGTATGTTCTACCCCTTTAATCTGTCCGAAGTCTAATGGGTGTTTACTGAAGACCCGTTCATATTCTTCTACTAGTCGGTACACCCCTTGTTTTTGGTGGGTAGGTGTTGAATCTGTACCTATATGCAGCTGCTGACACCAATCTTCTAATTCTCCACTTGAACCATTGTCGTCCGCCTGACATGACGGATTCAAGGGCCCAATGGCTGTGATGGCATTGTTGTCAACAGTGTATAGCTTGGCCATTGTAGCGTACCTTGGTAAAGTGACCTCTTCCTCTCCACAATTCAAAAGACGTATGGGCACTCTTCCCCTGTGTACCTCGACTATTCCTCTAGCCGTTAATATTGTGGGTCTACTATCAGTGTACACAGGCTCTACCAAGGCTTGGTAATCTCGTCCTTTAATACCAATGGCTGCTCTACACCATACCAGCATTTCAGTTTTTGGAGGTATCACTATAGGAGTTGGGTCACTTACCCTCACACTGCCGATTTCTCCACCTGCAACCTCTACTTGTTGCTTCAGCACCAATGCTTTTATCTCTCTCCGGAGAATTCTCTGCTGGCAGGATTGGGCAGTTTCCGCAAATTGCTGTAAAATAGTAATAACCTCGGAAAAACAATTTTCTAAAACATTCATACCTACCAATACAAAAGGTTCCCGTCGGTTAACATCAACAATTATGATACCCTGATTTTTTAATTCTGCTCTACCAATCTTAATGGTCATCTCTCTAAATCCTACTTGCGGTTCCAATTTTCCATTACTAGCATATATACTTAGCTCAACATTAGATGGTCTTTTATCAATGTCTGAATCTGCCCAGTACCTCTTATAAAGGATATGTGGTATAGATGAAATCTGGGAACCAGTGTCCAACAAGGCATTGAGGGGAATACCGTCCAGCACGATGGGGATAATGGGACGTCCTCCGACGTACTTATCGTGCCAGGATGTTGGGCCTTGAAAGTTCACTCCTGCGAAGCGGCCCGCATTCCCAGGGGATCCTTGTTTAAATCACAATTGCGGGCGATGTGGCCTGGCTTCCGGCAACGGCGGCAAATAGGCTGTCCATCCGGCTGGTAACGGTCGTTAGGTCGTCCTCTCCACGCTGGGTATCTCTGGGGTCTCATCCAGGGAATATCCTCTCTGCGGTTCGCCAACTCCATCTTGGATGTAGTCTGTGATTCTCTCATTTCCTGCATGGTTTTAGCCATTGAGGTGACAATGTCTGTTAGAGAGTCAAGCTTTTGCTGGAAAGCATCATTAGCACTGGCCTCCAGGGGCTTAACTGATGTCACTGGCATTCTCTGTTGTTGAGGGGTTTCTGTAATGGATGGCTCAGGATCCTGATCCCAAAGTGCCTCTGCCTGCTGGAGACGAATAGCGCTCTCCTTTAACTGGGCAAATGTCACTTCAGGGTCCTTGAAAGTCAGCATACTCGCATGCCCTCGATGAGAAGGGGTTAATAGTCCCTCAATGAATTGATCTTTTAACAATTTATCAGCGCCAGTGTTAAACATTGGTTCAGCCAGTGTAAGCGCTTTAAGGGCCTCCTGTAAATTCAGGGCAAAGTCTCTCACACTCTCATTGGCCTTTTGTTTGCAATTGAAGAATTTGGTCTTTGCTTTGCTACCAGCAGTAGTTTCAAATACTGCCTTTAATCCAGCTAGAATATGCTCAGCAGTGTCTTTTAGATCAGCGGACCATGCTGTGACTTCTCGCTTGGCATTACCACTTAACTGTGCCATCAGCAAACCGACACGCTGAGCTTCTGCCATTGGAAACATGTTTAAATAGGCCAGCAGTTTTTCTTTAAAATCATCAAAAGTATTAGGCTTACCTTTATACACTGGAAGCCATGGAGCACCTGGGGTATATGGCATCAACATCGGCATAATGGGCGCTGCACCTTGCGCCGCTGTGCTGCCGAGCGCTCTGTTCTGTGATTCAGCTGCATTTGTGTCGCCGGGTGTTTCGGCGTCTCCGTGCTGCGACATGTTGCGCCCCCTTAGTTAATCCGGACCCTTCCGGTCCTCTGCTTCCGTCGGGATGGCGTATAATCGTTCCGCTATGCAGCAGGATTGGTTTTCCCCTTTTGCCGACGTCAGAGCTCTCAGCTTGGTGCCGCCCACAAAGACATGCCCCCTGCTGCTTCTGCTCGCCGTGAGCTCAGTAATGGCGGAATCTGAAATTTTTCAGTCAGATCAGAGCTCAGGGCTATGACACAGTTCAAATAGCAGTCTCGTGCTGTGGCAGTTATGAGGTAATTAGTGATGATGCAATTTTACCTCAGAGGCTGGCGGCCATTTTGTTTCAATGTTAGTCAATGGGGAAAAGTCTATTTCAATGGTTTCCAATGGGAAAATCACTTTTTGATAAAAAAGTCAATTTTTCTCGGATTTTCTCACAATTTTCGGCATTAATCACGGCACACAGTACCCGATTTAACCAGGCACGGTAAATCCTGTTCGTGACGCCAAAGGGAGATGTGCCGCCCAGCTTAGGGGACCGGGATACCCGGCGCAGGGTCCCTTTCCTTGGGGAAGTCACTGGTGGCTGGACCCAGGCCGTGGCCCCAGGCTGGCACACTCCTAAAAGGGGGTATTTACAGGGGATTTAGAAGTTTATATAATTTATAAAGTTTGTAGATGTTATTGTCGTGACGCCACCCAGAATAATGTGGCTATATATGGCCACCGCTGCCTTGTACTGGCCAGGGGATGATGGTGAGAGGCAGCTGAGATGGTATAGCCCTTTTCCGGGTAGGGCTGTAGGGTCCCCTGGACAGGTGATGTTAAAGTTAATGATGGATGAAGATGGAAGTATGGTGAGGAGATGTTAAGGGCACAGACACTTACTTGATTCACAGCAAATTCTCTCAGCGGTGATGGTCCCAATCCTGGATAGATGGTAGCTGTTAAATCAGAGGCTGAGGCACAGATGAGGTTTAACTGGTTTACTTTCAACCAAACTATAATACAACAAGTCCCGTCTCCGGAGTCTGCAATAGGGGTTCAGTTGCTCAGGCCCCACCGGGTCCTTTACCTCCTGCTTGCGCTGTCTATGTGGCCCTGCTGCCGTGTGTGAACTCGCTGCTGGCCCAAATCTGTCCTCTCTGGGTCCCACTCAACAGGCAACTTGAGTCCTTTGTCTCTCTCTGCTTACCCCCTCCGGGAGTACTGCTGAACTCTTAGTATGTTGCTGTGTCTGGCCCTGTGAAGCTTGTTGTTACCTCACGTTTTCCGGTTGCTGTATTGTATATAACTAATGCAGCCACGGATCCGGTATCCGTATCTGCGCTTTTTATCTAGGGTAGATAATGATGCTACCCGATTCTGAAAGTGTTCCTCTTATCAGTTTTCTCCTCCTCAGACCGATGGCTTGGCCCTGGAAATTGTCAGCCAGTCCTCAGGAACTCAATGCAGCTCCTGTCACTCTGAGCTCTTGGCTCCAACTGTCTGAAAATTTACCTCAAACCAGTGTTTTATCTCTAGGGAAGTCTCTGGTGTCTCTGGAGCTCCCCCTACTGGCCAAAGGTGGTAGTGCAGTGGCTTGGCTTTCTAAGTGAGTGCAACTATTATGATCTTATACTGTGGCTAATACCCGCAGGGGCGCCACACTACGCATTTCAGTGCCCTCCTGGCACCTTTCTCAGGGATACCATCGCCCCACAACACCCCACATATATATAGCAAACACTGAATAAACAATTAAAATGAGTTCCCTCCCCTGATGACGTCAAAATCGTCAGCATCAAGGGAAGGGTTAATAGTTTTGGCGCAATTTTCATTAGAAACAACATTAGGTACATAATCAACTGTATAAAATATCATAAAACCAATATAAAAAATCCGACTGCCACAGACATATAAAAAACTAGTAAAAATTCTGAGCGGAAAAGTCTGTAAATCGTCTATAAAGTGCAGCTGTGACAAAATAAATACAGGTAAAACGGCAATGTCCTTTCCTGGGGAATAGAACCTGTGGCACTCAGGAATTTAGCGGTACTTGTAGCATTAGTGCATCAGACCACACAACCAGTGGTGTCAAAGGCTCAATTTTAATAAAGCCAGTTCAGCACATTCCGCTAATTTAAGGTATAAATACACATTCATTCAATAAAAAATAGTCAAAAATCTACTAAAGGGCGTGTGCAACATATAAAATATATAAAATACATGTGGAGGCTACTAAAAGATAAAAGATAGAAAAAGCAAAAAACGACAAAAATTTTTTTTAATTAGCTTGGTTTTAAAAAAGGGGAAAGAAATCGTAGGAACTTGTTTAAAAATATATATCTCCCGTGGTTTCAGAGATTCAAAAATGGAATAAATAGATCAAGATTAGAAATTAGTCCAAATAGAACAATATTGGGAACAAAGAACATACCACAAGGACACAGTCCAACTAAAAATATATATGCGCGTGTGGAGCAACAAGCAAAAACATCTGCTGTCAACCAAGAGCTCCTGGGTTCTACTCCTCCAAGGAAACTGCATCAAGGTATACATATGTGACATCAACAGATGATCCACAATGAGAGACATTCATATCATGGTTTATATCACATGCAACAATTACATAAATTTATTGTCACAAGAATCTTTTTCAGCCACAAGGTGGCGTCTAGCAGGAGGATGTTGTCAAGACAACGAGCAAAGACTTGGTACCAGATATCAGTGAGTATAATCTTCAACCGATAGGGGCATGCCCACACAATTCTGTGCGGTATTAGCGAGCAGTAAGATTTGTATATCTATGTGCACTTCGCGCCAGAGATATGTGAGTATTTACAGAGAATTAACCCGAACTGTACCCATGAGAGTACTGTGATGTCCCAAGAAAGTGTGGAGGGTTTGTGAATGTAATAGTAATCAGACTCAAATAACCAAAGGAGTCTAAAAATTCCAAAAATATATAAGAGCGAAAATATAGGTGAATGTGTCATTATAATCTAACAAAAGATAACACATCGGTGAATCATTCTTGCACAGGGGATGTGTTGTGCATACATATATACTGCAGCATAGAGCCCTTCTTATCAGGACCACAAATATGCATTGTTGTAGATTCTCACTCATGTATCGCTGCCAACTAGGAGGTTGCTGTCAAGGCTGAATATCAAGAAAATATGAGCGCGAACTTTTACCTGTGAGTGCATGCACCATTATTCCATATGAAAGAGGTGAAAGGAAACATTTCAATAGCTACCGTGTTAGTCTGTTATCCAATAGCGAAAGATAGATAAGAGAGTGTGTAAAAAGACTGAATAAATAGTTATATAGAGGAAGTGGTTGTCCAAAACGCCTAATTGCATAAAAAACATAAAAATACATAGAAAATTAATTGTATAAAAACTGATTGGTATTACACTCTCATATTAGTTCAGATACCAAATTCAAGCCTCTAGGTTTTAATGTTTCTAATTTAAACATCCAAAATTTTTCCCTCCTTTTCAGCATCTCGAATCTATTAGGGATATGTACGGGTATGTGATCTATGGGGGTAATCCTCATGCGTGTGTGGTCTCTATTATGATACATGTCAAAATGACAAGATACTCCATGTGCCCTATAGCCGTTTTTGATGTTAGAACGATGCTTATTAAGCCTCTCATGTAGTGACATAATGGTCCTTCCTACATATTGTAGGTTGCAAGGGCATTCCAATAAATATATCACATATTTGGTGGTGCAATTCATCTCATATTTTATCTGAAAGGTTTCACCACTATTTGTTGATGTGAATTGGGTTCTTTGTTGTAAACTTCTACAGCATAAGCATCTGCTTTTCTTACACCTTGTGGACCCTTTTTGTGTTGCCTCTCCATTTTGTGTAATTGTTTATTCAGTGTTTGCTATATATATGTGGGGTGTTGTGGGGCGATGGTATCCCTGAGGAAGGTGCCAGGAGGGCACTGAAACGCGTAGGATGTAATAAAGGATTTGGATATACTACATCTACTCGTGTGTTTCCTTGGAATAAGTGGATCTTGGGAGCGCGGACTGGAGAACACCGTTTCCTTCCCCATATTACTGTGAAAAACTAAAATTGGCAGGGATTGTTATTTACCGGTAAGTAAAAAGAGTGAGGAAACTCACACAAGTGTTTTTTCTTTATATAACACCTACCGTGTTTCCCCGATAATAAGCCACCCCCGATAAAAAGCCATAGTGGGGTTAGAGGAGGGGCGGCTAATATAAGCCATACCCCGAAAATAAGCCATAGTAAACTGTCCATGGGGAAAATGTAAACCATGGCACCTTTTTATATGCATCGCCGCTGCCTCGGTTCCCCTCTGTCCCTGCTGTCCCCGCTGTCCTCCGGGGTCTGTGTTGTCCTCATCTGCCCTCATGTGCAGCCGCTGGTAGCCCCGAGTGCATGGGGTTTATTTTCTGTGTGCCCCCCCGCTCAGCCTGACGTCACCGCTGCCCCTACAGCTCTGATTGGTCTAGGGCAGGGGTCTCAAACTCCAGGCCTCGAGGGCCGCACACAGTCCAGGTTTTCAGGATTTCCATGGCATTTGACAGTTGGTAATCAAATTATCAACTGTCAAACGCCTAGGAAATCCTGAAAACCTGGACTGTGTGCGGCCCTTGATGCCTGGAGTTTGAGACCCCTGGTCTAGGGGCTCCCTAGGCTCTCTGGGTGCCCCCCTCCTGGCCTGACGTCACCGCTGCTCCTGCAGGAGCTCTGATTGGCCAAGCGGCTCCCCAGCATCTCGAGCGCTGATTGGCTCAGCAGCTCAAGTGCTGATTGGCCCAGACGCTCCTGCAAGATGAAACAGCCACACCTGCACCCTGCACCGCGGAGGAATCCATTAGGGGAAGCCACCATTACAAAGTAAGGAAATCACAAAATGTACCGTAATGTTTCCTTGCTGTACTGGGGGCTGTTACCCTCTGGGCTGTGTGGGATACTGTACTGTAAGGGCCTGTGACCCTCTGGGCTGTGTGGGATACCGTACTGTAAGGGCCTGTGACCCTCTGGGCTGTGTGGGATACTGTACTGTAAGGGCCTGTGACCCTCTGGGCTGTGTGGGATACTGTACTGTAAGGGCCTGTGACCCTCTGGGCTGTGTGGGATACTGTACTGTAAGGGTCTGTGACCCTCTGGGCTGTGTGGGATACTGTAAGGGCCTGTGACCCTCTGGGCTGTGTGGGATAAAAAAATCATCTTTTTTTTTTTATAATATAAGCCATACCCCGAAAATAAGCCATAGTGGGACTTTTGGGGTAAAAAGAATATAAGACACTGGCTTATATTCGAGGAAACAAGGTATTAACATAGGTACCAAGTGCCCCTAATGTCTCATAAAAGACCTGACTCTCCAGCAAAAAAAGGGTCCGAACATTTTGGTTTTGGGATCCCAGCATGCAGCATGCAGAGTGAGATCCTTGCTGTGAAAGTAATATCTCGAGAGATTTCACTCTCTGCACTAAACCAGCATTGCTGCATACTTTACTATGATATTGCTTAATGGTAACTGCTTTAATGGTAACTACTCTAATATATTCTTGAAAGTATGTAAAAATGATCAGCATGTAATGCTATGCACTCTCTTGTAATTATTTTGTGTTATGTTATTTATTCCATATTTTATTTGTGCATTATTAAACATCTAGCTGTAGTACCCGACATTGTTCGAGATAGTAATTAGCAGTGCTTAGCTATAAAAAAATAGAATGGTTTAACAAAAAATTATATTGCACAAAAGTCACAAGGTACAGTTGTGCTCACAAGTTTACATACCCCTGGCCTTTTTTCCGAGAATATGAATGATAACACAAAAACTATTTTTCCACTCATGGTTAGTGGTTGGATGAAGCCATTTATTGTCAAACTACTGTGTTTTCTCTTTTTAAATCATAATGACAACCAAAAACATCCAAATGGCCAAAGTTCACGTACCCCAGTTCTTAATACCATGTATTGCTCCCTCTAACATCAATGACAGCTTGAAGTCTTGTGGTAGTTGTGGATGAGGCTCTTTATTTTCTCAGATGATAAATCTGCCCTTTCTTCTTGACAAAAGCCTCCACTTCCTGTAAGTTCCTGGGCTTTCTTGCATGAACTGCACGCTTGAGTTCTCCCCAGAATGGCTCAATAATATTGACGTCAGGAGACTGAGATGTCCGCTCCAGAACATTTACTTTGTTCTGCTGTAGCCAATGACAGGTCGACTTGGTCTTGTGTTTTGGATCGTTGTCATGTTGGAACATCCAAGTACATCCCATGTGTAGCTTCCAGGCAGATGAGTGCAAATTTGCCTCCAGTATTTGCTGATAATGTGCTGCATTCATCTTTCCTTCAACTCTGACCAAGTTTCCTGAGCCTTTATAGCTCACACATCTCCACATCATCACCAATCCACCTCAATGCTTTACAGTAGGAATGGTGTTCCTTTCATCATACGCCTTGTTGACACCTCTCCAAATGTGACGTTTATGGTTGTGGCCAAAAGTTCGATTTTGGTCTCATCGCTCCAAATTACCTTGCTCCAGAAGTTTGGAGGCTTGTCTCTGTGCTGTTTGGTGTATTGTAGGCGTTTTGGCAGTAATGGCTTTCTTCTGGTGACTCAACCATGCGGTTCATTTTTCAAGTGCCTTCTTATTGTGCATCTTGAAACAGTCACACTGCTATCTTTCAGCGAGTCCTGTATTTCAGCTGATGTTATTAGTGAGTTTTTTTTTTGCATCCCAATTTTCGTCGCAGTTGTGGCTGAAATTTTTGTTGGTCTATCAGATCATAGTTTAGTGTTTACAGATCCCCTGATTTTCCATTTGTTAATCATAGTTTGAACACTGCTGACTGGCATTATCAATACCTTGGATATCTTTTTTATCCTATTCCTGTTTTATACAGTTCAACTACCTTTTCCCGTAGATCCGTTGACATTACTTTTGCTTTCCCCATGACTCACAATCCAGAAACATCAGTGGTTGGAAGAAAGATGCAATAGTCTGTCAAGAACCCAGAAACTCACTCAGCTTTTATGCACATGCACTGATTATAAGCAAATAGGTCACAGGTGAGAATGTTACCTTTATTAGCCATTCAAACCCATTTGTGTGAACTTCTGTTAATGTTATCAGGCCAAAATCACCAGGCTATGTGAACTTTTGATCAGGGTCATTTGGATGCTTTTGGTTGTCATTATGATTTAAAAAGAGAAAACACAGTAGTTTGACAATAAATGGCTTCAGCCAATCACTAACCATGAGTGCAAAAAACATTTTTGTGTTATCGTTGATATTCTCTGAAAAAAGGCCAAGAAAGTAAAAATCCGCCGGGGTATGTAAACTTTTGAGCAAAACTGTAAATAAACAACATGTTTAAGTAAAAATCAAAAAGTAAAATAATAGAAGCATTTCACATCATATATTCAACATCAAAGTTGTGCAACACAAATTAAATGATTAGTTTACCCAACTAATGTGAAGTACTTTATCTGCAACTCTTTACTCAAGAGGCTTTTGATAAATTACATCCTTGCAGTGCAAAGCTAAACAGATTTTTGGCAGTTACAACTCTTGAACAGTCCACATAAAGTTGACTAGGAGGAAAGCATAGAGATTGCAAATAGATTCCTGCTAGGCAAAAATGAAAGGATAATCTTTGTTATGTTTCTATCTTTTATTCAAGTAAATTTAAAAATCCTGTGTGGATTGGTGATATCGTGTTAACAGTGTTTAACAAAGACAACCCACCCCCAAATGACAAACGCTAAACATAAATTTGCCCGTGGATTCGGTCCCTCTGAGGGTTTCATCAAGGTAGGGTGACAATATGAAGTTTGTATTGTTCATACGTTTTTTTGGGGGGTAACCACCATGGACACAACAGTAAGTAAAAAGTAAAAACAGGAAACAGGAAAATTCTATAACAAAGGGAAGAGGGTAGGTAACTCTATTAATCTACTTGCCTTTTATTCTTAACATCCATCTTAAATAATACTAACATGTTCTTTTTTGATCTAAAGACATATAACCAAACCAAAAAACGGAAGGAAGCACAAGTTACATCGTGACTAGTGATGGGCGAATCCTAAATTACTCGGAATCGCTTGACTCTAGCGAGTCCGAGCACAGGACTCATTACTCGTTGCGAGTCTAGCGAGTCCAATGTTAATGAATGGGGAAGCGAGTAATAGCGAGTAGTGTGAGATTTACAAATCGCAGATGTGTCTCGGAAGCTTCAGCCTGAAGCAATCCTAGTTTTGTCATTTATTTGCATTGGACTCGTTTACTTTGTAAGTAATCGCTGGGAAACTCGCACAGATAAGAGTCCTGTCTTCTCTGTGTGCTGGCTGCCAGCTCCAGGGTCCTAGAGCCCACCTGCTGCCTGATGTAGCAGAGCTGAGATTGTTCTCAGTCTGCTCATTCCCTGTGTACAGACATGAATGTCTGTGCACAGAGATGATGTAGCAGAGCTGAGATTGTTCTCAGTCTGCTCATTCCCTGTGCATAGACATCTATATCTATGCACAGGGGATGTAGCAGAGAGGACATCGCGTTTTGGACTGCGTCGGACGGAAGAGGATTTTTTTAATTAAAGATGGAGTCCCTAATGGCTTTTTTTTTATTTCTAATAAAAAATTTTCTTTGTGTTGTGTTTTTTTTAAAACAATTTAATAGAAATTCATGGCGGTCATGTCTAATATTGGCGTGACCGCCATAAATTTCGGGCTTAGGGCCAGCTGATAATACAAAGCTGGCCCTAACCTCTTTATTACCCAGCGTGCCACCGCTACCAGGGCCGCTGGAAGAGCGGGGTTCAGCGCCAGAGGATGGCGCTTCAATGAACGCGCCATCTTCTGGGGCAGCTGCGGGCTGCAATTTGCAGCGGGGGGTGCCCAGAAAGCTTGGGCCTCCCTGCGCTGCGGATTCCAGCCCCCAGCTGCTTAGCTGTACCTGGCTAGACATAGAAATTGCGCGGAGCCCCACGCATTTTTTTTTAATTATTTCACGAAATTCTGAGATTCTGACTCTGACTCTGAGACTCTGACTCTGAGACTCTGACTCTGAAATTCATGAAATAATAAAAAAAAAATGCGTGGGGTTCCGCGCAATTTCTATGTCTAGCCAGGTACAGCTAAGCAGCTGGGGGCTGGAATCCGCAGCGCAGGGATGCCCAAGCTTTCTGGGCACCCCCCGCTGCAAATTGCAGCCCGCAGCCGCCCCAGAAGATGGCGCGTTCATTGAAGCGCCATCCTCTGGCGCTGAACCCCGCTCTTCCAGCGGCCCTGGTGGCGGTAGCACGCTGGGTAATAAAGGGGTTAATACCAGCTTTGTTATACAAGCTGGTATTAAGCCCGAGATTCTTAATGTCAGGTCACGTTTGACCCAGCCACTAAGAATCTCCAATAAAGGGTTAAAAAAACACAACACAGAGAAAATTTTTTATTTGAAAAAAAAAAAAAGCCATTAGGGACTCCATCTTTAATTAAAAAAATCCTCTTCCGTCCGACGTAGTCCAAAACGCGATGTCCTCTCTGCTACATCCCCTGTGCATAGATAGATGTCTATGCACAGGGAATGAGCAGACTGAGAACAATCTCAGCACTGCTACATCATGTCTGTGAGCGGGCGGGCTCTAGGACCCTAGAGCTGGCAGCCTGCACACAGAGAAGACAGCTGGACTCGGCTCGCAATGTAACAGCAGTTACTTTGCGAGTTTCCCTGCTATCACTGGCACAGTAGCCGAGTCTAATGCAAACAATGGCAATCCTAGTTTTGTCAGCGTTTCTGACAAAACTAGGATTGATATTGATTTGCATTGGACTCGTGCGAGTAATCACTGGGAAACTCGCAGAGTACCGAGTCCTGCGAGTCCCTTACTACTCGCCGAGTAACGAGTCCTAGCGAGTAGATTCGCCCATCCCTAATCGTGACTCCTATATTGATATCACCGGTATGCCACTATACACTACACCATGAGACACTTATCTTAGTGGAATAAATGTAATAACTCACATCTTTAGTAGCACTACATAGATGGGTGAAGGTTGAATTTGGTTGAATAACACTAATGTTGTTAAGGACACCCTATTCTTATATTGTTTCCAGGTAGCCTCAGGATATCACATCTGAAGTTTGACAAACTCATCAACAACCTCCTTAAGCATCCTATGGGCTAGATCTTTGTGGGTCCGACTACCAGACTCTCAACATAAAGTGTCACATTTAACCTATGTGACATATGCATTTGATGTAGCATATTCTCTAAGCCCCTGATGAGCCTCTTAAACTGAGTGTGGGAGGCGAAACGCGTCGGGCGGGTTGCTATTGTTATACCATGTCAATGGTTATACACCGATGAATTTATCTTGCTTGTAGGATTGAAGGACCTTTGACCAAAGGGTGTCGGGTCGGACCTTTGACTTAGGGACAATATTGGAATATCAAAAGACCCAAAATCTGGGCACATCTTATACCACAGAGAGACTGCATTTGGATGTGATCACCCCTGGAGACAAATTGTGTCCAGGGTGGTTACCCCCCAAAAAAACGTATGAACAATAAAAACTTCATATTGTCACCCAACCTTAATGAAACCCTCAGAGGGACCGCATCCACGGCAAATTTATGTTTAGCGTTTGTCATTTGGGGGTGGGTTGTCTTTGTTAAACACTGTTAACACAATATGACCAATCCACACAGGATTTTTACATTACTTGCATAAAAGATAGAAACATAACAAATATTATCCTTTCATTTTTGCTTATAAGTTTCAATTGAATATCTAATAAAAACCTAATATCGGTGAACAATAGATTCCTGGCTACTTTCAAGGGCTGTCCCTGAACCTTGTTAATGGACATTGCAAATGCCAGTTGAACTGAAAACTGGAGGCATTTAAAATCAAAAGGAAAATTAGATTAAATAAGTGGAATTGTTGGAATAAAAATATCTCTCTTTTGTTATTTATTCCATATTCTATTTGTGAATTATTAAATATCTAGCTCTAGTACCCGGCATTGTCCGAGATAGTAACTAGCGGTTCTTAGCTATAAAAAAAAATAGAATGGTTTAACTAAAAATTATTTTGCACAGAAGTCACAAAGTACAGTTGTGCTCAAAAGTTTACCTACCTCAGCAGATTTTTTGCTTTTTTGGCCCTTTTTCAGAGAACATGAATGGTTGGTTCAATTACATGTGGCTTTGGTGGATCTAAATTTCTCAACTACAGAATAATTCCTCCATGTTTTAGAAAAAGGTTATTTGGAGGATATCCTTGTGGTTCTAGGAAGTTGAGGAACTCAGTTGGGTAAAACAATACTTGAGCAGGGTCTGTCACTGTATTCACTGATTTATAGGTTGTGCACACACCATGAAGGAGGACTTCGAGTTTGAAGATTGATCTTGTTGATACTATCTTTTTTTGGAGCTAGAATAGCCCTTTTACACAGCCAGACAGACTTTATGAAGCTGTGTGGAATGTTTGGAAAAACATTTGCTTTAGGCTCCTCAATAGATATCACAATGTAGCATACATTCCTTGGAAACATGATCTGTCCAATGTCCAGAGTTTACTGGTTCTTTGCCATTAAGGGGCAGGGCTAAATGGAGGGGGTGGGGCTAACCAAAGGGGGTGGAGTGATTTGGTCCCATGAAAGGGCAGGGCTATGAAGGGGCAGGCTATGAAGGGGTGGAGCTATGGGTGGACATACATACATGCACAGATCCCAAACACAGACTTCCTTGGGAAGTCCGTGTTACAGTTCAGGTTCATTTTGATGGCAGGGGGCTGTAAAAATAAAGAAAATAATTATTAAACACATGATGGAGATAGCAGAATACAACTCTTACCTGTCTTTCTCAGTTTAA
Source organism: Allobates femoralis (assembly GCA_033576535.1). NCBI lineage: Eukaryota > Metazoa > Chordata > Amphibia > Anura > Aromobatidae > Allobates > Allobates femoralis. Next base: position 326,297,642 of record JARQOC010000003.1, read on the forward strand.
TTAATGAGTGGATTAGATGTGGTAATATGCACACTCCTTTTCCTTTAAAATAGGCTACTCCAAAGCAGTGTCTTTGAGAGCAACAAAAGTTTCAGTGTCTGCATTCCTAGCAATCAGCAACTTGTTTTAAGTTCATGAGTATATGTTCACATGTTGCCTTAGTTCTGTGGATTATGAAGTATATCCATTTTAAAATTCACATAAAAAATAGCTTAAATTGGTTTTCCCACAAAGTTAATTTAAAAGTTAATTTTAATCAATAGATCTTGTAATAATAATAATTTCCACAATTAGGTGTGATAAAAAAAATGTTCCTGTGCTGACATCTAATATATAAAGCTGAATGTGTGTATGTGTGTGTGTATGTGTGTGTGTTGTGTGTATATCCGGGATTGGCATCTACACCGTCGCAACTACAGCTACAAAAATTTGCACAGTCACACGTCTGGACCCCGGGAGCGTCATAGGCTATGTTGTGAGGCGAAATTTTAACCCTGCGCGTTCCAGTTCACCAAACAATTTTGCCCCTATCTACATAATGGGGAAAAAGTGAATGGAAAAGTGTTGGAGGAAAATCGACAGCTGTCAGCTATAGAGACAAAATTTGGCACAGTCACACGTCTGGACCCCGGGAGCGTCATAGGCTATGTTGTGAGGCGAAATTTTAACCCCGCGCATTCCAATTCACCAAACAATTTTGCCCCTATCTACATAATGGGGAAAAAGTGACAGTTACCAGATGACAGTTGTGAATAAGAGGGGCTTAATGATAGCACCAAAGACTAACAGCACATACCAGCATATATTCACTAAGATGCCCCAACATGAGATATTCACCACACACGGGGACATGTATACACACCACATGCACAGAAAGAGTAACAGTAAGTGTATAGTCGCTAAAGTGCAGCACCAACATTGGATACTCACCACGCACCCGAAAAAACACACACACACCACAAAGAGACACACACAACACAGAGACACACACCTCCCCCAAGGGGACACACACACACACTCTATAGCGACACATGCACTCACCCCAACAGGGACACACACACTCCACAAAGAGACACACATAACACAGACACACACACCACACAGACCCCCCCACAGGGACAAACACACATAGCCACCCTATAGGGACACATGCACTCACCCCACAGGGACACACACACACCACAAAGAGACACACACAACACAGATACACACACACACCACACAGACCCCCCCACAGGGACACACACACATACACTCCCTATAGGGACACATGCACTCACCCCACAGGGACACACACACACCACAAAGAGACACACACAACAGAGACACACACCACACAGACCCCCCCCACAGGGACACACACATAACACACCCTAGGGACACACACACACACACACGAGACAAACACAGATGGCACACAATCACCTCATACAACTCGCCTCATACGTGTGCTATTTTATTTTCCAAACATAAACATCTGATTAAAAACAGCCAATGTGCAACACATGTGCCATATAGGGAATTAAGGCAGATATCAGTCACATGAGCCGTCTATTATGTGTATGTGTGAGGTAACATATACTGCCCGGCCAGGGGGAGGGATTACTGTTGGCTGGAGATTTATTAGGCTACCTATAGCAATCAATCACAGCTCAGCTTCTATTTTCCTACAGGTCATTAATACCGTGTTTCCCGAAAGTAAGGCCCCCCCGATTGTAAGGCCGCCTAGGGGTAAAGGGGGGGCCTGCTAATGTAAGGCCTCCCCCGATTATAAGGCCTTACAACCGGGGGGGCCTAATGTAAGGCCCCTAGCGGAGGGGGGGGAGCGGGTCGCACGTCACGTGCGCCCGCTCATTACATATGCACTGCATCCCTCTGTCAATCAGCGACAGGGGGAGCAGTGCATTATACGGTATATATGGGCCCCCTCCTGCTGGCACACTACCCCCCTGTTCTGAGGCCCCCCCTGCTGCTGCTGCTGCAGACATCTTACCTCCAGGGTCTTCTTGCAGCAGCCAGCGCGTCCGTCCTCCGTCCTCGGCTGTCTCCCGGATCATGTGACCGGCCGGTCGCAGTTGCGATGACGTCATGCGCTGTGACAGGTCACATGATCCGGGAGACAGCCGAGGACACAGGACCGACGCGCTGGCTGCTGCAAGAAGACCCTGGAGGGTAAGATGTCTGCAGCAGCAGCAGGGGGGGCCTCAGAACAGGGGGGTAGTGTGCCAGCAGGAGGGGGCCCATATATACCGTATAATGCACTGCTCCCCCTGTCGCTGATTGACAGGGGGATGCAGTGCATATGTAATGAGCGGGCGCACGTGACGTGCGACCCGCTCCCGCAGTGTCCCAGCAGGAGGGGGCCTGTAGGCCACACTGCTGGGGCACACAATATAAGACCCCCCCCGAAAGTAAGACCGGGGGCCACTTTTGGCCCCCAAAAAAATGTAAGACAGGGTCTTACTTTCGGGGAAACACGGTATGACATATTCAAATTAATGTTGTTATAGCTAACAGCAGTTATTTATTAACCCGGGCGTAGCCGGGTACTACAGCTAGTCTAATATATAAAGCTGAATGTTTGTGTGTATGTATGTATATCCAGGATTGGCATCTACACCGTCACAACTACAGCCTATAGGGACACATGCACTCACACCAGAGGGACACACACACACCACAAAGAGACACACACAACAGAGACACACACCACTCAGACCCCCCCCAAAGGACACACACACATACACACCCTATAGGGACACATGCACTCACCCCACAGGGACACACAACACCACACAGACAGACACAGATGTGCACTAATCACCTCACACAACTCGCCTCATACGTGTGCTATCTTTAATTTCCAAACATAAACATCTGATTAAAAACAGCCAATGTGCAACACATGTGCCATATAGGGAATTAAGGCAGATGTCAGTCACATGAGCTGTCTATTATGTGTATGTGTGAGGTAACATATACTGCCCGGCCAGGGGGAGGGTTTACATTATTAGGCTGCCTATAGCAATCAATCACAGCTCAGCTTCTATTTTCTTACAGGTCATTAATATGACATATTCAAATTCTATTTTGTTATAGCTAACATCAGTTATTTATTAACCCGGGCGTAGCCGGGTACTACAGCTAGTATCAAATATAATTCTATTTTGGCATTCACATGTATTTTCACTTACAGTTTTATATATATATAACTTAATGGAATTGTAATCTTATAAATGTCCTCCTACTATGTACAGTTTCATTTTTGCTTCTGACCGTGCACGCAGCATTGGTTTGATCTTGGGCAGGGAAAGATGAAATAGAGTATACAGACATTACAGCATGGGATCACAAATTATTGTTTCTTTGAGGTAAAACAGTTTCTAGAGACAGGCACAGAAATGTTTTACCTCACAAAATAAATCATCTGTGATCCTGTGCTGTAATGTCTGTATACTCTTACTTCCTCCCCTGCCCAGGAGATGTGGTATGATCAGACCATGTTCTGTGCACAGTCAGAAACAAAAATTAAACTGTATATAGCAGTGACACATACAGTGCATTGTGAAAGTATTCGGCCCCCTTGAACTTTTCAAACATTTGCCACATTTCAAGCTTCAAGCAAAGATCTAAAATTCAAATTTTTTTGTAAAGAATCAACAACAAGTGGGACATAATCGTGAAGTGGAATGAAATTTATTGGATATTATAAACTTTTTAAAAAATAAAAATCTGAAAAGTGGGGCGTGCAATATTATTTGGCCCTTTTACTTTCAGTGCAGCAAACTCGCTCCAGAAGTTCAGTGAGGATCTCTGAATCATCCATTGTTGTCCTAAATGACTGGTAATGATAAATAGAATCCACCTGTGTGTAATCAAGTATCCCTATCAATGCACCTGCTGTGTGATAGTCTCAGGGTTCTGTTTCAAGTGCAGAGAGGTTCATGAAGACCAAGGAACACACCATGCAAGTCCGAGATACTGTTGTGGCAAAGTTTAAAGCCAGATTTGGATACAAAAAGATTTCCCAAGTTTTAAACATCTCAAGGAGCACTGTGCAAGTGATCATATTGGAATGGAAGGAGTATCAGACCACTGCAAATCTACCAAGACCCGGCCATCCCTCTAAACTTTCATCTTGAACAAGGAGAAGACTGATCAGAGATGCAGCCAAAAGGCCCATGATCACTCTGGATGAACTGCAGAGATCTACAGCTGAGGTGGGAGAGTCTGTCCATAGGACAACAATCAGTCGTACACTGCACAAATCTGGCCTTTATGGATGAGTGGCAAGAAGAAAGCCATTTCTCAAAGATATCCATAAAAAGTCTCGTTTGACGTTTGACACAAGCCACCTGGGAGACACACCAAACATGTGGAATAAGGTGCTCTGGTAAGATGAAACCAAAATCAAACTTTTTGGACCCAATGCAAAACGATATGTTTGGCGTAAAAGCAACACAGCTCATCACCCTCCAAACACCATCCCCACTGTCAAACATGGAGGTGGCAGCATCATGGTTTGGACCTGCTTTTCTTCAGTAGGGGCAGGGAAGATGGTTAAAATTGATGGGAAGATGGACTGAGCCAAATATAATTCAGGAAGAAAACCTGTTGGAGTCTGCAAAAGACCTGAGACTGGGACGGAGATTTATCTTCCTACAAGACAATGATCCCAAACATAAAGCAAAATCTACAATATAATGGTTCAAAAATAAACGTATCCAGGTGTTAGAATGGCCAAGCCAAAGTCCAGACCTAAATCCAATCGAGAATCTGTGGAAAGAGCTGAACACTGCTGTTCACAAACACTCTCCATCCAACCTCACTAAAGCTCCAGCTGTTTTGCAAGGAATAATGGGCAAGAATTTCAGTCTCTCAATGTGCAAAACTGATAGAGACATACCATAAGTGACTTGCAGCTGTAAGGCCCCTTTCACATCAGCGGTAATCGCTGATCGCGGCAGTTGCCGTGAAAAAAACACAACTGCCGCGGTTACCGCACACCGGCCGCACTTGCGGTTCACTTGCGGCAAGCCCTGCAATGTCTATGGGGCTTGCGGTAAGTGTGCGGCAGGTGAGGCTAGTGCGATTTCGGCACTTGCGGCAGAGGCGGCCACGAAAAAAACGTGGCTGACCGTTTTTTTTTTCGCGGACGCATCTGCCGCAAGTGCCGAAACCGCAACTATACCGCACTTGCCGCACCTGCCTCAAGCTCCATAGAAATTGCATGGGGCTTGCCGCAAGTGAACCGCAAGTGCGGCTGTTATGCAGTAACCTTGGCAGTTGCGGTTTTTATACCGCAACTACAGCGACCAGCGATTACCGCTGATGTGAAAGGGTCCTAATTTCAGGAAATGGTGGCGCTACAAAGTATTAACTCAAGGGGGATGAATAATATTGCACTCCCCACTTTTCAGTTTTTTATTTGTTAAAAAAGTTTAAAAAATCCAATAAATTTCGTTCCACTTCACGATTGTGTTCCACTTGTTGTTGATTCTTCACAAAAATATTAGAACTTATATCTTTATGTTTGAAGCCTGAAATGCGGCAAAAGGTTGAAAAGTTCAAGGGAGCCAAATACTTTCACAAGGCACTGTATATAGCATTATCTCAGCACAGGAACATTTTTTTTAAAGCACATCCAATTGGGGAAATTATTATTATTCCAAGATCTTTTGATTAAAATTAACTTAATATTTGTGGGAAAACCCCTTTAATATACTCGTTAAATACTCTTGGAAGTTAATTTAAAGGGAACCTAACCCCACAAACTGACCACCCCACATCTTTACACCTGTCCCTACACCCCCTTTTATCATTTCTAGCCATCCCTTTTGCAGAAAAAAATCGATTTTGTAAAGTAGAGAAAAGGTTATAATCACCTTCGTCCTGTGTGAGTTCTCTGTTTCTATAATAGTCTCAATAGGCGTGCCTGTCTGCTGCTCCCTTGTAATTATGCACGCCCCTCTATGCTTAGTAAGAGCCTGGCCGCGTCATGAAAGGGGCGGGGCTAACGACATGACGTTATTTAGCCCCGCCCCTTTCATGACGCGGCCAGACACTCAGAAAGGCAGCAAGAAGAGAGGAGCGTGCATAATTACAAGGCTGCAGCAGACAGGCACGCCTATTGAGACTATTATAGAAACAGAGAACTCACACAGGACAGACGTGAATATAACCTTTTCTCTGCTATACAAAATCGATTTTTTCTGCAAAAGGGATGGCTAGAAATGATAGAGGGGTGCAGGGACAGGTCTAAAGATACGGGGGGGGCAGTTTGTGGGGTTAGGTTCCCTTTAAAAGCAGAGCATTTTCAAAATCCACATAAAATAACTCAATGTGAAAACATCCTTATACAGCCAGCACCTGCCTCTATAAGTAGTGATAAGAGTTTGCAAACACGTTATAAGGGTATGTGCCCACAGGACGTTTTTCCTGCATTTTTATTGCGTTTTACGCATGCGTTTTTGCTATGTGACGGGCACCAGGGCAGTGGGGTACTCTGGACCAGGCTAAAGTACAGTTCTGGGGAGTCATAGGGGTCAAAACCTGGCTCCATGACCCTGGATTCAGCTTTAAAAAAGGGGGACTTTTCTGGCGTGGTAGGGAAAGGGGTGATGATTAAGGGAGTATATTCACAACGCCACCCGTGGTATGACGCTATTAGTGGCCACCGCTACTGCAGAACCTCCAGGGTGATGGACGGGCACCTGGAATGGATTGGCTTCCCACGGGTGAAGTGGATCCCCAGGGCAGTGGATGTAGTAAGGGTGTAAGGTGCAGGATGGCAGGCGCAAAGCAAAAGACAGACTCACGGTTTGTTGGTTCCTCAGTCCTTTTACTGGTGCAGCTGTAATTCTGGTTGAGTCCTTGCATTTGAGAGCAACTCCAGGTTCTCCTCACCCGGCAAGTTCTGAGGCCTCCTTGCTGTGCTTACGTATAGGCTTCAACTGCTGCTTAAGCTATGCTGCTGGCCCTCTCTCACTCCCGCTTGGTGCTGTATGACAGGCAACCCGAGTCCTTTATCAGCTCCAAGTCTCAGGCAGCTGCTTCTGGGCTCTATGCACTGCTTTGCCTCTGGGTACAGTGTGGCTGGGGAGCTTGGAATTCTCCACCTTCCGGTATTGGCTGCCGGGTCATTAGGACCTGCACAACCTCGGACTCTGGTGTCCGTTCAGCGGTGCTGTTCCTCTGGGGTGAGCACAGGGTTACTCCACTCCCCATGCTTCATTCCACTTCCCCAGACCCTTGCCTTAGGTCTCCCGCTGAGTTAGCGATCCTGGGACGAGCTTAATGCAGCTACCAGTCAACCAGGATGTCTTCTTCAGTCCTCCTAGGAACTGAACTGCTGTACCTAGGATGAGCTTAGCACTGCTCTATCCTCCAGGTACTCTTCACAGTCCTCACAGCAACTGAACTCACTAGCTCCGCCCCAAACCAGAATTTTAGGGAAGCTCACCCTGAAGCCTTGTTTAGGTCTCCCACTTCTGGCCTGGAGGCAGAAGGTGTTGTGTGCGGTTACTTGCCTTGTGTGAATACCCTTCTGTTGCTCTCAAGCGTGATACCATCACCAGGGGGCAATAATGACACTGTGGCAATAGGACCCTGGGGTGCCACATATGGTGTTATGCAAATGCATGCTAATTTGTATCTGCATTTGGGCTTTCCATCAAAACCAATGTGTTTCACAGAAACGCTATGCCCACACATTGGTTTTGCAAGTGTCAAATATACCTGTTTTTGCTGTGGATGGTAAAGAATGAGCATGTCCTATCTTTTCTGCGTTTTTGCTGCAGACAAAGGCAAAAACACTGGAAAAACGCAGCAATCTATCCGCAGCAAAAACACAGTAAAATTGTGCAAAAAACAAAAGCCAAGAAAGCTGCAAATCTCCTGTCAAGGACTCTAGAGATCCTTGACACCATTAAAGGTTTTGCTGCGTTTTGCAGCAGAAACATCTTGTGGGCACATACCCTTACATACCATTCAGGCACCCATTAACCCCAACCCCGCCAATCTAATCATCAGGTGTTGATGGTTAGCCTTTGCATTTGAGAGCACCCATTGCCACTATGGGAGACAGTGGTTTTACTATATGCTGAAATATTTTAGTATTTAGTAGTACAGTATATAGAACAAGGGACCAAACAATCGCAAGTTCATTACAATAAAACTACTGAAACACTATGTAATAAAAAAAGTTTTAAAAAAATATATCAAAATGTGAACTATCCTGTTTTTGCTTGTTTAAAAGAGAAGATAAAATAGTAAAAAAAAAATATTTGGTATTACCGCTTTTGTAAATGTCTAATCTATGAAAATATAAAATTAAACAGTATGATAAATGGTATAATGAGAAAAAAATTCAAAGCACAAAGAAATGGCATTTTTGGCGTGCGCTCCTCACCCCAAAAATGCAATAAAAATAGATAATATGCTCCCCAACAAAGTATCAATAAAAACATGCTTAATAAACAATCCCTCGTAAAGATTCATCAACAGAAAAATAAAAAAAACTATAGGTCTCAGAAAATAGAAAGACAAGCAAATATTTTTTCAAAGCTTGCAATTTTTTCACTTTAAAAAATATAAAAAAATGCACATTTGGTACTGAAAAACTCACCGAAAATAGCCAAGGTACAATATCCATTGCACTTAGCAGGAGGCTGCAAGCCACACTGAGAGGCAACACAGGTGTCTGATACCGATGCACAATCTCTTGCAACCAGCCAAAAGCATGGGGGCGGTAACATCACCTGCGACCAGCCAAGCTATGGGGGAGATGATTGGTGGTATTTATAGGCACAAGGTTACCATAGGGCATCAGTCACACAGGTACGTGCGATGCAAAGTGTCTGTATACAGCCTATTGATCAAGCCCATACTATTAGACCAGGCAGTCTAATAGTATATGCACTATGTATGTGCATCACACAAAGGACAGACGCCCCCCATAGGACTTACCGCATCCTGCCCCATCTACTTCTGGGGCTGCCAATTAACCTCCTGGATATTCACTGCAGAGTGACCCAACAGCCAATCACAGACACTGCTACAGTGAATGGGCGTATCATGACCCCAGATCACAGCCATAGAGCGATGGCTAGAAGCGTTCACTTTACTGCGTGATCTGGGGACGTGATACAGTTCTTCAGGGTCATCAAAGTTCACAGCCGACATGTCAGCGGTGACCCTGGATGACCCAAATAGACTGTATATACGGCATCTGGCATTGAGTGAAAGAAGCACTGACTACAGCTGATCCGAGTTCACCTCAGATGATCTCAAGTAACCCAGACTCTAACGTCACCGCAAGCACATCCGAAGTCATTTCCTTGGCGGTATTTTGGTAACAGTATGTTTCTGTCTCTCAGCCTGTGGATTTATCATCGAAGGGAGGCATTTTTTGTTAATTAAAGATGGGAAAGAAGGTTGTCTGGTGTGTTGTTTGTATTAAAATGCTTTTTCTCTTCGCTGTGTTTTTTTATGTTTACTAGAAATTCATAGTGGTCTAATATTGGCCTGACACTAAGAATTTCAGGCTTAGTGCCAGCTGTCAATATAAAGCTGGCATTAACTCTTTTATTACCCAGTCTGCCACTGCCACCAGGACAGCTGGAAGAGTCAGGGTTCAGTGCCAGAAAATGGCGCTTCTATGAATGCAACATTTTCTGGGACAGCTGTGGGCTGCAATTTGCAGTGGGATGGGGGGCAGAAAGCTTGGGCTACCCTGCGCTGAGGATTCCAGCCCCTCGCTGCCTAGTTGTACCTGGCTTATAACCAAAAATACTGTGAAGCCCCACATCATTTTTTTAATTATTTCATTAAATTGATGAAATAATGAAAAAAAAAAAATGCCTCCCTATATTTTTGGTTGTATACAAAAATACGGTGAAGCCCCACACAATTTTCTATTTGAAGGATTCAATGAATAATTTTCTAAAAAGGGCTGTATCGTGGTCTTGGTGCTTTTGGCCAAGAAATGCAGATGAACACATTGAACACAATGTTGTAGATTTCATGCTTTTTTGGTGCAATTTTGGCATAAAACTGCATGTATAGTGTTCAATGTGTTGATCTGCATCTCCTGGCCCTAAAAAACACCAAAACCTCAAAGCAAATATTGCCCAAGATTTCATGCTTTTTTGGTGCAATTTTGGCATAAAACTGCATGTTAAGTGTTCAATGTGTTCATCTGTATCTCCTTGTCAAAGAAAGCATCAAAACTGTGACAGTGTTTGCAGCAGATTTCATGCTTTTTTGGAGCAATTTTGGCATAAAACTGCATGCATTGTGTTCAATATGTTCATCTGCATCTCCTGGCCCAAAAAAGCACCAAAACTGCAACATAGTTAAGCTCTTTTTATAAAATTATTCCTTGAAATAATAAAGAAATGATGTGGTGCTTCACCATATTTTTGAATGCCAGCCAGGTAGGCATGCCCATCTCACACAGCAGCAAGCCATCCCCCAGGTATGGGGCAGGCACGCCTGGGACTGGGGAGGGCTGTATGCAGTCTGGGGCATTCTTGTAGGAGAGGGGGTGTGAATGACCAGTCATGACGTTTACACACAAGTTCCAAAACAAACACGCACCCTGGTCGGTCTCCTCCAGATGCAATATAGTGATATCTAGGAAACCGTGCAAACTGCTGACAGGGTGAAAATTACAAACTGTCAGTATTTTGCTGCCTAAATATACACAGAGATTTTATAAAAAGCCTGGAGAACTCCTTTAAATAAAAAAAAATGCAGAGGGGCAGAGCTCTGACTCTAGCATCTCCCTCAGCCTATAGCTCCTCCCAGTGTCATTGAATCTGATCAGTAACAACTGCCATCTCTTATCTCATTAATAGGAAAGTCATCACTGAATACAGATTTTACCACAGAAGTGAGAACTTTGATAATAACTGATCAATTTTGGCAGAGAAAGAAGACATTTCTCCGATAAAATATATTTCAAGGTTGTTTGTTTTCATGTGTACTATTGATTTATAAAATTTAAAATGACGGTTATGCTTTAAGTGTATTTTCTTAGGATGTTATGTGATATACCAACACAAAGTAGCAAATATTTGAAGTATAAAGGAAATGATACATGGTTTTCTAATTTTTTTAAAAATCTAAATCTGAAAATTATGACATGCATTTATATTCAACCCTGCAAGGCAATACTGTGTAGAACCCCCTTTCTCTGCAATTACTGCTGCACGTCTTTTGGGATATGTTAATTAATTTTTAATAGGATTTTATTAGGATTAGCTCTAAAACCCACTACACTGTGTGCAGAATTATTAGGCAAATGAGTATTTTGATCACGATACTTTTTATACATGTTGTTCTACTCCAAGCTTTATAGGCTTGAGAGCCAACTACCAATTAAAAAATCAGGTGATGCGCATCGCTGTAATCAGGAGGGGTGTGGTCTAATGACGTCGACACCCTATATAATGTGTGTTTAATTATTAGGCAATGCCTTTCCTTAGGCAAAATGAATCAGAAGAAAGATTTGATGGGCACTGAAAAGTCCAAAATTGTGAGATTTCTTGCAGAGGGATGCAGCAGTCTTGAAATTGCCAAACTTTTGAAGCGTGATCACCGAACAATCAAGTGTTTCATGGCAAATAGCCAACAGGGTCGCAAGAAGAGTGTTGGGCAAAAAAGGCTCAAAATAACTGCCCATGAATTGAGGAAAATCAAGCGAGAGGCTGGCAAGATGCCATTTGCCACCAGTTTTGCCATATTTCAGAGCTGCAACGTTACTGGAGTATCAAAAAGTACTAAGTCACATGGCTAAGGTAAGAAAGGCTGAAAAACGACCACCTTTGAACAAGAAACATAAAATAAAACATCAAGACTGGGCCAAGAAATATCTTAAGACTGATTTTTCAAAGGTTTTATGGACTGATGAAATGAGAGTGACTCTTGATGGGCCAAATGGATGGACCAGAGGCTGGATCAGTAAAGGGCAGAGAGCTCCACTCTGACTCAGACGCCAGCAAGGTGTAGGTGGGGTACTGGTATGGGCTTCTATCATCAAAGATGAACTTGTGGGACCTTTTCAGGATTGAGGATGGAGTAAAGCTCAACTCCCAGACCTACTGCCAGTTTCTGGAAGACAACTTCTTCAAGCAGAGGTATAGGAAGAAGTCGGTATCGTTCAAGAAAAACATGATTTTCATGCAGGACAATGCTCCATCACATGCATCCAACTAATCCACAGCATGGCTGGCCAGTAAAGGTTAAAAGAAGAAAAAATAATGACATGGCCCCCTTGTTCACCTGCTCTGAACCCCATAGAGAACCTGTGGTCCCTCATAAAATGTGAGATTTACAGGGAGGAAAATAGTACACCTCTCGGAACAGTGTCTGGGAGGCTGTGGTGGCTGCTGCATGCAATGTTGATTGTAAACCAATCAATCAACTGACAGAATCTATGGATGGAAGGCTGTTGAGTGTCATCATAAAGAAAGGTAGCTACATTGGTCAGTGAAATGGGAATATATTTGGTTTTTATTAAGTTGCCTAATAATTCTGCACAGTAATGGTACCTTTACACGCCGCTACCGAAGGTTAGAAACCACCGGGTGTCGCACGTGCACGTTTCATCGGTTCCTAACGGTACCTGATACCGCAATTACACGCCGCTACAAGGTGCTCCACAGTAGGTTTTTTCTATCCCTGGAAGCACCGACGGGTGCCGCAGGTTACCTTCTGTAGAGCACCTTCCCTGATTTACACGCCGCTACCACAAGGGAATATGGGCGGACCTGGTGCAGCAGGGACAACACATAGGCGTGCCAGAGTTGTGGATTACGAGACGCTCGTACGGTGATTGGACAATGCAATAGCATCATGATTGGCCAGCCAGCGCAGGAAGGCTGTCTAATACATGATGCTATTGCAATTGTGTAGTGTGACTGGTCATCTCCTTAAATATGCCGCCCTATGCAGGGAATACCAATCGTAACGCAGGAGCTTCCACCAATGATCGCTGATGGGGCGCGGTATCCCGGAGGCTGTGTCACGCCCCAGGGAGTTCACTAGGTGTCGAAAATACCTTCCTGTTCCTCGATTACACGCCGCTACCATAAGGTTTATACCTACCTGTTTTTGAGCACGGCTGGGAAACAGGTATCCAAAGTGACAGGTGGCAACAACCTGATTTACACGCCGCTACCTCGCGGTGTTTTGACGGTACAAGGTACAATTGTCTCCGACACCCGGTGGTTTCTAACCTTCGGTAGCAGCGTGTAAAGGTACCATAATTGTTACCTGCATAAACAGATATCCTCCTAAGATAGCCAAATCTAAAAAACCCCACTCCAACTTCCAAAAATATTAAGCTTTGAAATTTGAGTCTTTTGGGTTGATTGAGAACATAGTTGCTGATCAATAATAAAAATAATCCTCTATAATACAACTTGCCTAATAATTCTGCACAAAGTGTATAAAGCTGCTCACCACCTAGACCTTCACCCTCCTTGGTCTAATAAATGATATCACAAAAAATATACTAGTGCATTGCAATGAATTAGAAAATCATCAAAAAGTTAATCTATTTCACTGATTCAATACAAAAATTGTAACACATATATTATATAGGAGTCAATACAAACAGAGTGATCTATTACAAGTGTTTTTTTCTGTAAATGTTGATAATTATGGCTTAAAACAATGAAAACCCTAAGGTCATTATTTCAGAAAATTAAAGTAGGGAGGATGAAGGGTTAAAAACTGCTGCTGTATTCTACAAGACAAAGGTTGAATATAATATTGATTTATTAGTCAATGTGTTTCAGGGCTCCCATGGTAATATCACATTGATTTTTGTAATTAATTGAAACATGCTGCATTCAGTGCTGCATTTAGATTGCCATGCAGCAGGGGTGTGACTGGTCCTCTTTAAATAAAATGTACCTAATTAACCATCCCACTTAAAAGATAGTAAGTATCTACTACAACTACTGAAATAAAAGAAATGGGAACCTCATTATATTATGGGGACCATAAATGTGACATCACTCTATACGAATATAGAGCATAAAAAAGTTCTGCTGAGTACTTCCTATTGAAGTCAGGAGAATTTTCTATAGAAAAAGTAATGTTAAGCAATGTATGGATTTTATTTTAAATAATTATTATTTCAGGAATGGAGTGCACTAATATACCCAGAGATGGGGCACAGCGATGGGCAGCAGGTTTGTGCCCAGTTATGCAAATTTGTAAATGGGGAAGTGGAAAGAACAGAATATTTATCCTGGAGGAAAACTGGGAGTGAACCTGGTCCTTTCGTAATGTTTTATAGATTATATTGTTTTTTTGTTGGCTGATTAAAAATTATTGGTATCATCTTTAAATTGGATAAGTGTAAATTAATTTCATTTAGAATATACCTCCAGATTTAGCATAAAAGAAATGAATTTTCTGGATTTGTTGATTTTCATAGAAAATGGCAATTTACATACCTGTTGTTCTACAAACCAACTGATAGTAACAGCTTCATCTCACTATCAAGCTGCCATCTACAAGGGTGGCTACTAAACATCCCCAAAAGTCAATTCCTAAGAATCCATAGAAACTGTAGTAAAATGGAGGACTTTAATAAAGAAGCTATGGACTTGACTGATAAATTCAAACAAAAGGGCTATGAAGAGGACCTTTTATTTAAAGATGTGATACAGTAAAGAGTATTCGAGAAATGAACTGTAGAGCAATACTAAAATCAAAGATTGTACTCTACGAAATAAAGAGGGGCATACAGAAATAAATATTTTGTGAATACTCCAATTTAATGCCCAAATGAAATTTTTGCAGAATATTGTAAAAAAATTGGGATTGTCTGAAGGAAGATAAAGTTGTGGGGGAATTATTATCTTAAAGCAACAGATTGCAACCAGGACAAAGTGCAAAGAGGAGGGGGCAGAAAGACTACGGGGGCAGAAAAAGTACAGAGGGGGCAACAAAGAGTACAAGGGGGACTAAAAATCTACAGGGGGGGCACAAAGAGTACAAGGGGACAGAAAAAGTACAGGGGGGCCAGAAATAATACAGGGGAAGGAAAGAAAGTCTATGGGGGCACAAAGAGTACAGGGGTGGGCAGAAAAAGTACAGGGGGGGCAGAAAGAGTACAGGGAGGGCCAGAAAGAGTACAGGGGAGGGCAGAAAAAGTACAGGGGAGGGCAGAAAAAGGTACAGGGGAGGCAGGAAATCTACGGGAGGCACAAAGATTACAAGGGGGGCAGAAAAAGTATAGGGGTGCAGAAAGTCTATGGGGGCACAAATAGTACAGGGGGCCAGAAAGAGTACAGGGGCAGAAAAAGTACAGGGTCGACAAGAAAAAGTACAGGGGGGCCAGAAAGAGTAACTGGGGGGCAGAAAGAGGATGGGGGGTGCAGAAACAGTACAGGGGTACCAGAGAGCACACAATGAGGTAGAAAGAGATTGTGGGGGTTATAAATGGTGGGAGCGCATGGTGGGAGAGGGAGCGTATGGTGGGAGAGGGAGCTTATGGAGGGAGAGAGTGCACGCATGGACGGAGAGAGCACACATGGACGGAGAGAGCGCACACACAGAGGAGGAGAGAGCACATGGATGGAGAGAGCACACACACAGAGGAAGTGAACACACACAGATGGAGTGAGCGTGCACGGAGGGGGAGAACATATGCACAGAGGTAGACAGCGCGCACGGAGGGGGAGAGCACATGCACAGAGGGGGAGAGAGTGTGCACGTAGAGAGAGCACATGAAGGCAGAGAGCACGCACAGACGGGAAGAGAGCGCTCGCACGGAGGTAGAGAGTGTGTATGGAGGGGAGAGAGCACACGCACCTAGGGAGAGAGTGCGTACAGGGGGAAGGAACGCACGGAGGTGCAGAGTGCACACAGAGGTGCAGAACATGCACAGAGGTCGAGAAAGCATACACGGACAGAGACAAAGTGCAGAAAGAGAGAGCGCATGGAGAGAGAGCACACGGAGAGAGTGCGCATGGAAGGGGAGAGTGTGCACGCATGGAGGGGGAGGGAGCATGCACAGAGGAAATAGCGTGCACGGAGGGGCAGAGAGTGCACATGGAGGGAGAGAGCACACAGAGAGAGCATGCACAGAGGGGAGAGAGTGCGCACAAAGGTAGGGAGCATGCAGGAAGGTGAAGAGAGCATGCACGGAGGTAGAGAGCGCACCCAGAGGGAGAGAGTGCATACGGAGTGAGGGCACATGGCAGGGGAAAGAGTGCGCATGGAAGGGAGAGAGCACGCATGGAGGGGGAGACGGTGCGCACGGAGGGAGAGAGTGTGCAGAGAGAGCATGCACAAAGAGAGAGCACGCACGGGGGGAGTGAGCACACGGATGGAGAGAGAATGCGCACAGGATAGAGCATTCACGAAGGGAGAGAGAGTGAATGCACAGTGGGAGATAGGACGCACTTGGGAGAGAGCCCACACGGGGGATGACAGCTCAAAGGAGACAGCATCGGGAGGAGAGATACCACATACAGGGAAGAGAGCACATGGGGAGACAGCACAAAGGAGACAGTAGATGAGAGAAAACAGCGCACTGGGGGAAACAGACAGCACACAGGAGGAAGACCGCTCAAAGGAAAGCGCACATGACAAAAGAAGACAACAAAGGGGGAGGATGCGGACGGGGGGTGCGCTGCTCCTAGCACCACAGAGCCCGCCCCTATCATAACATCACCGCCATCCTGATGCGATAGCCTTGGGCCTCCATCTAGTCCAGATATAATTTTCTTGTTTACAACTGTGAAGCTACCGGCCGAAGCTATGTGAAAAATTGCATGCTGATCTGAGTTTTAAAAAGTATTTTTTTTCTTTGAATTTGTGTGTTTTAGTAAAAAGTAAAAATTAAAATTAGTGTAGTAAAAATAACCTATAGTATCCTAACCTTTGTCTATATAGTAACAATTTTTATACATATTTACTTTGCTTTACTTAGCACACCCCGAACAAGATGTATACATATACATATATATATAGCTGTGCAACATTAGGCCGCCTCCACGTGGTGCACCCTGGGTAACGCTAAAGGACTAACAATCTTGACAACCAAACAATGAAACTACATCTAGATCTCCTGGTCAATAATTTTACATCACATTTGATAATCAACAAAGGATCAAATTAGATAATGTCTACAAATAATATTGGTACCATCACAAATGACACTCCCCTCAAATGAAAGACATTGGACCCACTGTGAAAATCTGCCAAACCAATACTGACAGCATCAGCTGCTCAAAATGTGATTTCCTCCAAAAAATCTACCAACTACACAAGACCTACATGTGTCACTTAATCTCCATTTCCATCATGAGATTGTGGCGCCCCTGCGGGTATGCGCCACAGAATGGTATTACACTTGAATATAAAATGTGTTTTTCCTTGTAAGTTGCTAGGTTAGGATTTAAATCTTATGGAGTCTATTTTTAGCACTCACTTAGGACCGCACCACTTAGTGTAGGGGGAACTGGGAATATGGTAGGTTCCACAGGTGGTGGGCGGAGCTTAGGATAGAGCAGAGTGACAGTTAAGATTTTACCTCAGACGGCTTGGGAAGGCAGACAGAGTGGTCACGCCTGGCAGCTCAGCTGAGTGGAGGGTACCCCATCTTTATGAGGGGGCCCAGGACAGATGGCAACGGACCAGAACTGGTAGGAGCCAGCTGGTCATGTTGAGGGTACACAGGTGACACGGACAACCGAGGCAGCCAGGAGTTCAGCCCTGACTGCGAAGCCGACGAGCTGCAGGCCCAACAGGACCGGGTTGCTGACAGCACCACAAAGGTACCTCTCCCCTCAGGACTGAAAAGCGGTTCAGGACACTAGGAGAAATAAAAAGGGACAGACATTTACGGCGGTGCTGGAAGAGAACTTTGTAGTCTTGGGTTGCCCTGTCCGGACCGGGTAGTGGACAGACCTTATCTCCTAGAAACAGACCGTAGGACTGGCGGGGGAGCTCTTCAAAGGTGGGAAAGAGAGAAAGATCTAGAAAGAGAATAGAAACCCTGAAAGACAGAAAAAGAACATCTAAAGACTCCTTAAGAGAAATCCTCACTTGGTAACAACACCCTAAACCAAACTGTACCGTGTATTGTTATGCCATCAGCCGGTACCGAGTAATGCAAAGTTAAAATGGAAACGGTTTCTGTTATTCTTCCTGCCGCAGCTCAAAGGACGTAACATCATCAACATCTACAGCAGAGGGGTAAGAACTGCACCACCACCATTACCATCACTGTCCTCCCTCACCGTCTCACCACCATCATAGCTGCCCTGAGGTAAAGCTCCACCTGTGGGGAGTTGTACCACACACTGCTGCCCCCTCCATCACCTCAGCGGCCGGCTGGCAGCGCCGGTACCACCTTACCGGACTCTACAGGTGGCGTCACGTTCCCCTGTAAATAACCCCTTTCACCCCCACCGTTTACCAACAACACCTGGTATAGTTGTTCGCCAGGGCACGGCACCGGGGATACCGACCACCCGTGACATCCCACACAGAAGCCCCGGTGACCGAGTACCCCATGCACCCCAGCTCTGGTCGAAACAAATTGGCGTCACGAACAGGATGAGCCAGCCTGGTATCTACCAGGTGAAGTGTGCCTTAAGAACTTTATTACTGTCTAACTGTGTGGATTATAAAAAACTGAGCCGAGCCGCCATTACACCGCCTCAGAAATTCAAACTGCGTCACTACAGCAGGAGAAAGAGTGGGAAGATAAGCCACGCCCCCTCCGCTCTGCCGAGGAGTGACGAAGGCAGTGGTGGGCTCCGGAAAAGCCCGAAGGACTTGCCCACAGTAACTTCGTGGTGGGCGGGCTTAAAAGTGCATAAACAACAATGTGCCGGCCTAGGCCATTCAAGAGGCGCCAAAAAGTCTCCCCTCCCCCATTGCTTTTAATCAACCAAGGGGGCGGGTCGAGCACCAGCCCACACCGGTTATGGACTATAAGAACTAAGCAGGATACGGCCGGGAGCGGACTCAATATACCTGGTCAGGCTCCGGACCTGTTACCTGTAACCGGCTGTGAGGCAATGGCAGTCCCAGCTGCTGATTCCCTGGGACCGGTTTATGCACCCCTTGTGGAGCCCGGAAGAGAGGAGATCACCGAACCGGAAAGCCTGATCCAGTTCTCCGAAGAGCCCGACATGACTGGGGAGGAGGACCGAGAGGAAGGAACAGCCGGCGGCGCAGAGGAGGCCGGGCCCCGCGAGCTATGGAGGGTCGCGGTACCAGCATCAACAGCAGCGGTTGGAGAGAGGAGAGTCCATCTATCTGCAGTTCCCCAGGGCCACCTGGACTGGGACCTGTATCGTGGTGATGAGATCACCTATGAACGCCACGCAGGTCCCAGGGGTTGGTTTGCAATCCGGGTTAGTAAAGCCAAGTAATAAAAGTTAACCCGGTATTGCACTGTTAAAAGTGTGAAGTTCACTTTAATTGTTGAAGTGCATTTGTTATTTTTATTGTTTTAATTTTTGCAGTACAGGAATGCTAATGTATGCAAAGATTTTCTTTTATTTCCAATCCTGATGACAATAATCAGAGACATGTTACCTGGTCCCCGTTGGACCGACAAGGACAAGACTATAGTCAAAGTTAAATGCAACGTTATAAGCAGTGAGCCTCCCGCAAGGGAAGAAAAGAAGCAATCTTATTGTTGATAAATGTTCTAAATGTTCAATGTTAAATGTAAAATGTATTTTTATTCCAGGTTTGGTTTGACACCCGCGGACGGGTGTGTTTCACCAAGGGGGTGTGTGGCGCCCCTGCGGGTATGCGCCACAGAATGGTATTACACTTGAATATAAAATGTGTTTTTCCTTGTAAGTTGCTAGGTTAGGATTTAAATCTTATGGAGTCTATTTTTAGCACTCACTTAGGACCGCACCACTTAGTGTAGGGGGAACTGGGAATATGGTAGGTTCCACAGGTGGTGGGCAGAGCTTAGGATAGAGCAGAGTGACAGTTAAGATTTTACCTCAGACGGCTTGGGAAGGCAGACAGAGTGGTCACGCCTGGCAGCTCAGCTGAGTGGAGGGTACCCCATCTTTATGAGGGGGCCCAGGACAGATGGCAACGGACCAGAACTGGTAGGAGCCAGCTGGTCATGTTGAGGGTACACAGGTGACACGGACAACCGAGGCAGCCAGGAGTTCAGCCCTGACTGCGAAGCCGACGAGCTGCAGGCCCAACAGGACCGGGTTGCTGACAGCACCACAAAGGTACCTCTCCCCTCAGGACTGAAAACCGGTTCAGGACACTAGGAGAAATAAAAAGGGACAGACATTTACGGCGGTGCTGGAAGGGAACTTTGTAGTCTTGGGTTGCCCTGTCCGGACCGGGTAGTGGACAGACCTTATCTCCTAGAAACAGACCGTAGGACTGGCGGGGGAGCTCTTCAAAGGTGGGAAAGAGAGAAAGATCTAGAAAGAGAATAGAAACCCTGAAAGACAGAGAAACAACATCTAAAGACTCCTTAAGAGAAATCCTCACTTGGTAACAACACCCTAAACCAAACTGTACCGTGTATTGTTATGCCATCAGCCGGTACCGAGTAATGCAAAGTTAAAATGGAAACGGTTTCTGTTATTCTTCCTGCCGCAGCTCAAAGGACGTAACATCATCAACATCTACAGCAGAGGGGTAAGAACTGCACCACCACCATTACCATCACTGTCCTCCCTCACCGTCTCACCACCATCATAGCTGCCCTGAGGTAAAGCTCCACCTGTGGGGAGTTGTACCACACACTGCTGCCCCCTCCATCACCTCAGCGGCCGGCTGGCAGCGCCGGTACCACCTTACTGGACTCTACAGGTGGCGTCACGTTCCCCTGTAAATAACCCCTTTCACCCCCACCGTTTACCAACAACACCTGGTATAGTTGTTCGCCAGGGCACGGCACCGGGGATACCGACCACCCGTGACATCCCACACAGAAGCCCCGGTGACCGAGTACCCCATGCACCCCAGCTCTGGTCGAAACAAGATCATGTTGGCTCATGATGCCTCCAGGCGCAACAAGGTGCTCACTTGGTGGTATCCTTGGATGATGTCCCCACACTCTGAGCTCAGAGTGTAATGTTAAAGGTGAAAAAAAAGCGTTTATCTTGGAGGATGGAGACTATCTGGCAGGTTAATAGTTAACATTTCAGCCGAATGTCAGAACATGCTGGGAGACTTGATGTGATTTCACAACCATGTGGCTATAATAGTTGGAGCTAAGTACCCATAGCACAATATGAGGTTGCTTGCTTAACTCCGCCCACTATGGTCACATGATCAGGACATCCCACAGGTCCTTTAGACATGCAAGTTAATGGTGAGTTAACTATTAACCTGCTAGACAGTCTACCTCCTCCAAGCTGCAGTCTGACTCCCTCATACACATAAGGAAATGTAAGTGTATAAATGCTTTTTTTAATTTTCACATTCCACTCTGAGCTCAGACAGGGATGATTGGACTGGTATTATAAAGCTACAGGTACAGACAGTGATAGCTGGGGGGGCATAAACTAGCTGACAGGTTCCCTTTAAGAAACCCAAAGCTAGTTTGTCCATTTTCCGCTGATCTTGATGGACAGCTGAATGAACCCATAATCACTTTATTATTCTCACAGTCAGAAACAATTTAAAAGAAGATCAAAGGGCCCAAACACATACTTTACATGCACAGCAAGTACCTTTGACATTTCAGTGTATATGCTCATTCTTTTTACCATCAATTAATGAATTTTTCAGAAGGGATTCAGAGCCTACACATCTGAAAAAGACTTTTTATGCATATTCCGAAAGTTTATTAATTTCCCATGATAAATATTTGCTACATTTTTTATGCTACATGTTCTGCTGGGCATAACATGTAGTGTCTTTTAGTTCCGGCAAAATGGATGGGATTTATAGAAATCTCAAGGCCATTGTGCCTTTGTCAATACTGCATAAATT
The DNA here is from genome assembly GCA_033576535.1 of Allobates femoralis. Lineage (NCBI taxonomy): Eukaryota > Metazoa > Chordata > Amphibia > Anura > Aromobatidae > Allobates > Allobates femoralis. The sequence continues at coordinate 326,319,611 of JARQOC010000003.1, forward strand.
GACTTGCGGTGAGTGTTTGAAATCTGAAAAATGTCCATTTCTCTTGCAGGTACGCAGAGTTTTATGTGTGGTTTTTACCCATACAATTACATTAGAAATGAAAAAATCCACAGATAAAAACACCGCATATGTATTTTGAGTGTTTCTTTTGCAGAAGGAAAGGTATGTAAAAAAACACACTAGAAAACAATGAAAAGATTGAGGGCCATATCACATCTATGTGCCCCTGCGTTTGCCTGCCCTGTGCTAGCGCAAGTGCAAGCACAGGTGCCATCACAGGCAAGTGCAGGCAAGTGCATTAGTGCATAGATGCAGAGTCCTTGCGCTTGCTTCCACTTTCGCCACCATTACCTTCTATGTAATGCGACATTTCCGGTGCGTCTGGAGTGTCAAATGCGCTCTGACTGTGCCCCTCTGCAGACCTACACTTCTGGGTTCCGCTCCCGTGCGCTCGCCATAGAAGGTAATGGCGGCGAAAGCGGAAGCAAGCGCAAGGGCTCTGCATCTATGCGCCAATGAGCTTGCCTGCATTTGCCTGAGAGAGCACCTTCACTTTCACTTGCGCTAGCACAGGGCAGGCAAACGCTGGGCGCATAGATGTGAAATGGCCATTACTTTTCCTCTGATTGTTCCACCCCTGGTTTTGGCTACAATAAATGAGGAGCAAAAACGGACCAAAAACTGAATATGTGAATGTAGCTTTACTGACTGCTTGTCCTCATTGTAGGATACCTGCACTTTTACCATAAATTGAAACCATGCCACAAGTGTGAACAAGGCCTTACCAAATCTTGCCATACAACCAAGAATGTTCCTATTAGCTACTTGACCTTTTTTACAGACAGTAAAACACAGTTGTGCAGTGGAAGAATCCTGTATGAAGAAGTCTACATTTCTGCTTTCTAGACCTTTATCAGGATGATTTATGAGATGGAGTCTAGGATCAACTGCACTTAATGCTGAATTTTTCAGTTTGACTCTAGTCATGATTTAACCTTCTAACTTTCCCCCACCTAAGCCCATAAGTCATTTTCCACAAAGATGTATTATATTCCTGTATGGAAGCAATATTTTGTGCAAACTAAATCTGTGGTGTTTTAACATAAATTATTAGAAGATCAACTGTTCTCACGCACTAAATATTTTCATCAAAAGTCAGTGGAAATTATAGAGTTTAAACTGAAAATTGCTATGAAGTTTGGGACTGCATGAGATTGCAAGAAAAAAGCCTCTTATCTTTTATAATGCCACATAAAATGTGTTTGAAAGATACTTTAGATAATTCACAACCCGAACTGTGTGGGTTTAGCACCTGTGACTTCTCATAGGATGATATTTTAGGATAAAATGAGTCACAGATATAATTTGTTTTGTACTTATGTGCATAGAATATTCCACTGAAAACACAAGGCTGGTGCAGGAGGCTGGAGCAAGAACTGGGCATAGAACAGCTGTGACCACACTAATAGGGCATTAATTAATTTTAGGTATCTCAAACAGGAACTAAAACATACTTACAGTGAACCTGACGGCGGATACAAGTTGCCCATTCTGCAGATGTCCGATTTCAGACCGGTGGGTTTGACTCTTAAAATTTCAGTATTTCAGAGAAAAACATGCTTTAAAAGCAGTCATAGACTAGTTGGGCAGGTGGGTCCCCACTGCCCTGGAGAGACAGCTATGTCACCCTATGTGTGTGTAAAGGCAGAGACCTGTCAGGCCAGGGCAGCCTTCTGAAGTATGTATTTTTTTTTTTTTTTTGAAACGCAGCAGCATTTTAGAATCACACTTAGCTGGCTGAAATTGTACAGCCGGAGCCTGGTACATGCTGCCCACAGATTGTGCAGCAAGTATGAGCTGATATGTTCACGTTAAAAACAACCTACCATCTGATTAATGCTGATTAATCCACGGCAGCATGAATCAAAGCAAGGCTGAACAACTGCAGCCAGGTATTTTTTTCTCTATGCCACTCTGGTGATACAGAGAAAATACGCTGTTAATACTTTAAAGATCTGGCCAAAGCCCATAGGCAGGGAAGACTAGTCTGACTTCATACCTGTCATTTGTTTCTGGCATTGTTGCAGGTGGTAGACAGGACCCTGTCCTCTAGCAGTGCTGTAACTTGTTGCAATCGTGAATCTAGACTTTGATTTATTGTGACTGTGATTTTGGCAGCATGAATTAGATGACAGGTTCCCTTTACAAGAGTAGCTGAAAGGCATTCTTGCAATCAAATCTTAGTAGTTTTATTTATTAGCAACTTGGTCTTATTCAAAAATCAAGGCAAGGCTATGACTACAAAACCAAATCCTACTGTGGAGCTGTAAATAAAAATCATAAAAACAATTTTTATAAACAACAAAAAAAATAGCCAGTCACAAATGTTGGCAACAGATCTCTACCTTGGCTGAGTCCTGGAAGAGGAGTTACCTATTCGAGGTTATTCTCATACATTTATTTCTAGATCTGCCGAACATCTTCTGGAGTTTTTCCCTTCTCTTCTAAACATGCTTTCATAATCCAATAACTAAAAAAAAATTCTTAACCTGTTCTACACTGCATGCAATCCATACATCACCCATCACAATGTGGAGTGCGTAATGGAGTGGTGCATTCTGCTACAGAACTCTAGAGCAAATGTGTTGTGTGGAGACTGAGACATATCACGGTTTTCTATTTAGTAGTCTGATGGATAAGTATGGGTTTGATGACTGCTAGGAAAACTTAACAGACCTGACAGCATTGTTCTGACTGTAAGGTTTGAAGGAGAGTGGCTAATACTACGGGGTTGTTCTTCAGGAGTTAGTGCAGGCCCCTTAGTTCCAGTGACAGAACATCATACCACTTGAGAATACTAAGATGTTTTGCACAATTATAAGCTTCTAACTTTGTGAGAAAAGTATGTTCTACTATGACTGTGCCTCAGAGCACAAAAATAAGGTCCTTAAAGGTACTGTTGGGTTTGGGGAAGGTTCATTTCTGTTATAGCATGACTGTGCCCGATGAACACAAAGCTATGCCATGCACAGATCCATGAACTGAATCCCATCGAACATCTTTGGGATGAACCATAATAGAAATGGCCCTCTCTCATCTACGATCATTATCTGAGCTCTGCTATTTGGATACATGGCAAAAATTCTCAAAGGCACACTCCAAAATCTTGTAGAAAATATTATAATAATAATAATTATAATTATAATATTATAACTTTGAAAGTTATCTTTTCAAAATGATAAACCTAAATTAATGCCTGTGAATAAAAAAAAAAGAAGAAAACCTGTTATGTGTAAAAACTCTACCTGTAAATATTGGGTTAATCTGCAGGTTAATAGCTTTCGGAACCTGCCTAGTGCCTGCACTTAGAGCCCAGCTGCTAGGAGGAAATTAACATTATTCTGCCCAGCAGAGTTTAGCTTCCAATCATCAGGGTAGCGCCAGCGCAAGGTCAGTCATGGCTCAGTATATAGTAAACACAAAATCGACACATCCTGATGCAATCTCGGCCACCAAAAATGACAAGAAAGGATATCTCAGGTTGCTTTACTACCTGGGTGACCTGCAAGAACTGATAATGTTCTCCTAGAATTTTGAGGTGTAAATACAGAGGTAAAAATAATGTCACTGAACTGATGAGCCCCAGGTCCGTGGGGTACTCGGAACCTGGCTGCGGTGTTTCTGGGGAGTCACAGGGGTCAAGGCCCGACTTCCGTGGCCCTGGGTTTAGTGTACAAGGTGTCCTTGGCTAGTATAGGGAAAGTTATTCTTGACACCACCCATGGTTTGTGACAATGAGTGACCACCACTGCTGTAGAACCTCTGGGGACACTGGATGGGTACCTGGGTTGTAGTGGCTCCCCATGGGTGGAGCGGATCCCCAGGGTAGTGGATGTGGAAGGGTGTAGGGTGCTGGATGGAGGACTCACGGTTTGTTGGCTCCTGGGAGCAACTCGGGGTTCTCTTCACCCGGCTGCTTAAGCTTAGCTGTGGCCCTCTCTTCTCCTGCTGTGCTCCGTATGACAGGCAGAGTCCTTCCCCAGCCCCACTTCTCTGACAGCTGCCCCTATGCTCTTCATGCTGCTTTGCCTCCGCGCACTTTGGTGTGGATGGGGGACTTGGAATCCCCACCC